>JAJSOF020000017.1:20933913-21443913 GCA_025594305.2 Periplaneta americana
TTCGGAAAGAAGGATTGAAACAACGATTCATAAATTTTAACAGTCTACATCTACAACTTACTTTTAATACTTACTCTTCAAACTCCAAAACTTTGTAAGAATTCCAATAAACTATTACTTCGCGACTCCCCCTATGAACTATCTCTATTTGAGAATTGCAACAAGAATTTTAATAATTGTGATAGGATATGAAAGGGCAGGAAGTATAAAAAAATACGAGATATTACAGAAGTAATACAGATACTTACTTACTTACTTACTTACTGGCTTTTAAGGAACCCGGAGGTTCATTGCCGCCCTCACATAAGCCCGCCATTGGTCCCTATTCTGAGCAAGATTTATCCAGTCTCTACCATCATACCCCACCCTCCCTCAAATCCATTTTAATATTATCTTCCCATCTACGTCTCGGCCTCCCTAAAGGACTTTTTCCCTCCGGCCTCCCAACTAACACTCTATAAGCATTTCTGCGTGCTACATGCCCTTCCCATCTCAAACGTCTGTATTTAATGTTCCTAATTATGTCAGGTGAAGAATACAATGCGTGCAGTTCTGTGTTGTGTAACTTTCTCCATTCTCCTGTAACTTCATCCCTCTTAGCCCCAAATATTTTCCTAAGCACCTTATTCTCAAACACCCTTAACCTATATTCCTCTCTCAAAGTGAGAGTCCAAGCTTCACAACCATACAGAACAATCTGTTTTATAAATTCTAACTTTCAGATTTTTCGACAGCAGACTGGATGATAAAAGTTTCTCAACCGAATACTAACAGGCATTTCCCATATTTATTCTGTGTTTCATTTCCTCCCGAGTGTCATTTATATGTGTTACTGTTGCTCCCAGATATTTGAACTTCTCCACCTCTGCAAAGGATAAATTTCCAATTTTTATATTTCCATTTCGTACAATATTCTCGTCACGAGACATAATCATATACTTTGTCTTTTCGGGATTTACTTCCAAACCTATCTCTTTACTTGCTTCCAGTAAAATTCCTGTGTTTTCCCTAATCGTTTGTGGATTTTCTCCTAACATATTCACGTCATCCGCATAGACAAGTAGCTGATGTAACCCGTTCAATTCCAAACCCTCTTTGTTATCCTGGACTTTCCTAATGGCATATTCTAGAGCAAAGTTAAAAAGTAATACCGATAGTAACAAAAATAATAGAAGACATAAAAATTTAAAAAAAATCACAATATAAGTGGTGACAAGAACGAAGGAACAAAGGAAAACGTGTCATCATTACATATGAAACCGAAACAGGCTTAAGAACTAAACCACGGCAACATATTCGTATTTTGTGTGTTTCATCTGTTCAGAGAAAATATTATAAAAGTGTAGAGTTGTAATTGAAAGGGTTATAAAAACTCGCTAAAAATGAATGAGACTGTCGCTTAGATCCACAATAAAACCGATGCACCTTAAAGCGAATCACGAAGAATGCGGAAGTTAAGGGAAGTTCAGGTCTATATGGAACCGCATTGTTTTAATCGAAGTGTGAGCCAATTTACAAGAGCCTCGACTTTTACACCCATGAGAGCAAGTCTGACGGGACGAATTGTTCCATAAATAACTTAATGGCAGTATCTCCGTCTCTATCCCACCCGCCCACTTTACAATGTAACAGGCCCGTTTCACAAGTTCAGAAACCATCAAGACATGACTTAACCTTCTCCACGCCAGTACATGATGTTGTCCTATGCTTCATTTGAAGCACATAAATTTATTCTTTGTTACACTTTCATGAACATATGTAGAGAAAATGTCACGACATATAAGAATGTATAGTCAATGAACAGCTCAAATATAAGCTTTATTTAGAGTCGCACGGGAAAACTTATAGTGGATTGCAAGAACGCATTTATTCCTTCGTTAGCAACTTACTTACTTACTTACTGGCTTTTAAGGAACCCGGAGGTTCATTGCCGCCCTCACATAAGCCCGCCATTGGTCCCTATCCTAAGCAAGATTAATCCAGTCTCTATCATCATATCCCACCTCTCTCAAATCCATTTTAATATTATCTTCCCATCTACGTCTCGGCCTCCCCAAAGGTCTTTTTTCCCTCCGGCCTCCCAATTAACACTCTACGTTCTACATGCGCAGCCCATTTCAAACGTCTGGATTTAATGTTCCTAATTATGTCAGGTGAAGAATACAATGCGTGCAGTTCTGTGTTGTGTAACTTTCTCCATTCTCCTGTAACTTCATCCCTCTTAGCCCCAAATATTTTCCTAAGCAACTTATTCTCAAACACCCTTAACCTATGTTCCTCTCTCAAAGTGAGAGTCCAAGTTTCACAACCATAAAGAGCGACCGGTAATATAACAGTTTTATAAATTCTAACTTTCAGATTTTTTGACAGCATACTGGATGATAGAAGCTTCTCAACCGAATAATAACAGGCATTTCCCATATTTATTCTGTGTTTAATTTCCTCCCGAATATCATTTACATTTGTTACTGTTGCTCCAAGATATTTGAACTTCTCCACCTCTTCAAAAGATAAATTTCCAATTTTTATATTTCCATTTCGTACAATATTCTCGTCACGAGACATAATCATATATTTTGTCTTTTCGGGATTTACTTCCAAATCTATCTCTTTACTTGTTTCCAGTAAAATTCCCGTGTTTTCCCTAATCGTTTGTGGATTTTCTCGTTAGCAGCTAACAAACCAATAAGTTCGAAAGACACGTTGCAAGAAACATCTTTATGCCCGGTTTCTGGAAAGACAGTTACCTGTACATACAAAGTTAGATTTAACACGCTGATATGTTTGAAACGAGTTTCCGAAACAACAGTTATCGCCATCTTTGCAGTTATCTGTGCTTCAACTGGTAACTGTGCCTCGGCCTGTAGTTACCTGGCTGTTAGTACTGATCCGAACAAATACCGACATGCGACGCTACTGCACTACTGTTTCGCAAACTATAACAACTGATATTAAATAATAATATAAACCGGAATTAATTAATTTACTATATTATCGGTATAATTTTAAAAAAATTGGCGTTTTATTTACGTAACTTACGGTAAATGTTCTACTTTCTATGACATATTAGGATAATAATGTGTGTTTGCAAAAACAATTTCGAATATCTTAAGCTTAATTTTCGTCATAAACTTCAGATTCTATGTCGTCAGTCAAGGAATATTTTATTCTTGGGTGTTCTACCAATGCCAATGGTATTTCGGTCTCCGAAAAGTGCATTTGAACATGAAAGCATTCATATGGACGAATGTAACATATTTTACAATACCAATATGGCTGCCATAACCACCACAGCTGCCTCTGGTTGCAGGTTTGTAGCAGAAATTACATCTATCCCTCTCTCCACTAGTATTATTTACCTCGATGATCATGCCAAATAACAACAATTATTGTCTTTTTAATCATATTACGATTGAGATGGAAGTGTACATGTATATTATCGTTTATCACACGGTTTCTTAATTAAAAAGCCTTGCTCCTACTAGTACAGAGCTCACTCTTAGGCCTATATTACTACTGAAAACTTCTGCAAATAAAAATAAACTATAAATAACTAAAAAAAAATCCCTAACAAAATACTAGTGGAGACATCTATAGACGACAATAGATACTGAACTTGAAGTTACCTCAACTGTTAGTTATAAGATCTGATAAATCTACATTTAACTTTCGGAAACTCATGAAAGTTATCAGTGCAGTTAAATTGCGTAAGTGCAGTTAAGTAACTGACAGTTAACTGAGGTTTACCAGAAACCGGGCATTAGTGTTATTGGTCCGTTAAAGGATTCACTAACTTAGAGATCTGATTTCCCTCCTGTAACAACATTTATTCCTCCGTTAGACAATCTTACGTATATTTTGTGTATTGGCGAGTAGTTTATATATTTTGTTTCATCGTAATATTACCTGTGTGAAATTCAGGCATGCGATATTTTGTATAATAGGCCTATAACATACACGATACCTATTAAAATAATATTTCATATCGATGGCTAAAAAGTGACACCTCGTATTTGTACATTTGGGAGTAAATAAAAGAAATTAACGCATATTGGATAAACACTTGTCCGCCTTCGTGAATCAGTTTCAGGGTGCGAGCTTCCTGACCAGGCGGCCTGGGTTCAATTCTTGGCGTGGTTAATGAAGAAATGTATGTTTATTCCACGATTGTGTCTAGTGCTTGCCATGTGGTTCTCTCAGTAGTGGTCCTTCGTCATGCTAACGACATGTCTAGGAAGTCCGCGCTCTATACTTATCTAATACAGGTTTAGAAATGTAAATAAAAACCCTGTAGCTAAAAGGGCACAGAAGTTCAGATATATAAGTATACACACTTCTCAATAATATTTAGCGATATTATCTAATCATCAAGAATTCAGAATAAGGTAAAATTACAGCATTATAATTATCTTTCAAGGACCGAATACTTTCACTCTTTTTATTCTCATTCATATTTATACGAAGAACATGAACCAACACTAAAAGTTCAACGTTCACTGCATGTTTTTTTCTTATGTCGTCTGCACGATACAAGGCATTTTAAGAATTATAGGCTATGGCTAGGTATACTGGTAAATTTATTTATTTTTTTAATTTTAGTAGGTTGTTTTACAACGCTGTATCAACATCTTAGGTTATTTAGCGTCTGAATGAGATAAAGGTGATAATGCCGGTGAAATGAGCCCGAGGTCCAGCACCGATAGTTACCCAGCATTTGCTCATATTGGGTTGAGGGAAAACCCCGGAAAAAAACCTCAACCATGTGACTTGCCCCGACCGGGAATCGAAACCGTGCCGCTTGGTTTCGCGGCCAGACGCGCTAACAGTTATTCCACATGTGTGGACATAAATTTAAACTTCACAAAGTTAATATTGGATTAAAACTATTCTCCCTTGTGTATCTTCAGGAAAATAACATTTCGTTTTCCTTGAACTGAAGGAACACAGACATTCAGAAAAAGATATATCCAGTCATCAATAATTCAGTTTAAGAGAACACTTAGGTGAGTTTTAAAACTTGTACAATTTTCATCCAAGATTTATGAATTTTAAACTACATAAACATGATTATAATCTGTACAAAATTTGGTGCCATTAGCGCTTCTGAAATTATATTTGTTAAATATATTTTATACTGACGTCACTAAAAAGGCTCCTTGAAAGAAATTTTTTCAATTATTTTAGTTCTTATTGGTTCAGAAGCTTGGAAATATTCATGGGAATAAAAATTAATTAGCTTTTTAAGCTTGGTCTAAATAGAGAGTCACAATAAATTTTTAAGCGTTTTTTCCTTAATTTTTCATGATTATTTAACTATAATGTCCCTTTAAGGGAAAATATAACTTCATCATAATCATCTTTCAAGGACTGAGTACTTTCGCTTTCTTCGTTCTCGTTATTCAATTTACATGAAGAACGCAAGACATGTTCAAGTACTAGAAAAACGGAACATTTTGCTCTATATTTCAAATATTGTTATACTACCTGTGTCTTGCAGTCCACGTTTTTATAAATTGTTCCTCCTTTAAATTATTTACTCTAAACAACTTCCCGGTCGGTTTCGGTGGTTTTGTGGTTATCACGATACGAGGTTCATGGGTTTAAACCTGGCCGATTGTCACGGATTGTAAAGGACAATAAAATCCTTATCATGACTCCTGGGAGGGAAGTCAAGTTGGGAAGCTAGTGTCGTAGATTTGGGGCACGTAAAAGAACTCTGTCCATTATAAATCAAATACCATCACACCACCACCACCACCACCACTACTTATTTTAAAAAAGAATTTTTGCCTGACCTTATGTAAGGCTCCTTGCTAGGCTAAAATTCTACTAAATGGATGAAAAACTATTCGTTATATACCTAAGAATGTTTATTCTTCTTCTTCTTCTGCGTGACAAGTGTTAGGCCACAAGGCCTGTTACGGTCTCGCATCAAATTTTCACGCCATCTCTTAGCAGGACGACCCACAGATCTTTGGCCATGTGGTACATAATTACAAATTGCCTTTGGGAGTCTACTATTACTCATTCTTTCCAAATGATGTTTCCAATTAGACTGGTATTGAACAATGTAATCTAAAACTGATTTAGTTTTTAGTTCCTTTAAAATTTCACAATTTCTTTTCAGATCCCATTTAGTATAGCCCGCTGTTCTTCGCATGAATCGCATTTCACAAGCCGTTATTCTGCTTTTGTCTGCTTTCCTCAGTGTCCATTATTCGCTGCCATAGCTGAGCATCGGTCGTGCCAATGTGTTGTAGAGACGTATGCGGGTGTGTTTCTGAACCAAGGATGGTTTCATCACACTATTTGTAATGCCCATAACTCTTGTGTATCTATTAATGTTCTGTGATATGTCCAATTCTTCAAAAATGGAAAGATTGTAACCTAAATATGGGAAACTATTACATCGTTCTAATATTTTATTATCGAGACAAATTTTACTTTGTAATGGGTATTTCCCACAGAATGCCATAATTTTTGTTTTATCTGTTGAAATTTTCACATTGTATGTGCCTGCTACTTGCTGCAAATTATATATTGACCTTTGGAGGTCTTCTGAAAGTGCTAATAATATCAAATCATCTGCAAAGAGAACTGAATCCAATTTAAGGTGTCTGTTAATTTATATATATCCATGACGAGTTTGCTTCCACTCTTTAATTATTCGGTTCATATAAATAATAAATAGAATGGGTGATAATCCACATCCTTGTCTTACACCAGTATTGATGGGTGTTCAAGATGATAGCTTACCATCTTGTTTAATTGCTATTTTATTTTGGTTATACAGGGACATCATTTTATTTTTTCTTCGACTTTTATTGTACCTGAGTTTTTAATGTACTTCACTCCCACCCCTTCTACTAACGAAGTTCCAACTGTCCTTCACACAGATCCAAGGTCGCAGTACTGAGTTAGTGAGTATAATACGTTTCAGAAATATATTCGCGTTTTCCAGTGACGAAAACTTCCAATACTGAATCATATTTTCGCACAGGTACTGTCGTCCGTTTGCCTACGTCGCATCCCGATTTCCCCCACCTGCTTCTGCTCGCTCCACTGTAAAGATTAGCGGCTGGGCTTTCTTAGCTCTTTTCTGAAAACATTAATTTCTGTTAGGAATCAATTGGACATCTACGTAATATTATGCAACTGTTTAAAATAACTTAAATAAAAGGGCCTCGTTAAGTAATTAACTATCACGTGATTCCCCCCCCCCTTTCTACGATCCTGCGACATAACCACTTGGACGGACAGTAGATAGCATGTCTGAGTAATTTTATCTGTGCGGGTCGGGCAGAAGTGATGACTGAATTTAAGTACGTAAAATACTCATTATAGAGTAGGTACAGAATTATTTCAACATGAGTTACTAAGTATGAAGGACGAAACTGGTAATTGGAATTAGATGCAATAGTCTATAGTGCGATAATAGGCACAAAAGATCTGAAGCCTGTATCGAGATGAACGGCCACCATTTTCAAAAATGTGTTTAAATTTCCATATTATGATTATTTTTTCAATTTAACTTCTTTTTCTATATTGTACGGTAATGTGCTGTAGACAGTATAATATACACTGCATAATGAATACGTTCGCATGGATAACTCAGTTCGTGAGTAAAAACATTTATTGTTATCACTGTACTGTATTCTGATTAAACAAAACCTAATGAAAATTATCAAACTCAAAATCGCGATATTTCCTACTTTACGTAAATGGATGAACTACTTTTCTTCCCTCTTATACCTAGAGAAGTGATTTGTTTGTATTTTACGCCAGTACCATCGAACTCCAGTCGTGGAAGGAGGTAGCAAACTGTGTTTCCGGGTCTCAATCATTAATCCAAAGGTATAGCCAGGTTAATATTAAAAATGTTAGTAAAAATAAAATGATACCCCTGTATACGTTATGAATATTGTGGATAAACTGTTGTGGAACATTGTCGTCTACTAAAATTTGTAATAACCTTGATCTGTCTACTTTATCAAAAGGCTTTCTTGAAATCCACAAAAGCCATATGTGTCTCGATATTAAATTATTTGCGTTTTTATAATAATAGTTTCATTGTAAAATATCTATCTGCGCATGACCTTCCTTTACGAAATCCCATTTGTTCCTCTCATCACCGGGTTTTTATTTACATTTCTAAACCTGTATTAGATAAGTATAGAGCGCGGACTTCCTAGACATGTCGTTAGCATGACGAAGGACCACTACTGAGAGAACCACATGGCAAGCACTAGACACAATCGTGGAATAAACATACATTTCTTCATTAACCACGCCAAGAATTGAACCCAGGCCGCCTGGTCAGGAAGCTCGCACCCTGAAACTGATTCACGAAGGCGGACAAGTGTTTATCCAATATACGTTAATTTCTTTTATTTACTCCCAAATGTACAAATACGAGGTATCACTTTTTAGCCATCGATATGAAATATTATTTTAATAGGTATCGTGTATGTTATAGGCCTATCATACAAAATATCGCATGCCTGAATTTCATACAGGTAATATTACGATGAAACAAAAGTACATTATGCAACGAGCCTATAATGATAGTAATTAAGACGCAAGTATGATTGTTTATGAAACGAGCGCAACATAATTTTCATAAGAGCGTCTTAATTACCATTATAGGCAAGTTTCATACGACTTTTTATGCTCGACCATATTTCTAACTCGAAAGTATTGAAAATTAGGTCTTTTTATGGTTATGTGCGAACTGACCTGAATTGTGAGATGTGCGCAGACGCGAAAGTATTGATTTTTTCCGAGGCCGAATGTCATTGACCTTGGCACAGAATAAGAATGAACATTAGTCTGATATAACCTGGAAATTGATTTAGAATTGAAAAACGAGATGACAAATTGAATTTATTTGAATATTATTTACAATTAACGCTAATTATTATAGTAGCAGAACATAACCTTCTGCGACAGTATTGGATTTCCAGCCTCCGTGACCTTTTGCTAATTGTCTGTCGATTGCATATCCGAGAATAATCGATATAACGGTACAATGCTGACTTGTGACTGGCTGAAGACCTGTACTTTAATGAGTAGGTGTACTTTAATGACATGCATTAAAGGACTGCTACCAGGTGTATAATTACTACACTTCGGCATGGTCGAGCATAAAATATATAAACTACTCGCCAATACACAAAATGTACGTATGATTGTCTAACGGAGGAATACATGTTGTTATAGGAGGGAAATCAGATCTCTAAGTTAGTGAATCCTTTAACGGACCAATAACACTAATGCCCGGTTTCTGGTAAACCTCAGTTAACTGTCAGTTACTTAACTGCACTCACACAATTTAACTGCACTGATAACTTTCATGAGTTTCCGAAAGTTAAATGTAGATTTATCAGATCTTATAACTAACAGTTGAGGTAACTTCAAGTTCAGTACCTCTTGTTGTCCATAGATGGCTCCACTAGTATTTTGTTAGTGATTTTTTTTTTTAGTTATTTATAGTTTATTTTTATTTGCAGAAGTTTTCAGTAGTAATATAGGCCTAAGAGTGAGCTCTGTACTAGTAGGAGCAAGGCTTTTTAATTAAGAAACCGTGTGATAAACGATAATGTACATGTACACTTCCATTTCAGTCGTAATATGATTAAAAAAGCAATAATTGTTGGTATTTGGCGTGATCATCGAGGTAAATAATACTAGTTGAGAGAGGGCTAGATGTAATTTCTGTTACAAAACCTATACCTTTACGAAATCCCATTTGTTCCTCTCCAATGAGATTGTCATAGAATTTTGATAATTTGTTTTTTATTATTTATTTATTTATTTATTCTGGTGTAGTTAAGGCCATCAGGCCTTCTCTTCCACAACACCAGGAATACAAATACAATAATAGAAATAAACAGAAAAAAATACACTATAATATACAAAGTAAAGCTACACAAGAAATAAAGAGAGAGAGAAAAAAAACACTATAAACAAAGTAAAGCCACACAAAAATATACAGGTTGCAGTCACACAAATTTTAAATGAGTGAGTAAGTATCATAATTAATTCCATCCTAACTAATTAACTAACAAGAAACTTGCAATTTTAATCTAGGTTAAAAAAGAAAAAGAAAAAAAAAACACACATCAATACTTCTAGCAATACCTAAAAAACATTAACTAAGACAAAATTTTCCAATTTAATTTTGAATTGTGATGAAGTCCGGCAGTCCCTGACATCATTAGGTAACGAATTCCAGAGGCGAGGTATTTCTACAGTATAGGAAGATGAGTATAAAGACGTTCTATGATGAGGGATAGAAAAAAGTGCTTGATGTCGGTTTCGAAGAGTTGTAAGAAATTGAAAGCGCGATAACAGATATTTCGGAGTAGAAGTATGCATGATTCTAAACAGAAGAGACAGTTAATGTATTGTTCTTCGTTCCTTCAGACGCACCCATTAAAGTAACTGGAGGGAAGGTGTTATATGGTCAAATTTACGAGTATTGCAGATGAATCGTATGCACACATTATGAACACGTTGTAGTCTCTCAGCTAAGAGTGAACTTACATTAGTTAGCAAGGAATCGCAATAATCAAAATGGGGCATTACAAGCGTCTGAATAAGATTCTTTTTTAGATTAAGTGGTAGAAATTCTTTCATATGAAACAAGGAGTGAAGTTGAGAAAATATTTTTTTGCAAATGTGTGTTACTCGAGTATTCCAATTTAGATCGCTATCCATAAAAATGCCAAGATTTTTAACGGTTTCACTGTATTTAACAATAATCCCATTCAATATTATACGTGGTATAGTACTACTATCAAGAGTGCTTCGTAGACGATTATGTCCCATTACGATTGCTTGCGATTTCTCTGGATTTAACCTTAATCCAAATTTGTGTGCCCACAGTGAAATCGAATTCAAGTCTTCGTTTGTTTTGTTTACTGCGTCACTAGTCTCGTCAGGGTGGAAATGCAAATAAATTTGCAAGTCGTCAGCATACATATGGTATTTGCAATGTTTTATCAACAGTAATCTCACTAGACGTTTTGATTTATCTAGAGAAAATCAAAACTCGAGTGGGATTTAATTGACTATTACACGATTAGAAGAAAGTATATAAAGATTAGAAGTAACGAAGTACTCCAATACAATAAAATATTAATTGACTTACGAAAATACAACTGTCTTCAAATGTATTATTGTACCATCTCAACATTACAAATATTACGCTAGATGCATGCTAGATGGCAGTAGTGTCTTTATACAGACACTGTAATGATTACTATTCAATAAATCTTAATATTAAACAATCTCTGATACGTGACTACCCATAATATCATATAGCAGAAGTTCTTTTTATCCTCTCAGAGCAGAAGCTGTAACATAACCTAACTAATATACACAAATGTTAGAAAAGTTTTAATTAACGACGATGACATAAAAAATAAACATGAATAATTTTAAAAGGAGTAATTATTGAATGTACAATTTTCAAATCTGAATGTGGTTGGTGGTTCAATTGATGTTATATTGGACGTGTGCGTAATAGAAGTGGAACTCGTTGATTTAGGCCTACATGGTGTATTCAACTTATTCAGGATTTCCGAATGAATAATTTTAAAAGGAATAATTATTGAATGTACAATTTTCAAATTTGAATGTGGTTGGTGGTTCAATTGATGTTATATTGGACGTGTGCATAATAGAATTGGAACTCGTTGATTTAGGCCTACATGGTGTATTCAACTTATTCAGGATTTCCGAATGGTGCTCTTCATTTATTTGTAAATCGGATTTCAGAAGATGCATAGGTATGATCAGTGATTTTTATTAATTCTTGTTCTTGAATGCCAATGCGAGTCATATTTGAAACTGCTGTGCGTCGACTGGAGTGGTTTGTAATTGTATATAATTTTTGACGTCCAGACCAGCGCAGTTTCAAATGTTGGCAAACAAAGAAACAAATGCTAGGGACGCGATAAAATTAAACAAATGCTAGGGACGCGATAAAATTAAACAAATGCTAGGGACGCGATAAAATTGTGCGATAAGCAGCCATAATTGGTTGAAATACGTCCTTTCGTACCGTTTTATTGGTCAAAAGTAGTATGACGTAGTAAGAGTGTAATAGTCATATTAGTCATATATTATATTGGCATTGAGAAAGGAAGTTACTCATTGAAAACATTTAAAAACAAAGATAGAAGACAGGCCGAGAGAAAAATCACGGCTCATTCGTAACAGAAGCTTGCACCGGCAGGAGTCGAATTCGTTGTTTGAATGTATTCGGGAAACGAGATTTGTGTGCGTCTTAAATGGCCTGAGAGGCCGTCTCGCTCGCCCGCCCGTGTACGAGGGTAATGAGTATATCCGTGTGTCTGCCCGTCTGTATAATAATGATGTGTCTGGCTAGCAAGGTCGGACGACTATTATTACGTTATAGCAGTGCTAGACAGTATTATTGTGTAATGGTGCATGTCTAGCTTTCTCTCTCTTTCTCTTTCCTACCGTCCGTCTACCAATTAAATGACGTCCCTACACGACCAGACACTCTTCCGCAACGAGAAGAAATCCTGCAACAACTCCATTAGACCTATATACATTATCCGCTGGCAATTTAAAGCGGAACTTTTGTAAACTGTTATCGGTTAAACGGGGTACTTGTTTATGTAAACAAATACTACAAATATTACTGTACTTGATACAATACCAAACCATCGTAGCATACGCAAAGGCCAAGAACAACTTTAACAGTGTATGGAAACCGACATTTTGAGTTCGAAACCCGCCTCAAGTATTGACTTTAAGGCTCATTTTTACGATTGCTAGTTATAGTTTATACAGGGGACATCATTTTATTTTTACTAACATTTTTAATATTAACTTGCCTATACCTCTGCATCAACGCAGTTTGCTACCCCCTTCCATGACTGGAGTTCGATGATACTGGCGTAATATACAAACAAATCACTTTACTAGGTATAGGAGGGAAGAATAGTACCGTCCTTCGCTAGTCTTTCGTGGCTCCGACTTAAAGAACGCAGAACTTTACACTCTTTGTCTTTACTCTTTCGAATTCTGCACACTTCAACACCAAATTACCTTTCGTCTCGCTTCTCTTATTTATACTCTAACCACGACGTAAATACCAGATCACTTATCTGTGGCACGCTAAGTATACCTCTTCATAGAACATCTTGTTATTCATCATCTTTTACAGTATCCACCTCGCGTCAATGGAATTCCTTGTCACAAAGTATTAGGGGCTGCAAGACAATAAACACCTTTAAGAATAGCTTAAAAGATAACCTTATTAGCATTTCACTCCATACTGATTTAAACTATCACTGACTACATTGTTACTCCTTTCTTTTAGACATCATCCTGATTGTGCTGTATTTTCAAAATTGTGTCATAATAATCTCTTTCTATTATCTAATATTATTTGAAATATATTAACATTCTATGTATTTTAGCTTAATTCTGCTACACAGTTTATTTCAGCGTTTAATTAATAGTTCATAGTATTTTGTTGTTTAATTCGTAAATAACCCTAGTATACATGCAACTCTCATCTAAATCAAATTGTTGAATTCTTTGTAAGTTCATGCATATGTATATACTCTTTTTGCTGGTTGAGTGGAAGAGAAGGCCTTACGGCCTTAACTCTGCCAGCTAAAATAAATCATTATTATTATACAACGAGCCTATAACGATAGTAATTATGTTTGTTTATGAAACGAGCGCAAGCGAGTTTCATAATTTTCATACGAACGTCTTAATTACCATTATAGGCAAGTTTCATACGACTTTTTATGCTCGACCATATTTCTAACGTTAAATTATTCAGAAGTATCATTTTATTTTTATCTGACTCAAGATTGGAAGTGACTTTGTGTATAGTTCGTGTGAGATGTGCGCAGACGCGAAAGTATTGACTTTTTTCGAGGAACAATAATGTCATTGACCTTGATGTAGAGAATAACATGAACTAATTTTGGTATAACCTGGAAATTGATTTAGAATTGAAAAACGAGATGAGAAATTGAATTTATTTGAATATTATTTACAATTAACGCTAATTATTATAGTAACAGAACATAACCTTCTGCGACAGTATTGCATTTCCAGCCTCCGTGACGTTTCCCTCGTTATCTTTCGATTGCATATCCGAGAATAATCGAAAACCTGAACTTTAATGAATAGGTATACTTTAATGACATGAATTAAACTACTGCTACCAGGTGTATAATTACTACATTTCGGCATGGTCGAGCATAAAAGTAGTTCATCCATTTATGTAAACTAGGAAATATCGCGCTTTTTAGTTTGATCATTTTCATTAGGTTCTTGTTTAATCAAAATACAGTACACTATTAGCAATGTGTGTTTTTACCCACGAACTGAGCTGTCCATGTGGACGTATTCATTATGCAGTGTATATTATACTGTCTACAGCACATTAGCGTACAATATAGAGAATGAAGTTAAATTGAAAAATAACCGTAATATGGATATTTAAAAACATTTTTTAAAATGGTGGCCGTTCATTTCGATATAGGCTTCAGTTCTAATGTGCATATTATCGCACTATAGACTATTGTACCTAATCCCAATTACCAGTTTCGTTCTTCGTACTAGTAACTCATGTTGAAATAATTCTGTACCTACTCTATAAAAGAGTACCTTACGTACTGTAAATTCAATCTTCACTTCTACCCGATCCGAAAAGATAAAATTACTCAGACATACTATCTACTGTTCGTCCAGTGGATATGTCGTAGAGTCGTAGAAAGGGAGGAAATTACCTGACAGTTAATTACTTAACGAGGCCCTTTTATTTAAGTTATTTTAAACAGTTGTATAATATTACGTAGACGTCCAATTCCTAACAGAAATTAATGTTCTCTGGAAAGAGCTAAGACAGCCCAGCCACTAGCTGGCGAATAAAAGCTGGTGGGGAAATCTGGATACGACGTAGGCAAATGGACGACAGTACCTGTGCGAAAATGATTCAATATTGAAAGGTCTTTCGTCACTGGAAAACACGAACATATTTTTGGAACGTACTGTTTACTATGACCCTAACGCTACTATGACTGTATATGCGGCCTTGTTTCTGTGTGGAGGACGGTTGAACTTCGTTAGTAGAAGGGGTGGGAGTGAAGTACATTAAAAAACTTAGGTACAATAAAAATTGAAGTAAAAATAAAATGATGTCCCTGTACAAATATTACTGCACTTGATATAATACCAAACCATCGTAGCATACGCAAAGGCCAAGAACAACTTTAACAATGTATGGAAACCAACATTTTTAGTTCGAAACCCGCCTCAAGTATTGACTTTAAGGCGCATTTTTACGATCGCCAGTTATAGTTTACAGTTTTTTGACTGGGACTTAACCAAAACTGTGATTTTACAATACCCGGTTCGGTCGCGGGTTCGATTCCCGCTTGGGCTGATTACCTGGTTGGGCTTTTTCCGAGGTTTTCTTCAACCATAAGGCAAATATCTGGTAAATCTATGGCAAATCTTCGGCCTCATGTCGCCAAATATCATCTCGCTATCACCAATCCCATCGATGCTAAATAACCTCGTAGTTGATACAGCATCATTAAATAACCAAGTAAAAAAGAAACAATATTCGGTTAGAAGCCATGTCTCGGTAAAATATGCTTTAACTGAAACTAATATTTACCGTAGCATATCTTCCAAAGTCCTAATCGGATAATATTTTGAGGTTATGTTCTAATGAACTGAACAAAACGGCAAAAAAAAATCGTGTAGTTTCCTTTGAAACTTTAAACGATTCAGCCTGACAAAATCTTCAGTATTTTTATTTCGTGGTCTCATTCGTTAAGAAATTCTTCATAAGGCAGAGAGGTAAGTTATGCTAATAGTTTACTAAATTTAAAAAGTAACTAACTGGTCTTTCAGTGTCACAGCTTCAGATATTTCGCATAATTCATCCCACGCTTTATTATTTTGCTCCCATATTACAGCAAGTTTTCTTATTTCCAATAATGTCCTGTTTCTTATCATTAACAATTTTCATTAATATTTCTTTTTTATTAAAGAGAAATTCCTCTGTAGCCTATTTGTATTTTTGATTCCAGCTAGAGATGGTCAATATTTCACAAACCGATATTTTGTCACAGGTATTTTTTTGTCACAGATAAACCTGTGACTGATGACGCGAAATATCTGTGACAAAATATCGCTATCGAAATCTGCTCCGTATTCAGTACTCTGTGATATTTTCTCCTCTACGTCGTAGGTTTGCGCGTGCGCATGATACAATAACATCAATCGGGCGGTAGTTTCTCCATCTTATTATAAGCGATGTAGTTATTACACGATTTAAATAATAACACCATTGGTTACCAGTACTTAATCTTGTGTAAAACCCTGTCTGAACAGCTGTTTTGTTTTGTTTTGTAAATATTTTCCAATGTTTTTCCGAATACTTATGTTTCATTAATTTTTATTCTATTACTCAATATTATAATGTTAAGGCACGACTTAAAATAATTTATCCATTATATTATATACAATAAACAGGATCAATTTTTAAAACGATTAGGATAATCATATAACCTCAATTTCTCCATACCCAACTACATTTAAAAATGATCAACTGATTCAATATCTATAATATAACCTCTTGGTACATGAGGTTAACTTTTGACATTGTTATTGTTCAGTTAGGTAAGTATTTATTTATTAATGGTACATGTACATAATTTCTTTGTTGGATTTTCCCATATAAATCAGTGATGAGTGATGTGTATAGAGAAATCGTATTCACATTTCACTGCTCTTCAATATGTCCTGTTAATTTTTATCGGTGTGACAAAATATCGGTGTCATTCATGCATTGTGCTTACGTATCGATATAAAATATCGGTGTGACAAAATCACCGATAAAAGTCACAGATACTTGAAAATATCGTTTAAGCTCATCTCTAATTCCTGCCATAATAAAAAAAAAGACTATACAACAGTGAAAATCTTTCAGACTTGAAAAATATGTAATTATTTATTTCATCAAGGAAAACCACAATATGATTTTCGGACTTTCTGTTAGCTCTTGGTCTTCACATATAGCCCATTTAAGTTATAGATAAATCTGTATTGTTTGGGTAACGGGAGATAAGATATAAAAATGAGTTCGGAAATAAATGAAAATTAAACATTGAATCCTTATTGCAAATAATTTTCTACACAAATAAAACACACCAACTGCTAGTATTCTTTTGATTTTTGCACATTCACTTGTATAATGTTACTTGTGTGTGTATCTGGGGAACAAAATTTCATCTGTACAACAAAATGACATTTATTAAATCTGACGTCTGGTGCTTTTTATTGACACATTTGAGTACAGCGTGATGAGTCATGGGTAATTTTTATGAATACTAGGAAAATTTTGAGTCTAGAAATTATGTTAGCGCAACTGAATCCAGGAAAAATGAGTCATTGTTGCTAATGTTTTGTAAAATTGTCTCTGCAACGAGACTCTACAGACAGCACCGGCTCCCCTCTTGGCGCATGCGCTCTGCTTTGTTGATGGGTGGGAGGGAAGAGTCAAACGTGTTTTCGCGCGGATTTTAAGTGGTATTTTTGTGCTTGTTTTGCTGTGTTTCTGTTATAATAGAAAGTTTTAGTATTTTTATGTTTGTTAGTTTTATTATATATGCTTGCGTTTTTGGTGAAAACTTTGGGTACGGTACAGTAATTTAAATAATAGAAAGTTTTATTACCTGTTTTTTGTTTTACTACGTTTGCTTACTATGCTTGGTGAAAATTTTGCGTAATTGAGATTTGTTTTATTTCACGTACTGTTATGGTTCCACGCAGTTTTTGTTTATATAATATAGTATAAATTATTGACATTAGGCCTACATATTTTATGTTTCGTTTCGTAACATCGTGATTTGATTTTGGTGTTTGTGCAGTTAACTTTATGAGTTTATATTACATATTATGTATAGGGGCCTATAGGTAATAGGCTCTAGACTAGTGAATTTTTATTATACCTTGCATTGAACATAATTACAATTTAAAAAAATGATATAGATATGCGTGTGGAAAGAAGTAAGCTTCTGTATGGAGGCACGTGTTGTGTAGGCTTAATAGGGCTATTGTAGTTTATCACGCACCGTACCATATCACCACAAAACTAAAGACTAAGAAATCGTGTTGTGAATGATCAGTTCTTTTACATGAACATTTTAAATCCAGCTTTGAAAACTACGGCGTCATTCCAAGGTACGTGCTGTATTTTGTTATTTTAGAAAATAAGCGTATTCTAATATGCCTTTAATGACCATGATTCCTATCTTAACATTTACAGTACATATGACGTAAGTTCGATTACAGTAAACATGAACACTTAGATACTGTTAGTACCAAGAATTATTTTATTTGCCATTGCAAAATAGATTTAACTTTAAATATCACTGAATTTATTTCGCTATATGCAAACCTAATACCAAACACCTACTTCCCACAGCATTGCACTTCTGAAACATCTTTCTTCACTTTTTTCCACCAACAAATTGCAAGATTTAAATGCCCGATAATAAAGCAAACCTTAGTGCGCATGCGCCAGCCGAGAGCCGGTGCTGTCCGTAGAGTCTCGTCTTGAAAATATGTAATTATTTAGTTCATCAAGGAAAACCACAGTATGATTGTCGGACTTTCTGTTAGCTCTTGGTCTTCACATATAGCCCATTTAAGTTATAGATAAATCTGTATTGTTTGGGTAACGGGAGATAAGATATAAAAATGAGTTCGGAAATAAATGAAAATTAAACATTGAATCCTTATTGCAAATAATTTTCTACACAAATAAAACACACCAACTGCTAGTATTCTTTTGATTTTTGCACATTCACTTGTATAATGTTACTTGTGTGTTTATCTGGGGAACAAAATTCAATCTGTACAACAAAATGACATTTATTAAATCTGACGTCTGGTGCTTTTATTGGCACATTTGAGTACAGCAGTGATAAGTCATGGGTAATTTTTATGAACACTAGGAAAATTTTGAGTCTAGAAATTATGTTAGCGCAACTGAATCCAGGAAAAATGAGTCATTGTTGCTAATGTTTTGTAAAATTGTCTCTGCATAGCATGGGAGGCATTTAAATATAGTGTGCACGGACTCCTGAGAAATCGAAGAGTTGATAACTACGTTGAAATTGTGAATATCTTCTAGAAAAATATCATCGATTAGGCTGCAACATATCACTCGAAAACTATTTCCTACAATCTCACTTGGACTCCTTCCATGACAAATGCGGCGCAGTGAGTGACGAACATGGAGAGCTATTCCATCAGAAATTTCGATAATGGAATGAAGGTATCAAGGAAAATAGAACGCTTCTATGCTAACGAACTACTACTACTACTACTACTACTACTACTACTACTACTACTACTACTACTACTACTACTACTACTATTACTACTACTACTACTATTACTACTACTACTACTACTACTACTACTATATAGATGCGTTTTATTTATTGTACAACTCAGGGGTAGGCAAGTTCCGGGCGCTAGGTAGCTATGGTAACTAAAAATTTTATGTGGCGCCTGAATTGTTTATCGAGTTCAACATTTTTAAGACTGATTTTTTTATGTCACTACGACTAATACATAATGTTAACGGAAAAGCGGTTGTAAGAAGAAATTCTAACGTGCTTTTTAAATTAATATCGTTACATTTATTGCGCACCTCAAGATATTGTTCTACATAGCTTCAGAGCGTCTCTGAGAGCGTGTATTTGCATTGCATAGATATTTAATACTGTTTAATATAATTCAGTAAATGTCTCTTTATCTTAGCTCGAATGGTTTTCTCATTGCTTGTGTGGAAAAAAATGTGGCGGCTTCTGAAAATACAGAGGCTGGCTCCTGGTTTATTTATTTTATGCTCGACCATGCCCAAATGTATTAATTATACACCTGGTAGTAGCCCTTTAATGCACCTCATTAAAGTACACCTATTCATTATAATTCAGTTGTTCAGCCAATGAGAAATCACCATTGTAAAACCGCAAGTATCGATTATTCTCGGATATGCAATCGAAAGACAATTAGGGAAAAGTCACGGAGGCTGGAAATCCAATACTGTCGCAGAAGGTTATGTTCTGTTACTATAATAATTAGCGTTAATTGTAAATAATATTCAAATAAATTAAATTTGTCATCTCGTTTTTCAATTCTAAATCAATTTCCAGGTTATATCAATATTAATGTTCATGTTATTCTCTAGATTATATCAAGGTCAATGACATTCGTGCCTCGGAAAAAATCAATACTTTCGCATCTGCGCACATCTCACAATTCAGGTCAGTTCCGCTCCTCACTTACATAACCATAACATGAATACTGTCCACTCCTGTGGAGTAACGGTCAGCGCGTCTGGCCGCGAAACCAGGTGGCCCGGGTTCGAATCCCGGTCGGGGCAAGTTACCTGGTTGAGGTTTTTTCCGGGGTTTTCCCTCAACCCAATACGAGCAAATGCTGGGTAACTTTCGGTGCTGGACCCCGGACTCATTTCACCGGCATTACCACCTTCATTTCATTCAGACGCTAAATAACCTAGATGTTGGCAAAGCGTCGTAAAATAACCCAATAAAATAAAATAAAAACATGAATACTTATGAATAATTTCAAGTTAGAAACATGGTCGAGCATAAAAAGTCGTATGAAACTTGCCTATAATGGTAATTAAGACGCCCGTATGAAAATTATGAAACTCGCTTGCGCTCGTTTCATAAACAAACATACTCGCGTCTTAATTACTACCATTATAGGCACGTTGCACAATGTACTATTTCGTTCCCTAGTAAAAATATTGTCTTTTATTTCATATAAACTGCCTTTAAAAGAATACTTTGTTACTGTTATTAAATTGAAGTGGTATTTTGTACATGAGTACTATTCCTGTTGTTCACCGACTTATACAAGGACATCATTTTATTTTTACTTAAATTTTTATTGTATCTGAGTTTTTGAATGTACTTCACTCCCACCCCCTCTACTAGTAAACTTCCAATCGTTCTCCACACAGAACAGAGGCCGCGTGTGCAGTACTGAGTTACTGAGTATAGTACGTTCCAGAAATATGTTCGAGTTTTCCAGTGACGAAAGAGTTTTCAGTATTGAATCATATTTTCGCACAGGTACTGTCGTCCGTTTGCTTACGTCGCATCCCGGTTTCCCCCCCACCTACTTCTGTTCGCCCCTCTGTAAAGTCTAGTAGCTGGGCTGTCTTAGCTCTTTTCTGAAAACATTAATTTCTGTTAGGAATTGGACGTTTACGTAATATTATACAACTGTTTAAAATAACTTAAATAAAAGGGCCTCGTTAAGTAATTAACTGTGACGTAATTCCCCCTCCTTTCTACGACCCTGCGACAAAACCACTTGGACGGACAGTAGATAGCATGTCTATCTTTTCGGATCGGGCAGAAGAGAAGATTGAATTTACAGTACATAAGGTAGTCTATTATAGAGTAGGCATAGAATTATTTCAACATGAGTTACTAGTACGAAGGAAGAAACTGGCAATTGGAATTAGGTACAATAGTCTATAGTGTGATAATATGCACAAAAGAACTGAAGCCTGTATCGAAATGAACGGCCACCATTTTCAAAAATGTGTGTAACTATCCATATTATGATTATTTTTCAATTTAACTTCATTCTCTATACTGTACGCTAATGTGCTGTAGACAGTATAATATACACTGCATAATGAATATGTCCGAATTGATAGCTCAATTCGTGAGTAAAAACACTTACTGTTAATACTGTACTGTATTTTGATTAAACAAAAACCTAATGAAAATGATCAAACTCAAAATCGCGATATTTCCTAGTTTACGTAAATGGATGAACTACTTTTCTTCCCTCCTATACCTAGTAGAGTGATTTGTATTTTACGCCAGTATCATCGAACTCCAGTCTTGGAAGGGGGAGCAAGCGGTGTTTCCGGTTGTAGACCTTAATCGAAGGATATAGCCAGGTTAATATTAAAAATGTTAGTAAAAATAAAATTATGTCCCTATACATATAGGTGTACGAATAAACAGATGTCAACACAGTAACGGAGCGTGTGAGAGATTGCTGAACTGTAGTGTGAACTATTGACTAGCAACTTGTTCTCCGAACCCAAGCCAAGCTAGTATGATCGATATACACCTAATTTGCATTCAAAGTAATAAATCGCAGGACTCTACTAATAATAAAAAGGAACATGTTTCGGAAAAAAAAAACATCACACCAGATTTAGTTCAAATTGTTAGAAGTTTACTTTAAGTCTACATAAGAAACTCATATAACTGTTCTCAAACAGAGCTGGGGACGGAGCGAGTAGAACTGTTGAGTTACTCGGTTCTGTCGGTTTATGTGCTTGGCAGCGGAGCACCGAAGTTACTCGGTTAACCGTAGCCGTTACCGGTCAGTTCAAACGTTCAGAGTTCACGTGTTTTACTTAATTCTAGCAGGCAGCAACGTAGGCACTGTTGTATTTAAATATTTTCTGCTGCAGGACAAATGATTTCCTTATCCCCAAGGTGGGCCGAAAGGCCTCCAGTATTGAAGAGGAGTTCATCCTATTATATGACCTGTCAAGTGGGCCTAGTGAACACTGACAGTCTGAACATATTACTGTACATAATAATAATAATAATAATAATAATAATAATAATAATAATATTTATAATAATAGGCCTAATAATAATAATATTATTATTATTATTATTATTATTATCATCATCATCATATTAGAGAGTTTGATTAATATTAAAATATTTAAAAAAGGAAATGCATTATATTTTTCTCCTATTTTTGTTTATTGGATTTGTGTTACTTCATCAGTCATCATTTTATTTGTATTTATTTATAGGAATTATGTTATCTAATTACTTTAATTTATCAATAATATTACTCTTCACCAAAGAAAACATGACGTATTGAAGGCCAGTAATGTTATAAAGTAAATAAACATTATGTTTTTCAGTTTAAGATTCCACGTTTTAATGATTATTTTATCCACTTTCCGTAATAGTAAATAATTCTGTGTGTTATTTTAAGTGTTTTAGGCAGCGCTTCATGCAGTCCGTTTCTTTCTATCTTCTTTTTTACTTAGTTGCAGCGTTTAAGGTTTAGGCCTACCTGACATGTTAATTTATTAGCTGTTAGTATTATAAACCATTTTGTCAATTTTATTTCGTCTGTCATATATAACGGCGGCCGGGTAGCTCAGTTGGTAGAGCAGCTGGCTACGGACTGGAAGGTCCGGGGTTGGATCCCAGGTGGTGACAGGGTTTTTTCTCGTTGCCAAAATTTCAGAACGGCCCCGAGGTTCACTCAGCCTCCTATAAAATTGAGTACCGGGTTTTTCCCGGGGGTAAAAGGCGGTCAGAGCGTGGTGCCGACCACACCACCTCATTCTAGTGCCGAGGTCATGGAAAGCATGAGGCTCTACCTCCATGCCCCCCCCCCAAGTGCCTTCATGGCATGTTACGGGGATACCTTTACCTTTTTACCTGTCATATATAACAACACTGAAAGTTAAATAGGACTTTCGTACAAAATAACTCCGCAAATAGCTGTAATCACGCAAATGAAATTTGCAACCGCCATTTTGCAATGAAGAGAAGCACTTTTTTCTCGTCAATTGGCAAAGCGAAAGCGCTTTACTACAACGCTTTTAAAACACGCTTGGTTTCACTTTCAAAGTACGTTCTAAAATCGAGTCAATCTAGCTAAATTTTAAATCTGCCGCCACAAATTTGTACTCTGTACTGTACTCGGTTCAACCGAGTAATGACATCACAGTAACTGCTCCGAACCGAACCGCTCCGTCCCCAGCCCTAATCTCAAAGCTGTTTAACAGTAAAATTCGCTTGATTTGTGTACATATTGTTCACAGATAAGGCGACCAGCTGGTATATTCCCATGACATGTGTTTATAAATCCATTTTTCAAGTCGTCGAATGTATTTCACAATTCCTACAGAGTTCTTCAGTCAAATTAGCAGCGGTGCACAAAAAAGAACACACTTATCTCTGGTCCTGACGTAAACCACGCCTCGCCTTGCCACACATTTTTTCGTTTCTACATCCATTCATGGAAATGAGGAATAGAAAAGTTTGTATTGTGAAACGATTCGGAAACATTGAGAAACTTCCTAGCGTAACTTAACCTCACTGACCTCTAGATTCCGCCTAAAAAATCAGGGTGACGTAAAATTTCTGATACGTTACTTTATCATAATCAGTACGCGATTATAAACATACTGGAAACAGCTGGAGTTTTGCGTTTGATTATAGAAATTAAATTAATAATTCTAGGCGTATTACTAATTTATACAAGCAATTACTCGAATAATATTTCCTCATAACTTCTTACAAACCGATGATGATGATAATAATAATACTTACTTACTTACTGGCTTTTAAGGACCCGGAGGTTCACTCCGGAGCAGCGTAACCCGGAGTGAGACTAGTGGCCAACAGGCTTGGAGCTCACATATTTAGTTTTGTACAGCCCCCAACCCCTTGCAAGGATGCGTTTTGCGTATCTTTTAAATTTTCCTCCCAATTCTCCTTCGATTTTTCGATTTTTTTTTCCGGAGGTTCATTGCCGCCCTCACATAAGCCCGCCATTGGCCCCTATCCTGAGATAGATTAATCCATTCTCTATCATCATATCCCACCTCCCTCAAATCCATTTTAATATTATCTTCCCATCTACGTCTCGGCCTCCCTAAAGGTCTTTTTCCCTCCGGCCTCCCAACTAACACTCTATATGCATTTCTGGATTCGCCCATACGTGCTACATGCCCTGCCCATCTCAAACGTCTGGATTTAATGTTCCCAATTATGTCAGGTGAAGAATACAATGCTTGCAGTTCTGTGTTGTGCAACTTTCTCCATTCTCCTGTAACTTCATCCCTCTTAGCCCCAAATATTTTCCTAAGCATCTTATTCTCAAACATCCTTAACCTATGTTCCTCTCTCAGAGTGAGAGTCCAAGTTTCACAACCATAAACAACAACCGGTAATATAACTGTTCTATAAATTCTAACTTACAGATTTTTTGACAGTAGACTGGATGATAAAAGCTTCTCAACCGAATAATAACAGGCATTTCCCATATTTATTCTGCGTTTAATTTCCTCCCGAGTATCATTTATATTTGTTACTGTTGCTCCCAGGTATTTCAATTTTTCCACCTATTCAAAAGATAAATTTCCAATTTTTATATTTCCATTTCGTACAATATTCTCGTCACGAGACATAATCATATACTTTGTCTTTTCGGGATTTACTTCTAAACCTATCTCTTTACTTGCTTCAAGTGAAATTCCCGTGTTTTCCCTAATCGTTTGTGGATTTTCTCCTGACATATTCACGTCATCCGCATAGACAAGCAGCTGATGTAACCCGTTCAATTCCAAACCCTCTCTATTATCTTGGACTTTCCTAATGGCATACTTTAGAGCAAAGTTAAAAAGTAAAGGTGATAGTGCATCTCCTTGCTTTAGCCTACAGTGAATTGGAAACGCATCTGACAGAAACTGACCTATACGAACTCTGCTGTAAGTTTCACTGAGACACATTTTAATTAATCGAACTAGTTTCTTGGGAATACCAAATTCAATAAGAATATCATATAAAACTTCTCTCTTAACCCAGTCATATGCCTTTTTTAAATTTATGAATAATAATAACAATAATAATAATAATAATAATAATAATAATAATAATAATAATAACGATGGGCTGCGGCATCGATTACAACGATGACGATGACCATAATAAATAATTATCATCCACTGGCACTTTTTTGAGGATAGGGCTCCCTTAGCTTTGCTTTTCGAGAGCCGTACCGGATATATAGATCACGCACTTATGCACTCACTGACCCATCATGCGGCCTATTTGTGATGATTGTTCAAAGTCTGATGAGTGGCCTGGGAGGCATTCGTGAATCCGATGCTGACAAGCGATTCATCCTGCTTCAGACCTGACAGACACAGCTCCCATCCCTAGAAGAGTATCTGATAAACCTCAGGGTCCCGTACCGACTTCATGAAACCTGCTTTAACGAATGCAAGTAAGAGATAAAACGAGGTGGAGAAGGAGAGTGTTGGTGGAATGAAAGATAAAAACGGGAGTACCTAAAGAAAAGCCATCTACAAAATTTGCTTTGTTCAACACAAATTCCGTCACAACCAGGCTAGCGCTGAGCCACAGAGACGCCTCATATTCCAGGGTCCTCAAGACTATTCCGTAATATGAACCAATACCAGTTATTCACAAGAATGAGGAACTCCTTGGTAATGCGGTCAGCATGGCGCGATGTTAACGCTTAAGATACAAGACAAAGGATACACACACATACGAGTACATTGAAGTCTATTGAATTTTAACCTTCAGTAATGCTACAAATTCAACCATAACGGAGACTGAGAACACGATGGTTATGATTATGATTATGATTATGATGATGGCTAAACTAGCGCTGAGTTACTTCCTCCTACTCCGCTTATACACCTTAAAGTGTTTACTGCTCTCTCCTCAGTTATACCAACATTAAGAAAGTTTCACGCTAGTGTACACTCACGCTATGCCTTGCAAATACGAATCTATGACAGGTTAGGTTAGTTTAGGCTTTTGTTATGCCTTTCATATACGCTGGGCAAAGGCTGGTGATTTTTTGTTTTGTAATGCTATCAGTAATGAGAGTAATGGCGGATTTTCACTTCCGAAATCACCAGAACTAATCCAGCGCTAGTTTCGCCATGATGATGATGATGATGATGATGATGATGATGATGATGATGATGATGATGATGGTGGGACACGAGGCAATATAATGATAAAGAAGCTACATTACAAAGCCGAAGCTCGCATATTCGATTTTCCGATGGGGCCAGAATTTTTTCAATTGACTTGCTCCTTCCGATGTATTACAGCCTCTGGTCGATTCAGCCTCTAACAGAAACAAGCAAAGGGAATTTCCTTTTGGGTACATATGCGGCAATCATGTAGGACTGACACCCCTACTGCTACTAATATTGATTGCCGAAGATTTTATGATGAAATAATACTAATTATTATTATTATTATTATTATTATTATTATTATTATTATTTTAATCTGTTGGAGTATACCTAAATCTTAATTTATCGAAACGTACATATGTGACAAAACTGTAGTTCTGTTTTGGAGAAACAGATAGACAGACAGATGTTAAAAAAATTGACAAAACCAGAGAGAGGGAAAATGACAAACAAGAAAACAACTATAAAAGTGTATAGTTACAGACAATAAGAGAAAAACTAAAAGAAAATATAGACTAAGTGGAAAGAAAAATAATAGACTTCCTTTTGGAATTAATATGAAACGGCCTCAGAAAGCAACAAAATAGCGAAACACAAACTTCAATATTGTCTTATTGCAAAAAATCGTAAAGTACATCCATGAAGCTTTAAGATCGATTCGCTTCCATAAAAGAGAAGATTCAATCCTCTTCTACACGACAGAGTAGATGTCTCTTAGGTGCCCGTTAACTACAGACGCGTAGTAACCCAGTTCGTACATTTTTCTGTCGTAGGTGGGGACAGAACGAACAATTTAGTGTCCATCCTCTAAAATACGACGATAATGTAATGTCAATTAATATTAAACTATTAAAAGGAAGCAAAATGAGTAAAGAAAATCTCATACCTCGAGAAATACCAGCAATACGTTCCAAAACCGGTGCCTACTGATCGAATCGTTTCTGCATCTCCACTATTTCACCTTGCTCCGTCAGAGGGCTCCATTGAACTAAGTCCAGATGGTATCAATATACGACATAAGCCTTCGTGTTTGTAAATCTTACTGCATGCAGCCAGGATGCCCATCATCACATTTTAATGTTAAAATAGTTAGAGTATCTCCCGAAAGATATCTCTCTTCGCAAACCGATGTACACGACGTTCAAACATATCTGACCCTATTAACCAATAGTGATGGATAATTTGTTGCTGTAAGTGTGGCTTCTTTAGTTATTACTTCCATGAATATATGGCGAATATAATAGCCAGTGTTGCCAATAGTACATAAATAACCCGCATTATAGAATTCAGTTTTTCACACCACTTTAGTTATTGTAAAACAACACTGGGTTTACCTGGAAACCGCTGATGTTGTCAATATTATGAGAATAATTTATGCTTAAGGGGTTAGGTACAGCTTACTACAGTAAGAGTTTGGAAATATTCAACTTTTTCCCCTCCATTACTGTATCTTGTACAATAATGAAAATTAGTATGTGTAAAACATTGTCCTTCTGCTATATGAAAAAAATATATAAATATTTTTACGATTAAAAAAATTATTTACATTTTTTTTTTCAAAATTCAGTTCACTGTGCAGTGATGAAGCGTTTCCCACATAACTAAAAGAACTATCCAACATTCTGCGATGAACTCTTTTGTGTGTATTTATGCATGTCATATCTACAATATGATGCAAGATCACTTCTCTACCTTTGATAGATTGTCTGATAAAAGTAAATTCATTTAAAAATGGTCAAATATTAGTATTTTTTCTAACATAAAATAAAAAATATATTATTTATTAAGGAATGTAGTTTAAAGAGTATGATACTGTAAACATGAGTTTCAGCAATAAAATAAAAGAGAGAGAACATGAAAAAGTTAACAATTTTATGAGTTATGAGAGAAACGCTTCATCACTGCACAGTGAACTACCACCATTATGAATTTTGAAAAAAATATATATATAATTTTTCTTAAATTGTAAAAATATTTTTTTTTTTCATATTGCAGAAGGACAGTGTTTTACATATACCAATTATCATCTTTGTACAAGATACAGTAATGGAGGGAAAAAATGTTGAATATTTCCAAAAATTTTACTCCTGTAAGTTGTACCTAACCCTTTAATCTACATAATCATTTTCCCTCACAATTTTTAACCGTCCCAATAATGGTGCCACCTCTTGAGAGCTAGCGGAACTTTTTCAAAGTTTGTCCATTTTTTTATACATTTAGTTCTGACTTATCCCGTCGTGGGAAAGTTCGCTTGCACGATGATAAAATCGTAGGTCAGATATCTTTGAACGCCAGTGTACCATCAGTAAAAATATAAGTTCCCCCGTTTCTCTTACCTTCCTAATTTCATTTCAAATGCTAGCAAATAACAGCTTACTTCAAGCATATAAGTTCAACAAGAAACTGTCATTAATTAATTATAACAAATGTAGCCTACTATTAATTACTATTAAAGTGATTCCATTTCAAATATAAATAAATAATATCTAGTCCAAAATAAAGCGTTAAATACAGGGACATCATTTTATTTTTACTTCAATTTTTATTGTACCTGAGTTTTTGAATGTACTTCACTCCCACCCCTTCTACTAAGGAAGTTCCAACTCCACACAGAACCAAGACCGCAGATAGTAAGCAGTACTGAGTTACTGACTATAGTACGTTCCAGAAATATGTTCGCGTTTTCCAGCGACGAAAGAGCTTTCAATATTGAATCATATTTTCGCACAGGTACTGTCCGTTTGCCTACGTCGCATCCCGATTTCCCCCACCTGCTTCTGCCGCCCCTCTGTAATAGCTGGGCTGTCTTAGCTCTTTTCTGAAAACATTAATTTCTCTTAGGAATTGGAAGTTTACGTAATATTATACAGCTGTTTAATTTAACTTAAATAAAAGGGCCTCGTTAAGTAATTAACTGTCACGTGATTTCCTCCCTTTCTGAAATCCTGCGGCATAACCACTTGGACGGACAGTAGATAGCATGTCTGAGTAATTTTATATTTTCGGGTCGGGCAGAAGTGAAGATTGAATTCACAGTACGTAGAGTAGGTACAGAATTATTTCAACATGAGTTACTAGTACGAAGGACGAAACTGGCAATTGGAATTAGATGCAATAATCTGTAGTGTGATAATATGCACAAAAGAACTGAAGCCTGTATCGAAATGAACGGCCACCATTTTCAAAATTGTGTTTAAATATTCATATTATGATTATTTTTCAATTTAACTTCTTTCTCTATATTGTACGCTAATGTGCTGTAGACAGTATACACTGCATAATGAATACGTTCGCATGGATAACTCACTTCGTGAGTAAAAACACTTATTCTTAATACAGTACTGTACTTTGATTAAAGAAAACCTAATGAAAATTATCAAACTCAAAATCGCGATATTTCCTAGTTTACGTAAATGGATGAACTACTTTTCTTCCATCCTATACCTAGTAGAGTGATTTGTGTTTTACGCCAGTATCATCGAACTTCAGTCTTGGAGGGGGGAGCAAGCGGTGTTTCCGGTTATCTAAAGGTATAGGCAGGTTAATATTAAAAATGTTAGTAAAAATAAAATGATGTCCCTGTATAACTATAGCCTAATGATTTCAATATAAAGACAATAATCTACACATTTAACAATAATGTGTTATGATACATCAATCTCAAATGTTCACTTGTTTTATAGCAAGGAGGCTAAGGTCTTTACTTTTTAAAACATTTATCAACTAATTTCATATTCCAGAAGGCTTAGTTATGTATCCATGATCTCTGCTTTCATAGAAAAATAACGGAATGTACTCAGAAATGAGATTAATTTTTCGCATTAAGCTAGTCGAATGCCACTCGTGGTGATAATTTTCTAGGATAATTTAATTTGGCTTTGAACTCATGAACATATGTCTAGGATGGAACCAACCCGTATTCCATACCGACTACACCATTATAAACCCCAAGGGAGAAGACGAATCGGACGCCCTAGGAAACTCTGGAAAGACCAATTTTAATACTGCTATGGAGACGAAACAGGCCAATGGGTCTAAATCGTATTGATGATGATGAACTCATGTTCCTTACCATGATAATTATTTCGAGATTGAAGGTTTCGAGAAATAATTCGGTACGCTCAACGAAATTATCAGAAAACTATCAGAACTTGTATTGCCACAGTCTAATATACACAGTCACGAAGCTCAATACGTAGGGAATATGCATCCATAGATAGTTCCTTACCATTAGGATCGCTACTATCGCCTCATCACAGATAATGCGAAATAGTACCGGCACAGTCTATTGTTCCTAGTACCCTCAACAACTCAAGCTTCGTGACTGTATAACCAAACCAGTGATGTCAAAGCACGCGCATTTTTCTGACCTTGACGTCGTGCGCGGGCATCAAGCGCTAAGTATGGAAAGAGGAAGGTTTGTGTATATGAATAAGCAACCTGTTGGATTAAGAAAACAGTGGTGCACAAACTTCAAACGGAACGTGAAATTTTATGTCGTTATTTTTATATGGCTTCTTTCTGTTTGATATTATCTATGTTGTATGTAAAACAAATAAAATAGACGTACTAGTACCAATTTCTTAATGTTGCAGTTGTGTTTTAAATGTTAATAACATAATAAAGAGTTAAGAAAGAATATTCACATAAATTCCGTAGTAGTACAACTATACTGTACTAAATGGATGAAACACATCATTCATAAAGAAAGCGATATTCCAAAGAAAGAGACTGAGTATGACATGATAAGTTGGAATTTATATTGATGGTACTTTTAGCCTTATAAAAGTAATCAATAAACTAATAAAAACAATATTACAGTACAAAGCAAAGTTACCTAGGTGCTGTATATGTTTTAAGTGTAACTAATATTCCATAACAAAACTCTTATCGCATTATGCTTTTAAGGTGATACTGGTGCTCAACTTCCTATCATCAGAATATTAAATTATTTTCTCGAAATCTGCTGACATTTTTACAACACATGAGCACGTATCTTTTGCTTATAATGTAATAGTAGTTGCTTTGTTAATTCATTTCCTTACAAACAATTTCCATGCGAATATTTTCAAAATTTTCAATACACTATCTTCAGTAATACGTATATACGGTATATTAGATTTACGAAAACATTCTGTAAGGCTACTAAATTAATAGGCCTATATCTGAAAATTTCACTTTTCTATACCTAAAGGAAAGTTGAAAAAATATTTCATTTGAATAAAAAAAGCAAACTTGTGAAAAATGAGCATTAAAATTAAAACTTACATTCTTACAATGCACTTATACTTCTCAAACAAATATAAAAATTAACATGGATACAGTTTTAATAAGTTCTCTTCCCTTTATCTATTGAATCAGTGCTGGCCATCCCTGAATATAGCTCGACTAAACGGCATATACAGTGGAAACAAAAATTATTTGCACACTCTTGTTTTTCTTAATATTTAAATAAATATCAAGGAAAATGTTATAAATACAATTGTAACAGGTAACAGTAGTAATATTAAGAGCTATGTACTTGATAAGAATTGCGTACAGTTAAAAATTGAAATAAGGATCAGAAAACTTTAATTTCTTGTAGTAAAAAAAGTATTTGCACATTAAAACTCTCAATGTATAAGTCCTATTTTATTGGCTAAATCACAGCAAATGAAATATTTGATGTTATACTGGGGATTAGTATGTGTATTGAAGGATAGAATGCCAATAAGTGACATGAGTCCGAAAGCATAAGAGTTACCAGAGTCCATTCGGGGTAGAACTGATTTTCAACTTTGGCAAGGCCAGAATTGCCGTAGATTTGGAAAAGATCTGTCCCTGCCTTTTTCTACTGTGTTATTTCTGCAAGAAGTACGAGGAGACTGGAACAACAGTCAATAAACCGCGAACAGGAAGACCAAAAATTCTTACACTTAGGGAGAGACGTCAAATAATTCACATTGTCATCAAAGATCCATTCCGAAGCGCTGTAACCTTAGCTGCTGACATTTCTACAACGTCGATGAAACATGTTAGTCTTCAGACTATCAGGAATGTTTTGCATAGCACTAAATTCCAAGGCCGAAATCCGAGAAAAAACCCTACTTTAGTGAAACCAATAGGAAGAAACGGTTGGATTTCGCTAAAGAATACAAAAATAAGGCCCTGGAATTTTGGGACAAGTTTATTTTTTCCGACGAGGGCAAGTACAATCTATTTGGTTCTGATGAAAGAAAGTCAGTGTGGCGGAGACCTAATCAGGAACTGAAAAGGGAAAATCTTAGTCACAGTAAAACACGATGACGGTCATATCTTGGTTTGGGGTTGCATGCAATCCTCTGGGGTGGGAAATTTAGCAATAATTCACGGAATAATGAATTCGAGAATGTATATCGAGCTGTTGCGCCATAATTTACTTAGCGCCAAAAAATTGAAAATTATTATTTCCAACAAGACAACGACCCCAACCACACTGCTCAAATAACAAGGATGTGGTTGTTGTATAACACACTCAGAAGGCTTGTGACCCCACCTCAATCACCTGATCTGAATCCAATTGAGAATGTGTGGTACTTATTGGGCAAAGAAATCAGAAAACACAGCATATAAGACAAGACAGATCTTCATAATGCTCTTGTGGAAGAATGGACTAAAATTCCTCCCGATACAAAAAAAAAGTTAGTGCACTCCATGCCACGTAGACTAGAAGCCGTGGTTGAAGCCAATGGATTGCACACAAAGTACTGGAAGAGACTTCTCTAGTTTGCTTGAGTTTATTATTTAATTTACTGGCTGTGCAAATATTTTTTTGACATCTAAAAATGCAGTTTTTAGTCTGTAATTTTATTTTGTAACTACAAGCAATTTTTATTGATTATATAAGTTGTTCTTTCCATGCTTTTACTTACTAAACTTTTATTCAGAAAATCATCGTTATTATTTCTTTGAACATTAAAAAAACAAATACTTTTTGTATCCACTGTAACTACCTCTTTCTTCAGTCTCTTTCCTTTCCACTGTAAAGCGCTCAGGCTCTCCTGAGCTCTAAAGCGCCGGTTGCTCCTATGGGCATCAATTGACATGACTGTACTAGATTGTGGTATTACTGTTAATAGTTCAACAATATTATTATCTATAATTAATATCATTCACAACATAGGCCTAATAAGGAAGAGCGTAAAACATACAGTATACTAAGAAAGTATCTGTTATCTTCATTATATTCAGCTTATATTTTACCAAATCGACATAGATCTTAAGTGAATAGGAAAAAGGAGAGCGCAATGGACGTGGTCGAAGACAAATCAAAGTTTCAGAAATGCTAGTCAGACTAGTTATTATTTAGAATAACGCAGGCAATTACTGTGCTGCAGACGAAGACGTGTGTATGAACTTACTATAACATTCTGATCGTGAGTAGATTTCAGTGAGATGTTGGCCGTGAGAACGAGTTCCATTCAACTTTTTTTTCCTGGATGTCTGATGGCGCAGCTATGCCAGCGTGTCTGTTGTCACCAGCGACTTGTTTACACTCTGGATCCTGGAGAACCAAATGAAGCGCAGAATGACTGTACGTTTTGTTTACACGTCCGTTTGGTACTCTGGATCCTGGAGAACCAAATGAAGCGCAGAATGACTGTACGTTTTGTTTACACGTCTGTTTGGTACTCTGGATCCTGGAGAACCAAATGAAGCGCAGAATGACTGTACGTTTTGTTTACACGTCCGTTTGGTACTCTGGATCCTGGAGAACCAAATGAAGCGCAGAATGACTGTACGTTTTGTTTACACGTCCGTTTGGTACTCTGGATCCTGGAGAACCAAATGAAGCGCAGAATGACTGTACGTTTTGTTTACACGTCCGTTTGATACTCTGGATCCTGGAGAACCAAATGAAGCGCAGAATGACTGTACGTTTTGTTTACACGTCTGTTTGGTACTCTGGATCCTGGAGAACCAAATGAAGCGCAGAATGACTGTACGTTTTGTTTACACGTCTGTTTGGTACTCTGGATCCTGGAGAACCAAATGAAGCGCAGAATGGCTGTACGTTTTGTTTACACGTCCGTTTGGTACTCTGGATCCTGGAGAACCAACTGTACGTTTTGTTTACGCAAATGAATGACTGTACGTTTTGTTTACACGTCCGTTTGGTACTCTGGATCCTGGAGAACCAAATGAAGCGCAGAATGACTGTACGTTTTGTTTACACGTCCGTTTGATACTCCTGGAGAGAACCAAATGAAGCGCAGAATGACTGTACGTTTTGTTTACACGTCCGTTTGGTACTCTGGATCCTGGAGAACCAAATGAAATGACGCAGAATGGCTGTACGTTTTGTTTACACGTCCGTTTGGTACTCTGGATCCTGGAGAACCAAATGAAGCGCAGAATGGCTGTACGTTTTGTTTACACGTCCGTTTGGTACTCTGGATCCTGGAGAACCAAATGAAGCGCAGAATGGCTGTACGTTTTGTTTACACGTCCGTTTGGTACTCTGGATCCTGGAGAACCAAATGAAGCGCAGAATGACTGTACGTTTTGTTTACACGTCCGTTTGGTACTCTGGATCCTGGAGAACCAAATGAAGCGCAGAATGGCTGTACGTTTTGTTTACACGTCCGTTTGATACTCTGGATCCTGGAGAACCAAATGAAGCGCAGAATGACTGTACGTTTTGTTTACACGTCCGTTTGGTACTCTGGATCCTGGAGAACCAAATGAAGCGCAGAATGACTGTACGTTTTGTTTACACGTCCGTTTGGTACTCTGGATCCTGGAGAACCAAATGAAGCGCAGAATGGCTGTACGTTGTCATCTGACGTCGTCATTCTGAAAACTAAACTAACTAAACTCGCTTATTTTTCTTTACAAAATCAGACCTTTCTTAGTTCATTCAGTAAACGGCTTCTTAAAAAAAAAAAAAACACTGAAGTTCGATCCAATAATCTCCTCTGAGATTTATAGTGGAAAAGCAGCTGTGTTGTCTATAGGTTTTCTCCGAGCATTTCGATCTCTCTTGCCGTTTTCTGGAATTCTCTGCCGCCTGAAGTCAAGGGCTGCCGAACTTTGATTTCCTTTAAATGTAAATTAGAAAAATAGAAATGTGTTCCACTGTATTTATTTATTTTTTGTTTCTTATTTTCATTATCTAAATCGTGTTTATTTATCACTTAACGCCAATATGTATCCCACTGTGTTGTTTTTTATTATTAATCTATTTTTGTGTACATTTTATTCAATTGTCGGTTTCTGGTTTAATTATGTTTTTTTTTATATTTTTATTGGGTTATTTTACGACGCTGTATGAACATCTAGGTTATTTAGCGTCTGAATGAAATGAATGTGATAATGCCGGTGAAATGAGTCCGGGGTCCAGCACCGAAAGTTACCCAGCATGTGGTCGCATTGGGTTGAGGGAAAACCCCGGAAAAAACCTCAGCCAGGTAACTTGTCCCGACCGGGATTCGAACCCGGGCCACCTGGTTTCGCGGCCAGACGCGCTGACCGTTACTCCACAGGTGTGGAATTTCCCATATTAGGCATGTACATCTCTCCGTCAACATTTCTCCATTCCGGCATCATTCCATTGCATTCCCCAAATGCCGGCTGGCGACGCAAGGAAAAGGCTGGCCTAGGGACGAGAGGGATTGCCTGCTCGAAACCCGAGTACGCAGCGAACCTTATTGTAGTCACCCGGTGTGGGTTTGGGGATGCGCCTAGCTTGAGGGCTAGCGCAATAGATCTTGTAAGGTGCTGGGTCGTAGTGTCCCCCTCCCGAAATTCTATTCCATCCTCACCATTATCATATCCTACGTAGCTTAAATTTCTCATATCGTATAGGCCTACGTACTTCGTTTCGAGACTCGTAAGTTCATAGCCAGTTTATCTTTGTTCCGATCTATAGCTTGTACAGGGACATCATTTTATTTTTACTAACATTTTTAATATTAACTTGCCTATACCTCTGGATCAACGCCGTTCGTTTCCCCCTTCCACGACTGGAATTCGATGATAGTGGCGTAAAATACAAACAAATCACTTTACTAGGTATAGGAGGGAAGAAAAATAGTTCACCCATTTACGTAAACTAGGAAATACTGCGCTTTTGAGATTGATCATTTTCATCAGGTTTTTGTTTAATCAAAATAGAGTACAGTATTAACATTGAGTGTTTTTACTCACGAACTGAGCTGTCCATGTGGACGTATTCATTATGCAGTGTATATTATACTGTCTACAGCACATTAGCGTACAATATAGAGAATGAAGTTAAATTGAAAATAATCATAATATGGATTTTTAAACACATTTTTAAAATGGTGACCGTTCATTTCCATACAGGCTTCAGTTCTTTTGTGCATATTACCGCACTATAGACTATTGTATCTAATTCCAATTACCAGTTTCTTTCTTCGTACTAGTAACTCATGTTGAAATAATTCTGTACCTTCTCTATAAAAGAGTATCTTACGTACCGTAAATTCAATCTTCACTTCTGCCCGATCCGAAAAGATAAAATTACTCAGACATACTATCTACTGCCGTCCAAGTGGTTATGTCGTAGGGTCGTAGAAAGGGAGAAAATCACGAGACATTTAATTACTTAACGAGGCCCATTTATTTCACTTATTTTAAGCAGTTGTATAATATTACGTAGACATCCAATTCCTAATAGAAATTAACGTTCTCAGAAAAGAGCCAAGACAGCCCAGCCACTAGCTGGCGGATAAAAGCTGGTGGGGGAAACCGGGATACGACGTAGGCAAATGCATGACAGTACCTGTGCGAAAATGATTCAATATTGAAAACTCTTTCGTCACTGGAAAACGCGAACATATTTTTGGAACGTACTGTTTACTATGACTGTATGGCTACTATGACTGTATATGCGGTCTTGGATCTGTGTGGAGGACGGTTAAACTTCATTAGTAGAAGGGGTGGGAGTGAGTACATTCAAAAGCTCAGGTACAATAAAAATTGAAGTAAAAATAAAATGATGTCCCTGTACTAATGCGGGGAAAATCAGTATGGATAGTGAAATAATTCCGTGGGACAACAAAATAGTGAATAATTTTTTTTTTAACTATGGCAAAGCGAAAGAACATGTTTATCCCAACTTAAGTGTTGGTCGATTATTATTCCGAGGTACTTTACTTGAGATTCATTTAGAATAGAACAGTTACAATAAATACGCTGAACAACAAATTTTTACTTTTTGTCTTGCTCCGAAATAAAAATGAGCGAATATTACTAATATGTGTGCCCTAAATCTGAATTTAAAATCCAAATTGCTCCATCACGTACCATTTTCATTTTTTATGAAAAACTTCTTTCGTTTTTTAATTTTTCACTGCTACTGATAAAATTATAAAACACTAGGGATTCAAAATACCTCATAATATTTTAAAAATGTGTACTGGATACAAAAATGATGAATAAAAACATTTCATGCGTATGAGAAAAATCTCGGAATTTGAACTTACATTTAAAATAATTTTCTGGATGACTTCTGTTTATAACTAGACCCGGGACTGTCTTTTACAAGGAACCAACAATAGTCTGCAAGCATGCTGGATCATGATTTTCCTTTATGTCGCCTTTCCATTTCAGATATTTCTTGATGAAATCTTTCCCCATGCTCGTCGCTTACCGCTCCAAAGTTAGGAGGAAAGAAATCCAAATGAGAATGTAAGAAGTGTATTTTGAGAGACATATTACACCCCATTTTCTCACATACACTTGACATGGTTTCCACAACAAGTTCTATGTAGTTGTCTGCCCTAGAATTTCCAAGGAAATATATCAGCAAATGTCTTTGAAAGCCCTCCGTGTCATTTTTTCTGTAACGGGAAAGTTTTTCCTCAAACAAAAAGTCAGCCATAACTTTGTGAATTTGTGGACCGATGAAAATGCCCTCTTTTAATTTTCCTTCACTTAAACTGTAAACTTTTCTTTTAAATACTGAAAGCCACATCCTTGTTTGTTCATTGCGTAGACCTCACTTTGAACTGTTATGAAATTTACTGTATAGAAGGGAGCAATATCTGTTTATTTATTAGAAGTACAAAAGAATATGCCAAAAACCACAAGAAACTAGAAATAGATCATAAACTCATAAAGTGCATTAGCTTTTGTTTTGGTTTACAACCTACAACCCGCGCCAGATGTTTCCTGGAAGAGAGTTTATCGAAACATGAAATCATAGTACAGGGACATCATTTTATTTTTACTAACATTTTTAATATTAACCTGGCTATACCTTTGGATTAATGGTTCAGAGCCGGAAACACCGTTTGCTACCCCCTTCCAAGATTGAAGTTCGATGATTCTGGCGTAAAATACAAACACATCACTTTACTAGATATAGGAGGGAAGAAAAGTAGTTCATCCATTTACGTAAACTAGGAAATATCGTAATTTTGAGTTTGATAATTTTCATTAGGTTTTTGTTTAATCAAAATACAGTACTGTATTAACAATATGCTAAGTGTTTTTACTCACGAACTGAGTTATCCATGCGAACGTATTCATTATGCAGTGTATATTATACTGTCTACAGCACATTAGCGTACAATTTAGAGAATTAAGTTAAATTGAAAAATAATCATAATATGGATATTTAAACATATTTTTTAAAATGGTGGCCGTTCATTTAGATACAGGCTTCAGTTCTTTTGTGCATATTATCGCACTATAGACTATTGCATCTAATTCCAATTACCAGTTTCGTCCTTCGTACTAGTAACTCATGTTGAAATAATTCTGTACCTATTACATAAAAGAGTACCTTACGTACTGTAAATTCAATCTTCACCTCAGTCCAACCCGCACACATAACATTACTCAGACATGCTATCTATTGTCCGTCCAAGTGGTCATGTCGCAGGATCGTAGAAAGGGGGGAAATAACGTAACAGTTAATTACTTTTATTTAAGTTATTTTAAACAGTTGCGGGTGAGGGAAATCGGGATGCGATGTAAGCAAACGGACGATAGTCCCTGTGCGGAAATATGATTCAATATTGAAAGCTCTTTCGTCACTGGAAAACACGAACACATTTCTGGAACGTACTATACTCACTAACTCAATACGGTTTGTGTTTACTACGACCTTAAGGCGACTTAACTGTATACGCTTGGTTCTGTGAGGAAAACATTTGGAAGTTTACTAGTAGAGGGGGTGGGAATGAAGTACTTCAAAAACTCAGGTACAATAAAAATTGAAGTAAAAATAAAATGATGTCCCTGTATAATCTTAAAAACCTTACGTGATACGAAGAAAACAGATGCATTTTCGGATTCAACGCACACCAAACCAAAACGGACACATTGTTTTAAGTCGGAGCAAAATTCTTGTTATTCAGTGTTATTAGAAGAACGATTGGATGTATGAATTTTAATAATAAAATAGCGAATCAGGAGATTTCATACCAACATGTTAAGGAAAATAGTACAATGACATAGCATCTTTCTCCGATATTTTGGTTTAATACGGGCATGTTTAAGTCTGTACCACTATCATACTTCATGCGAGTACCATGTATTCCTTGTGTTAATTTGTAATTGTCTATATGTTGCTGGTTAGCACGTTAATACTTACTTAATTACATACTTACTTACTTACTTACTTACTGGCTTTTAAGAAACCCGGAGGTTCATTGCCGCCCTCACAAAAGTCCGCCATTGGTCCCTATCCTAAGAAAGAATAATCCAGTCTCTATCATCATATCCCACCTCCCTCAAATCCATTTTAATATTATCCTCCCAACTACGTTTCGGCCTCCCCAAATGTCTTTTTCCCTCCGGCCTCCAAATTAACACTCTATATGCATTTCTGGATTCGACCATACGTGCTACATGCCCTGCACATCTCAAACGTCTGGATTTAATGTTCCTAATTATGTCAGGTGAAGAATACAATGCGTGCAGTTCTGTGTTGTGTAACTTTCTCCATTCTCCTGTAACGTCATCCCTCTTAGTCCAAAATATTTTCCTAAGTACCTTATTCTCAAACACCCTTAACCTATGTTCCTCTCTCAGAGTGAGAGTCCAAGTTTCACAACCATAAAGAACAACAGGTAATATAACTGTTTTATAAATTCTAACTTTCAGATTTTTTGACAGCAGACTGGATGACAAAAGCTTCTCAACCGAATAATAAGAGGCATTTCCCAAATTTATTCTGTGTTTAATTTCCTCCCCAGCATCATTTATATTTGTTACTGTTGCTCCCGGTATTTGAATTTTTCCACCTCTTCAAAAGATAAATTTCCAATTTTTATATTTCCATTTCGTACAATATTTTGGTCACGAGACATAATCATATACTTAGTCTTTTTTGGGGGGATTTACTTCCAAACCTATCTCTTTACTTGCTTCAAGTAAAATTCCCGTGTTTTTCCTAATCGTTTGTGGATTTCCTCTTAATATATTTACGTCATCCGCATAGACAAGCAGCTGATGTAACCCGTTCAATTCCAAACCCTCTGTTATCCTGGACTTTCCTAATGACATACTCTAGAGCAAAGTTAAAAAATACATATGATAGTGCATCTCCTTGCTTTAGCCCGCAGTGAATTGGAAACGCATTTAACAGAAATTGACCTATACGGACTCTGCTGTACGTTTCACTGAGACACATTTTAATTAATCGAACTAGTTTCTTGGGAATACCAAATTCAATAAGAATATCATATAAAACTTCTCTCTTAACCGAGTCATATGCCTTTTTAAAATCTAAGAATAACTGATGCACTGTACCCTTATATTTCCATTTTTTTCCATTACCTGTCGAATACAAAATATCTGATCAATAGTCGATCTATTACGCCTAAAACCACAGTGATGATCGTCAATAATTTCATCTACATATGGAGTTAATCTTCTCAATAATATATTGGACAAAATGGTTAGCACGTTAAGAAATACAGGGACATCATTTTATTTTTACTTCAATTTTTATTGTACCTGAGTTTTTGAATGTACTTCACTCCCACCCCCTCTACTAGTAAACTTCCAACCGTCTCCACACAGAACCAAGCGTATACAGTCAAAGTCGCCTTACAGTCTTAGTAAACACAAACACTACTGTGTTAGTGAGTATAGTACGTTCCATAAATATGTTCGCTTTCAATATTGAATCATACTCTCGCACAGGTACTGTCGTCCGTTTGCCTATATCGCATCCCGGTTTCCCCCACCCACTTCTGCCAGTTCCTTTGTGGCTGGGCTGTCTTAGATCTTTTCTGAAAACATTAATTAATTAATTACGACCCTCGACAAAACCACTTGAAAGGACAATAAAATAGCATGCATGAATAATTTTATCTTTTCGGATCGGGTAGGATTGAAGATTTAATTTACAGTACGTAAGATACTCTTTTATATAGTAGGTACAGAATTATTTCAACATGAGTTACTAGTACGAAGGACGAAACAGATAATTGGAATTGGGTACAATAGTATATAGTGCGATAATAGGCACAAAAGATCTGAAGCCTGTATCGAGATGAACGGCCACCATTTTCAAATATGTGTTTAAATATCCATATTATGATTATTTTTCAATTTAACTTCTTTCTCTATAGTGTACGCTAATGTGCTGTAGACAGTATAATACGCACTGCATAATGAATACGTCCGAACGGACAGCTCTGTTCGTGAGTAAAAACACTTATTGTTAATATTTTACTGTATTTTGATTAAAGAAAAACCTAATGAAAATTATCAAACTCAAAATCGCGATATTTCCTACTTTACGTAAATGGATGAATTACTTTTCATCCCTCCTATACCTAGTAAAGTGATTTGTTTGTATCTTACGCCAGTATCATCGAACTCCAGTGGAAGGGGGTATCAAACGTTGTTTCCGGTTCACAATCTTTAAGCCAAAGGTACAGCCAGGTTAATAATAGAAATGTTAGTAAAATAAAATGATGTCACTGTACATTAAATTAATTGAAGCTCGCAAACCTCTAGCAAACAGTATACTGAGACTGAATGGGTTGGGGAAAACAATCGGCGATTAAAGAGACGCGGTGGGCGGCCTTGGACTAGTCGGGCCGGACACGCACGCAGACAGACGCGTGTGTGACGTGGCCCGTCCCGGCGAATCATGAATGAGCCGCCCGGCCAGAGATGAATGAATTGAGACAGGATACAACAAGCCGGGCCCGATTGAATGACATCTGGGCAGGGTGACCAGACGTCACTTGGTTTCCCGACAGCTCAGCCAATAGCAGCGGGCGCGGCTTACCACTTCTATACTGTACATAATTCCTATTACATATTCTCCTTCCATCATCATCAGCATTAATAATAATAATAATAATAATAATAATAATAATAATAATAATAATAATAATAAATCAGAGGACGAAATGATATCGTCGTTGTTTTTATGAAACCTACTATATGACAGTAAACAAGATAATTTTTTTCAGGAGGAAGAAAATAGTAGGGGAGACTGTTGTACCTTTAGCATAGTGTACCTTTGAACATTTTTTGTTTTTTAATTTTTGCTGCTACGTAGAGGACTCAAACTGAAGTAGATTATAGAGAAAGTCGCTAAGTAGTTCTGGTCGTAGTTTCAGCACAGTCTACTATATACAGTCGCGACGCTCAATATATACTAAAAATGCAAACATGGGTAGTTGCCCTCCACTAGGATCCTTACTATCGCCTCATCATCGCAGATCTCTCTCCTAGTAGACGACAAAATATGTTACACTTTCGTTGTGTTCTTTTGGAAAAATTAACACCTTCCTTCCATTATTGAAATATTAAATGCATAAAGTTAATTTATTATTTTAATGAAGTATATTAAATTCCACCATAAACTCGAAGATACCTGCAAGAAATAGGTTAATATTATTTTTGTTTGTGCAAAACGAACTGAAATTTACTATAATCGCTTCACTCATTCAAGATTATAGCGATAATTAACTATGAAATCAATAAATATTAATTTGCATTTCCCTTTACAACAATAATAATGGAAATATGAATTAATGAGGTAACTTACGTGTACCGGTACTTGTAGTGTAGGCTTACGTAGTTAACAAAGTGGGATGAGATTAAGCAATAATAATCACACCAGAATTGGAAATAAAACGTGATCAATAAATTTCATTGTAACAGACTTTTTCTACGTTTCTAGTAAAGTAACAAATAAAAATTACAACAACATTAACAGCTATAATTAAAAACATATCCTTTGAAAAAAAAAAGTAGGCCTAAGCAATAATAATCCCACCAGAATTGAAAATAAAACGTGATCAATAAATTTAATTAAAACAAACTTAATTTTTCTACGTCTCTAGTGAAATATTATTATTCCAATTATTGTATTTTAGCCATTAACATTTTCATTACAACCAATAACGAACATTTCACAAGCATCAATGTGAAATACGCAACGAGCTAGCACTCGATGGAAATACGACACAGTCCAAAGTCGACCGTGGGCAGTCTATTGTTTCTAGTTGCTAACCGCTTGGAGCGCTTTATCACGAGATTTGCAAAAAATCACCTCAAGCTTCGCGACTGTATATAGTAGACTGTGGTTTCAGTTTGATTTACTGCAAAGTGTGAGTTCCGTGGTCAAAAGAAGTTTTTTTAGTACCAAAAGTAAACATTTCGTTCATCATATATGTTTTCTAACACGAAACCAAATTGTATTTGTTAATACCTTTCAAGTACGGTGTGTTCCCTATCGTCCGATGAGTAATAACCAGGGAACGGATTTATATGGACTAAAAATATATGAAATATGTAAATATATATGTAGTTATTTTTACCAAAATATGGAATTAAATATGGATTTTTACCAAAATATGGAATTAAATATGGACTTAAAATTATAAAAAAATGACTATGTACGTTAAATATTGGTACATTTTAATCAAACTAAACAAAAATATAATGGACGTACCTTATCTTCCAATGTAGTTTCAACAAAACACAATTTTTATTGTCTGTTACCATAACAATAGGTTACAAACATTTCTTTCAAGTGCTGAAAAGTGAATCTTCTTCTATTGTCTCTGAGGATAGATTTATACTGACTAAAAGAGCGTTCGACGTCACAAGAAGTAACTGGTACATAATTCAATTTCACAATGTCTGCTGGGGATAAGTCCAAGTTAATCTTCACTGTTGATTCACCACTCATCACAGCAACAACCTTTTGTAGTTCTTCATATCCAGGGTTTTTTGAAAGTACAGTGTCCACCTTAGCTCTTACTGCATCTGCAACTTTACCTCTACCACGATTCAGTTGTTCCACAGTACTATTTATAATTTCAAAACTTTCAGATAGTGAAAGGTGCCTATTTTGGAGACTTTTGAGCGTTTTTATGATGCATGAAAATGTATGCTGAATGTGAGCTAAGTCATTCTTCACACTTATGTCACAGGTAACTGTTTTTGCAGTATCAATTGAGACTGCATCTTCAGAGTCCAATGCAAGGAGAACATTGTTAATAGAGTCTATATGTTCGGCATAATATTCAACTGCTTCTAGCCATGTACCCCATCTAGTTAAAATTGGCTTTGGTGGCAATGGAATTTCAGGGTACATTTCTTTCAACACGTTAACTCTACTGGGAGCTTTGAGAAATACTTTTTCACTGATGAAATCAACAAATCTACTTTAGGAAATTGTCTCTGACCACTTCTGCCACACGATGAAATGCATGCGCCACACAAGTAAAATGAGTCAATTTAGGATATACAACAGATAATGCTTGTCCAGCTTTGACCATATAAGGGCAGCATCGCTAATAAAGAATAACACATTATCGTACATAATACCCTTTGGCCACAGGATACCCATAGCTTCGTTGAACAGTTTAACTATAGTTTTGTTATTGCACTTTTCTAGAACATCACAATGTAAAAGAATTCGTTCAGAATATTGTTCACTTAACAAACCGATAACTACATTACCAACAAGTCTACCTTCTTTGTCGGGAGTCTCATCAATGGAAACCCAAATTGAACTATCTTTAATTTCATCTCTTATCTTCTGTATTGTCTCATCGTAGATGGATGGAGCATACGTCTTCCTAAGTGTTGACTCATCCGGGATTGTATGTTGAGTATATTTTTCAAGGAATTCCCTGAAGACCTTATTCTTTAGTTTGTAGAGAGGAATATCAGCAGAGATGAGAGAACGGCACAGGTCGATGTTAAACTCAGATCTTACATTCGATGTTGTTGGTTGTGTTAAAAACAATTGTCTCTGCTTGGAATTTAGTTGTTTGTTGGCCTGATGTTTACTAGTTGTAATGTGTTGTTGCACCAGGAACTTTTGTGTAGATGATACTGCACACTGACACAAATTACAAAATAATATTTTATTGTCAGTTGATAAACCATCTTCTTTAAATTCTGAAATGTAACTTGTTAGTTTTGATTTTAAATTGACTGAATGACGTACTTTTGGCATATTTACCGTCTTTATAGTATGATTTACAAAACTGAACCTATGTGTACTCTGACTGGCATTTAACTGTTGAGCTGCACAACTGAAGTCTGTTAAAAATTTTAAATTAAATTAATACAGTTTTGTAACTTACTTTCCCATTGTTGATAGGACTGCTAATTTTCAAATAACTCTGATGTTAAAGGGATTACTGAACATGTGTTTAAATCTCTATTGTTGAAATGTATTTTAAAAGTTAATGGAATTTTGTTTTGTTTTATTGTTAAACCTAATATAATATGGACTGTTTTATATGAAATATGGAAAATATATGGAAATTAACGAAAATATGTACTAAACTCTAAAATATGGAAAAATATGGAAAATAAAAGTAGGATTTTTCAACCCTACACATTGTGAAACATAAAGATAATGCAAAATATAAATTATATTAGCTTTATAAGTAAATATGTATTTACATATAAATCCTTTCCCTGGTAATAACATATTTTAGTTTCCATGATTTATTCGAATTTCTAGTTTTGGGAGCCATATTTGTTTAAAAGTGCACCCTCTTGTACCTTTGAACACAAAAATCTTATCTCATGGAACATGTTCCAAAGTACACAATACTATCGGTTTTTGTTTTTCTTTTATTGTAAGATCATGTTATGTAGTAAGTCTGGAGTTAAGAGGTCCCCAATTGATCCGGATGCCTTGAAGAAAGCTGTTGAAGCAGTTATTGCTCCTCCAGGAAATAAAATCTCAGTCAGAGAAGCCTGCTCTGCTTTATGATGGCAGATACATTTTAAATATGATTGCCAGTTTTTACAGCTATATTCCCATCTATATTCCATGTGTTCCAGTTTACGAGAGGGAATGTTCCAAGGTACACGAAGCCATTGTACCTTTGAACACATTACATATCCCTTCATTTTATTTTTCCATCCTTAATAGATCTGTAAAACAGAAAAATACACACAGGAAGTTGTAAAGGAACCTTCAATAATTATTTCAAGCATTTTTTCTTTTAAAAATTTTCATTTCCCAAAATAAAAAAAATATATAATGTGAAAAGTGTTTAAAGGTACAACAGTCTCCCCTACATTATGCAACGAGCCTATAGGCTAATGATAGTAATTAAGAAGCGAGTATGGATGTTTATGAAACGAGCGCAAGCGAGTTTCATAATTTTCATACGAGCTTCTTAATTACCATTATAGGCGAGTTTCATACGACTTTTTATGCTCGACCATATTTATAATTTGAAAGTATTCAGATGTATACATTTAATTTGTATCTGACAAGATCGGAAGTGACTTGTTCTAGGTCGTGAATTGTGAGATGTGCGCAGACGCGAAAGTATTGATTTTTTCCGAGGAACAATAATGTCATTGACCTTGATGTAATCCCGTTAAGCTTGATAATATTATAACCTTGATTATTGAATTCGACATTGAAAAACGAGATGACAAATTGAATTTATTTGAATATTATTTACAATTAACGCTAATTATTATAGTAACAGAACATAATCTTCTGCGACAGTATTGGATTTCTAGCCTCCGTGACTTTTCGCTAATTCTCTTTCGATTGCATATCCGAGAATAATCGATACTTGCGGTTTTATAACGGTACAAAGCTGACTTGTTATTGGCTGAACACCTGTAAGCTGAGTTGTCATTGTCTGAAAACACCTGTACTTTAATGAGTAGGTGTACTTTAATGACATGCATTAAAGGATTGCTACCAGGTGTATAACTACTACATTTCGGCATGATCGAGCATAAAATTAATTATAAATCAATGGGCGTATACATAATACATAAACATGTACTCCAATCGTCCACTGCCTTAGAATAACAGAATAATAAATGAATAATATACTTACTTACTTACAAATGACTTTTAAGGAACTCGCAGGTTCATTGCCGCCCTTACATAAGCCCGCCATCGGTCCCTATCCTGTGCAAGATTAATCCAGAACCTAGCATCATATCCCACCTCCATCAAATCCATTTGAATATTATCCCCTCATTTACGTCTCGGCCCCCAAAGGTCTTTTTCCCCTCAGATCTTCCAACTAACACATTATATTCTAATTTTGGGGTTTCGTAACAAGCTGTTTTTTTACGGTGATATCCACACCTGTGGAGTAACGGTCAGCGCGTCTGGCCGCGAAACCAACGCATAAATCCCCCAGATCTAGTTTAAAGGAATACATTTCGGTTACAGTGAACTGCGAATATAATTAACCAAATATTCGAGTCCCTACAGGTTCACTATAAGCGAAGTTGACTGAATTTAACGAAGCTTACAAATGCGTCGAAATTCAATGTGGGCGAAAAATGGCACTCCCTCTGTTCCAAAAATATAGTATAGAAAGATGTCATTAATTCTGTTTCAAAATATGGTACACATTTGTTAAAGTTCTCAGTAATATAATGTAACTTTAATACATTTTTCTATTTTAGTAGGTTATTTTACGATGCTTTATCAACAGTTTAGGTTATTTAGCATCTGAATGAGATGAGATGCCGGTGAAATGAGTCCAGGGTCCAGCACCGATAGTTACCCAGCATTTGCTCATATTGGGTTGAGGGAAAACCCCGGAAAAAACCTCAACCAGGTAACTTGCCCCAACCGGGAATCGAACCCAGGCCACCTGGTTTCGCGGTCAGGCTCGCTCACCGTTATTCCACAGGTGTGGACACTTTAATACATCTTCTAGACACTTATTGATAAATGAACATAAAAATTAGGTAGCTACATTTCATTCTGTGTGATGTCAAATTAATAAAAGAAAGAACAAAGATTTTTTGAGAGAGGCAAATTAACATAAAAATTGCAATAAATTATAACCCGTTTTTAAGGCTGTTATGCCTTAGATGTTCGGTTCAAATTTGACTGGGATGGTGTTATGTTTTCTACAACAGGTACACCACAGCAGGTGCCCATTTGATTTCTGTCCATGATGAACTATTTAAATATTATAGTTTGATGTACTGAAACATTCACAACTGCACTGTCTGATAGTCCCTTCACTACTGAACAGAATACCACATCGCGAAACATTTCGTGCGCGCATGCGCAATAACCAAACTTGTTTTGTTTGTTGCTACACCATATTTTGGAACGGAGGGAGTACATAATTTATCTCAGAGCCTTCTATCTGAGACAGAGTTTCGTTACGTGCCATAAATCTACGACATAGGATCCACAGCTTTACTTTTGTCCCGATGAAATCTATGGTAAAAGGTTTCTTCCGCTCTTCAAAATAGATCGCTCTCGGCCGGGTTTGAACCCGCATTCCTAGACACAACGAACACCAACATAATCGCGAGACCGCAGAAGACGACTCGATGAAATCATTACTACTATGATTATGACAACGATGGTTATTATGTTTGATGAAGAGGACAAGAAATCATCCTATTACTGCTCAATTACAAAAGTTCAAGTACTCGCACCAGCTGCCAACGGGGTACCTCGGGCAGCAGGGGAGTTTGCTTCTGATCCGGAGCTGCGCTGGGGCGTGGATTCGATTCCCGCTTGGGCTGATTACCTGGTTGGGTTTTTTCCGAGGTTTTCGCCAACAGTAAGGCGAATGTCAGAAGATAATCTCTGGCAAATCCTCTGCCACAACTCGCCAAATACAATCTCGGTAGATCACCCGGAGTTTCTTATTTCAAGCTTTTATTTTTTCATTTAAAAATTTTTATTTCCCAAAATTTAAAAAAAAAATAAATAAAATGTGAAAAGTGTTCAAGGGTGAATGTATGTGAACGACCACAAATATTATCAGAAAAGCAGGCTTTAAGGGTGCTATTCATAGACATTTCGCAGCACGCGCTACGAGCGTACTAAGCTAGCCCCGGCTATCCACTGGTTACTTGTACAGAATTCAAATAATATCCTATCGCTAACACTGGTTTATGAATACGAAAAACTCTTATCATCCACCGGAAACCCGCGCTAAAAATGTCTATGAATACGGCACTAAATGTCTAAACTTTTATAAGAAAATGAACTCACAATTGGACAAAAATTACAAGGTACCACAACAAGACTTGTTAGAACTTAAATATCTGATAAAAGTATCAAAAAGGTTACTAATAGTATTATTCAAACCAGTTTTATCGAAGTATTAAAAAAAATCTGCAGTTACATCATTTGGTAACCATAACTTCGTTATCGTCTCTCTGACATCTTTAATATTTTTCCTGCATGTAATAAACTCTTATTTCTGAAAAGTAGACTACTCTCCGACATGTAGAGTTGTTTATTTTAATACAATTATTTTTTGTCCTATATAAAATATATTACAATTTACATAATGTTTTGTGGCCTAATTTTTCTATTTTCTAAGAAATGGGCATTATTGTAGTCTACCTTTTGCATAAATGCATGTTAAATCAGTGTACAAAATTTCAGAATTCTATCTCTAATGGTTGTGGAGTTACGAAATAATATGCGTGAACATTTTCAAATTTTGGAAAATGTAATTTAAAGTGAAAAGTGAATTCTAAAAAATATTATTAGTAACCTTTTTTTTCATACTTTTATCAGATATTTAAGTTCGATAATCATTTAAAATGGAACCAACACATTAATTACCTTTGTAATAAATTACGTAAAATACTATATTATTTTGTTTTATTGAGAAATTACTTGTCAATAAGTTTATTACGCACAATATATTTAACTTTATTTCAATCGGTAATTATGTATGGAATTATAGGATAGGGTAGCTCATTTAAAACCAATTTTAATCCACTTTATTTATTACAGAAGAAAATAATTAAAATATGTCTTCATAAACCTATTGATTTTCCATCTTAAAATTTGTTTTTAGACTTTAATATACTTAACGTAAGACAAATTTATTATATAGTATTAATAAAATTCATACATACAAATCAAAATAATTTTGAATTGTATTCTCAAGTTATGAAACAAAAGGTATGAATTCTTTAAGATTGTTTGAACCAAAATGCAACACTGTTACAATATTTAATCATAGTAGTAATTTAGGCCCAAGAATATATAACAAATTTATATTTAAATATCCTAATCTTGTCAATTCTAATAGTTCTAGTATTAAATTTAAAAAGTTATGTATGGATTTTATAAAAATTGAAAAATTGTCAATTTAAATTTATATACTATAATTGCACAGTAGACGTAAGACAAGTATACTTATTAATTTCGAGGAACAGAGATTAAGGGTGTTTGAGAATAAGGTTCTTAGGAAAATATTTGGGGCTAAGAGGGATGAAGTTACAGGAGAATGGAGAAAGTTACACAACGCAGAGCTGCACGCATTGTATACTTCACCTGACATAATTAGGAACATAAAATCCAGACGTTTGAGACGGGCAGGACATGTAGCACGTATGGGCGAATCCAGAAATGCATATAGAGTGTTAGCTGGGAGGCCGGAGGGAAAAAGACCTTTGGGGAGGCCGAGACGTAGATGAGAAGATAATATTAAAATGGATTTGAGGGAGGCAGGATATGATGGTAGAGACTGGATTAATCTCGCTCAGGATAGGGACCAATGGCGGGCTTATGTGAGGGCGGCAATGAACTTCCGGGTTCCTTAAAAGCCAAATCCGCCCCTGAGCACGAGTTCGCATCTTTCAGGGGCGAGCTAAAGTTTTTTCTATATATAATATATGTTATGTTATAATTATTAGCAAAATAATAAATAAATAAATAAATAAATAAATAAATAAATAAATAAATAAATAAATGTCTTGTTGTGGTACCTTGTAATTTTTGCCCAATTGTGAATAATTTCCTTATAAAAATTTTAGAAATTTACAGCCTGCATTTTATGATAATATTTGTGGTCATTCACGTACATATATCCTTAAAGATACAACAGTTTCCCCTACCTATTACCTAACCAAGACCACTTAGATTCAATGCCCATAAAATTTGTAAAATATTTTATTTTTGAAAATAAAACATTAGAATATTTAAATTTAGAATCTTATCTATGTCTTACACGAATAATAAACAAATATTTCTGAAAAAGACTTTTCATCGGAATTTCCAGTTTGCCTGGAATGGCTGATTAGCTTTACTTGACCCTCTCTTTCAGAATTGAGAAAGTCAGCGATAAAAATCGAACGCAGTGCTGTTGAAGACAAAGCCAACTGTCACATGTCACATGTCATCAGGCTTGTTCCCACAGCAAAGTAACCGTCGCAATACATTGTTGTTAAGTAGGTCTTTAATTAATGAGACTGTAACAGAGTAAGTGGAGCAAGATGGTACGTGACCGAGTGCCCGTAGCTCCGCGCCCCCCTGCTCCCTACGCACGTGTCGCTGGCTGCTTGCACAACCCCCGTCCACAGTGTGCATGCTCACTGATTCGAATCCCGACGCCGGTTACGTTCAAGCAGGTTTTTCCTCAGTTTACTTAACCTCTACAGGCCGAAATAATATCCCACAAAACATCCAGTCCTTACCCCATAACTTTATTTTCGAAATTCTACAGGGTGGCGCATAAGTTGCCATACAGACGATGTTGCCTTTTCATTTATATTCTAGGTTTTAATTCTGTTTTTTATATTTGCAGTTGTCCAGTTTGGCAGTTATTACACATTCAGTAAGATGCCACTGACGTTGCAATACATGTCAGTAAATAAATGTAAATTACCTGTATGGCGACTTATGCGCCACCCTGTATATGAATCGGATCTTTTTAAAAGGGCGTAAGTCACGAAAAGTAACTCGTGAAAACTATGTAACTAATTCAACAGTTCATAGTATAAATACGCGTCAAAAATGACTTTCATACTCCATCGGCAAGACTATCGTGGTATCAAAAAGGAGTGCGTTATATGGCAGTAAAAATGTTTAATAGTCTCCCTATCGATATAAAAAAAATGGAACTCAAAACATAAGATCATTTAGGGCCAAATTAAAGAAGTACCTAATTTCTTACGCCTTCTATTCTGTACAGTAGGTGAATTCATGACATTCAATAACGCTTCATGAAATTGATACTAAAACTTTGTGTTGTACTATTAGACTATATTGTAAACCTCGTCTTTATACAGGGTATTTAAAAAATACGGGGCATAATTTCAGGTATGTATTTCCCACATGTAGATAATCAAAATAGTTCATTACAACATGTGTCCGGAAATGCTTTATTTCCGAGTTATGGCCTTCACAACATTGAAATTCACCGGAACGTTTTTCTTTCCGCAGGTCGTTGCCGTCAAAGGAGACATTAAGAGGGCACTCTGACAATTCATTCCGAGGCGAAGGTTACATTCAGTGTTGTGTAGGCGTTAGACTGTGCGACATGTATTCAAATAAAGAGCTGGCAAAGATACACTTCATGTACAGTAAGGCGGACGGCAATGCTGCGCTGGCTCGTCGTTTGTACCAGGAGAGGTACCCACAACGACAATGTCCAGATCAGAAGACATTTGTACGTCTCCATTACCGTCTGTGCGAGTATGGAAAATTTAACTTTCCTGGTTTGGGAAGGGGACGACCAAGATCTACAACTCCAGAAGTACAGGAGGAGATTCTGGAGGCTGTGAACATGACTCCTTCTATCAGCACACGAAGGGTAGCGTTGCAAGTCAATGTTCCTCATACGACTGTCTGGAGACTGTTGAAAGAGTATCAATTGTATCCTTTTCATTTGCAACGTGTACAGGCCCTGTCACCAGCAGAATGATTACCCTGCACGAGTTAGGTTCTGTCAGTGGTTCTTGCAGCAATGTGGTGTAAATCCGAACTTTCCTACCTTAGTATTATTTACAGATGATGCACAGTTCACACGAGATGGCATAACAAATTTTCACAATCAGCAAGTATGGGCGTATGAAAACCCACGTGCAACTGTTCCATCTCATCACCAGGTGCGGTTCTCCCTCAACATGTGGGCCGGTATCATTGGTGATCGATTAGTTGGACCCCATGTACTTGTAAACAGACTTACGGGGCAGGCGTACACAAACTTCCTGGAAAACACCACACCTCATGTTTTAGAAGACACTCCACTGATCAATCGTCAACACATTCACTTCTTGCATGATGGCGCTCCTGCACACTTCAGTCGTACGGCTCGCCGGTACTTGGATCGATGGTTTCCTGATCGATGGATAGGTAGAGGTGGCCCAATTGCTTGGCCTCCACGCTCACCTGACCTGAACCCTCTCGATTTCTACTTGTGGGGCCATTTAAAATCATTGGTTTATTCGTCTCCGGTACCTGATTTGGAATCCCTTCGGAATCGAATTGTGGCATGTTCTGAGGACATACGCAATACTCCTGGAGTTTGGGATCGTGTTCGCAGGTCAATGAGACATCGATGTGAGGTCTGTATTCAAGCAGGAGGTGGACATTTTGAACATCTTCTGTAATGACAACGACCTGCGGAAAGAAAAACTTCCAGTGAATTTCAATGTTGTGAAGGCCATAACTCGGAAATGAAGCATTTCCGGACACATGTTGTAATGAACTATTTTGACTGTCTACATGTGGGAAATACATACCTGAAATTATGACCCGTATTTTTGAAACACCCTGTATATTTCATCTAGACTGTGACTATAAATTAAGACTTTATAATAGTATTAAGTTTTTTTACTTGTTTCATATTCTAGCTGTGAAGCAGTGTATCAACAGCATGGAATGTTAATAAATACAATACAATACAAAATTTGAGTGAAATTAGAAAAAAGACTATTTTTGAAAGAACACTATCTGGAAATAAATAATTCCGGACATGTGAGCTAATACTCTAGTACGTTTGTTGGTTTTTAAAGTAATTATACGCATTATGTGGATACTAAAAATTGTATTGAGATTTAAAATATGAAAAAAGCCGCCCTTTTAAAAAATCATTTTTATAACAAATAAAAACGAATAAGATATAGATGTTTTAGAGATATTCTTGAATTTGTATTTTAATAAAAATCATACAAATAAACGAACAAAATGTCGTGCTGACAATAAGTCACAAAAGCTCAATCATGTGTATCTAGGTATTGGGTTAAAATAGTAGGTACAGTAAAAGGGCAGTCAGTAACAAGTGGAGTCGCCTAAATACAAATAATTTGTTCTGTCTTACAATTTAATCAGTTAAATTTCTCGTGTGCAAACTCTGAAGAGGGATTTCAGCCTGATGTTGCTCAAGAATGTCTTGATAGACCAAAATCATTTTGTGGTAGTTAAGCCCTTGAAGAAGCGTGATATAAGTCGGCATCTGGACGTTTTATAGACTTGATGTATTTAAGTGAACACGCAACTTACACTACGTCAAGTTAGTACGATTCTTGGCCATCGACTAAGACAAAACAGAATTGACGACAGACACACACCTAAATCCTACGTGAGATTCAAACCCATGATCATCTGACTTACTGCACTTTAGTCTCTGTGAATACCGCGAACAGTAGTTGTAAGATAATTATCAAATAAGTTACAGAACACCTCAGCCATCAAATTACTTACTATTGTGAAAAGTATACGCCAGAAGACCTGCACCATTTTCATGTAGAACTGTGTCATTTGGTAAGTAAAAGAGATTATTTCGTCAAAGTGTATTTTCTTTCGTTCCAGGAACAGAGAACTCCGTCTCAACGCAATCAAGGAGATAATTCAGAACTACCGTCAGGGTACCGTGATCCCCACCGAGCCCAGACCTACCAACGTTCCCACGGAGATACTGAGAATCATGAACCTCAGCATCTCGCACTCCCCTCCACTCGACGCCTACCCAATGAAGAGACAGAGCTTCCACCCCTCATGTGAGTACTTGCAGACAGTTCAAGTTCAGATATCTTAGAATGTAACAGTTTATAAATAGACTTTTCCTACAGAATGAAAATACAGGGCTACCACAAAAGACCTTTCCGGTTTCGAACACATGTAACTTATGTTTAATGAACCTCAGATAATTCTTATCGATAGAAAGAGAAATTCAGAAAGTTTTATTTCAGTATATCACATGTGGTAAGACTGCTACATAATAACATTTCTTCATTGTTGACACGAAATAGCTGCTGTAGTGGACAGAAAAGCTTTTTGTATCCTTGATTTTCATGTTAACCAGTCAATTACCAGTGTCCAATGTCATTTCCGAATAAGGTTTGGTGCAGAACCACCCAGTGGGCCTGAAATTCTCAACTGATACTCCGATTTTAAGGTAAAAACATGCATTTTTAAAAGGAAATCAACGGGACGTCTACCAGTAAGCGTGAAAGTTTCTCACGAGGTCCGCGAAAATCTTCCGTCAGAGTCAGCAGGGAGCTGCAAATACTGAAGTCAACTATGTCAGAGAACAGCTGAACAATAGACTATCAAGTGGATTGTGCTAGTTTCGTGAACTTCGTTGGCCTCCACGTTCTCCAGACCTGGCACCCCTTAACTTTTTATGTCTAAGTGCCATCCTTACCACAGCCGATGCTTAATCTGCGAGCGTGTATCGCAGGAGCCATTCCATCAATAATCGTGATACGTTTGAAGAAAGCTAGGAGGTTCTAGACTACAGACTTTATTTGTGTCATGTTACCAGAGAGGCTCGTATTCAATACCTTTGTGGTAAGGTACTAAAAGTTTTTGAATCCCTTTTTCTTTGATACCAGTTTTATGTATCTGTGTCTCATTAAGCATAGATTACATGTGTTCGAAACCGAAAGGGTCTTTTGTGGGAGCCCTGTACATCGAACTACAAGGAATTCCAAACCGCTTACTATCCTGGAGCTAAATTTCAAAGTAATACAGTGAATTTTATCAAAATATCACATGTTCTGTTCGATTCTCGTAGGCAACTTGCCCAATAACACGGACGTGGAGCTATGGGCTGACGGCAACTCCATGAACTTGCTCTTCAACCTGACGTATCCCGTGCAGCGCAACACCTCAGTCACCATCATTGCAGCCACTCTGCGTCTCTTTAAGTTCTCTCAGGTAGGTCTACATCCCAACAGCATTGATATTTTACTTCTCTCTGGCAATATCTTCACTTCCGTCGCTGGAGTCCAATCATTTTTTTTTTTACATGTAACGTTTGTTTTCGAACTGCAGTAATAGAACAAATGAAAATATTTTGTGGAACGGAAATTACACTGACGTCATTCGTCTCCAGTCACCATAGAAATGACTGATCCAACAGGTAGGTTGACTGAGGGACTAACTATTCAAACTACTGAATTGCCTGTTATGACTGTCCTAACTTCATTTATTTCGCAAGGCTGATTTTAATCTGATCTAGGCTACCTGATATAATTTGAGTTACGGTATGTAATAACCCGGACATAACTTGATCTATCTGACAATAATGACACAATTTAATCTGACGTGAAAAGACTGATATAACTTGATCTACCTAACAACATTGTAATAATATGATCTACCTAACAAGACAGACATAATTGAGCCGTTCAGAGCAAAAGTGGTGTAAGTCAAAATTGGGAAATGAGGTTTAAAGTAAAAATACAGCGCAAAGTAGCAATTAATATGTCCTTCTTGCTATCCACTGACTACTAATAGTTTAAATAAATTGATTATTAATTGCTACTTTGCGCTGTATTTTAGAAAATGTTTAATTTAACCATCATTATCCATTTTTGACTTACACCACTTCTGCTCCGAACGGCTCAATTGATCTAGTACCTGGCAAGATTATCATAACCTGATCCACCTAACAAAGACAGACTTATTGATCTAGTACCTGATATGACTGTCATAATTCGATCTACCTAACAAGATTGACTCGTAGAAACCAGACGCGAAAACCAGAAACACCTAGTTCTGAAGATAACCTACAACAGGTTGAAACTAGTCGACAACAAAGTATCTAATTTTAACACATGAAAGAAATGCAGTATAATTATATTCCGAATCGATATTAATATATTTATTTTGACCTGCTGTTCACATTTTATTATGCTTTTTCCTTTCTTTATGTATGTTATATATTATGTCTGATTTCTACTTACTTGTTGTTTACATTATATTATTATTATCTTGTTCAGTTTTGTGTGTAAAGTTGTAGTGTATTTTGTAAAGTTGTAGTGTTTTTGTAATGCAGTTTTACTCCTGGTTGAGTGTTAGAGAAGGCCGTATGGCCTTAACTCTGCCAGGTTAAATAAATTATTATTATTATTATTATTATTATTATTATTATTATTATTATTATTATTATTATTATATAAGTTAACAATATTCTTCAAACTATTCACGACTGTACACAGCTCTACAGAATGATACTATGCGTTGCTTATGTGAACGGAGTATTGTCTGTAGCGAGCGGGAGCAGGGCGAGGAGCGGGTGTTAGAGCTGAGACGAGATGTTATGGCACCAACCTGCGCGAAGTTTTAAATTGCCGGCCAGCAGGGTAGAGGAGTGGGGGTTGTTTGGGTTACGGTTCTCAAGCTCAGAGCGGCAGGCATATCCGTTTCATCTCTTTCTAAAAACATTCGTCTTATCTTAGTATCAGCACTTTCCTATTCAAGAGTCCGAAGGTACCTAATGAAATTACGCCCGCTATTCCATCTTTATTTCTTATTCTCCGTCTGAATCAGAGACTGATCAGTGCTGGAATCAGATGTCCCTAAGTTTATGGAAAAGTTCTCCAAAATATTGTCCATCGCGTGCTCACTTTCGATGAAATTATTCTCTACTTTCTTCACATAACAACAAATTCCACAATTTGGGACATCTGGCCGAAATCTACGGCTGACCACTAGGATCCAGAATACAAAGCAGAGGTGACATGAAAAATACAATATGATTGCGGAGAGATTACGAAACAATGATAAATTTAAAAATTGAGTACAATTTGATTTCGGAGAAACATGAGATGAAAATACATTGAAGAGTAATGAAATGCAGTGAAAAAAAAATTATATAGTATTATACAAGTGATTGTGTAAAATGGATAATGAATCTCTCAATACCATCAGACAAATTTTGTTGATGTCCTCATTAAATACACTGATATCCATTTTTGGGAGAAGCGATTGCAGAGTCGGCCTCTGCTTATGCGTAGCGGAGAAATTATAGATGAGTCTTCTTAGGACTTCATCAAAACTGTCGTCGCCCTGGTTGGCAAGTTGGTATAGCGCTGGCCTTCTATGCCCAAGGTTGCGGGTTCGATCCCGGGCTAGGTCGATGGCATTTAAGTGTGCTTAAATGTGACAGGCTCATGTCAGTAGATTTACTGGCATGTAAAAGAACTCCTGCGGGACAAAATTCCGGCACATCCGGCGACGCTGATATAACCTCTGCAGTTGCGAGCGTCGTTAAATAAAACATAACATTTTCATCAAAACTGTCCACAGCTGCAACAGTCTTCTTCTTCGGCTGTGATTTTTCCGTACTAGAGAAAGATCTGCTGTTCCTGCCTCAATATTTTTCCCTTCGTTCCTGATTCTTGCCAAGGTTCGCTTTGAAATACCAGTGGCAGCCAGTACTCTTGCACACACGCTTTTCAATGGAATTGGTATTCCATTTACAGCCTCTTCTGACATGAATTTCCATACATTATATGCTATTTCATTTCCTTGACTATGAACTACTCTATGATTTCACACCTTAGACAATGCCATAATGAGGGCGCTCAGAAGGACAATGTTTTCAGTATTAGCAACAGCGGTAGTAGCAGAACGACCTGAACACTCGGAATGCTAGTAACCAACCAACCCAACACCCCTCCAGTTGAGTGTGAGGGCGAGTCCAAGTAAACGAACTAAAATGCGTCCCTCGCGCAGGTGCCATAACTTCTCGTCCGGGCTCTATCTATATTCCTCCTTGTGTTTTGGTACGAACTTCTTACTGTATACGTCTTGCAGGGCAACCACACGGTGGTGGAGCAGTCGTGCGGACCCAGCGTCACGCCGCTGCCTACGTCAGAGAACGACGATGACGACGAGATCCTAGAGCTGCAACAGGACAACCCCATCACGCCTGACGCTCCAATTCTGCCCCCAGCCACTGCGACGGTGGGCCTGGCTGACGACGATAAGCAGATACGCGTGTCCATCTACTGGTACACCCGCTCCCTCAAGAAGAACAAAGGTATGTGCGAGTTCCCACTTCTTCCACGGAAATAGTGTCACGTCCGGCTTAACGTTTCTCCGTAACATTTACATCGTACGGGCTTCCTCAAGAACAACTTGGAATGAGAAATTGTCTGATCTTGAATAAGTGAGAAACAAATAAATTAAATAAGTAAGAATGTCTAAGGCCAACATTTTGATGGTTTTGCATGTTTCCTTTGACAAATTTTCAAATTCTGAATGAAACGAATGATTCTGGTTGATAGTTCTCATTTTTTAATATTTCAAATGTAGGTAATAACGCGCATTTTTTTACCAATTTCGTAACGTAACATTAATAGCCTACTATTTAATATTCGGGGCGCAACAGTCCCTGCAGGGCCAAGGCTGACCAGAAGACTGCTGGCCTCATGTCCATACAAGATGAACCGTAAGTAATTCCATTAATTTCAGGGGGCTATTCTTTGAAATATTTCAAACAAAAACTTTTAATACAATTTTACTCGATTTTGCTTCCTTTTTGAGATAAAAAATGTTTAGCTATATTAAACATTTCATAGCGTGCTTTGGGAAAGTCATTGATTTAATTCCCAATATGTCAGTCAATTTAAGAGAATAGTGTCTTATAATAATAAACGATTGAAAGAATTTTAGGTTTGTCTTTAAGATGTGCAGAAATTTGATCCGAACAAATGTAACTTTTCGTTATGGAAAAGAATTTTAAAATATTACATTTGTTCGGATCAAATTTCCACACATTTAAGGACAAAAGTAAAATTCTTTCAATTATGTATTATCATAATACACTGCTCTCTTAAATTGACTGATCATATTGAGAATTAAATCAATGGCTTTCCCAAAATACGCTATGAAAAGTTTCATATAAAACAGTTTTTATATCGAAAAGGAAGCAAAAACGAGCAAAATTGTATTAAACTTTTTCCTTTCAAATTAAGGACATTATTTACGGTCCACACTCTATGGCTGAGCACAGGAGAACGATCTTTCAAATAGTATGGGGATAATGATCCCTTTCCCCATCCATTATAGTTGGCTTACAAAACTGGATTTCGGTACTGACTGCAGGTCTCCAAATTTCTCACGATGCAAATTTGAACCGATCCCAAACACTGGTAGAGATTTCATGAGAAAATTTCTTCTCCCATGAATAAGCCTGATATTGTCAGCGCATTTCGAACTGGCGGATCAAGGTCAAGCAATGGACTGTATTTGGCATATGTGCTTACCCCATTCCTGGACCATTCTCCTCAACTAAAGTCAGCTGGGACAGCCGAAATTACCAGTGCTTCAGTTCACTGCTTTCATTGAACTGATCTGCTGAACGACCAGATTGCAAAACGTCCGCTGTGTTTACAAAGAAACTCTTCATTTTCCGCCTTCTCCGGAATATAAGACACCATTGGTTGTTCCCTACCCCCTCCACTTTCGCTGGCTTGCAACAGGGTTGCAGCGAAAAATAATTTTTCTACCAAAAATGGCGGCCACTATTTTAGAGCTGTCGGTCAGGAAGGCGTTCAATGCGTTACCTCAGCGCTGTCCCGGCTGAACGCAGCCTTTGATCCTCAAGTTCGAAACACTGTTGCCAACATATCGCCCTACAATCTCGCTAACTTTTCAACAAAAAGTAGCTAAATCTCTCCAAAGTTTGTTTAAAACAATTCCCAGAAATGTCGCTAAAAACTAATAATAAATATCACTAAATAAAAATAAGAAAAAGATACATATGCGAAGAAAATATAATTTCCTCGTCATCACCCTCTTCTGCGGAGTCTGGTTGTATTGTTGACGGCTGTGATGTTGAGGTGGAAGGTGTGGGAACAGCTGTTTGTGAATACACTGTACTTAATCCAATCTTTGACACTACACTTCCTGGCAAATTGTAAGTGTGGAAATTTTCACCCAAGCGTTTGACCTCAATTTTTTTTTGTGAAATCTAGCACTTTTTAAATCTTATATATTAAAATATATTAAAACCAGCAAAAACTACAGTCTTATTTGCTCCACACGAACTATCGCGCAGAATTCCAAAACTAAATTGCCCGGGTCGGTTCGGAGTGGAAAATCTTCGCGTTGCGGGGAAGAATCAAGAATTAGCTGGAGCTCGCGACTCGTCACGTGCCAATCAAAGTTGCCACCGTTTATCAGTGTTGGAGCAGTAGCATTGAGAGAGACCTAACCCGTGAGAATCACTGAATCAGCATCTTTCACCCCTGATCACTGATCACAAATAGGCCTATATGAGATCAGGGCCTTCACGTATGAATCATCAGACGACTCAGTCATGCGCTCATGCCTCTTCTAAAACTAAGAAGTGCATGACTTCAGTTGAATGTTTTAACTTAAAAGAAAGGAAAATGTGGAAGAATATAAAAATCAGCAGAAAAGTCGCTAATCGTATTTCACAAAATTTGTCGTCGAGATTGATTCAAAATTCCCTAGATTTAGCGACTTATCGCTAAATATGGCAACACTGGCTCGAAATGCGCGGAGTATAGTCCGAGGCATGACGCCTTGCAGTTAGACCACCAGTTACAGCGCGGGACAGTAGCACAGTCTAGTATATACAGTCACGAAGCTTGAGTTGTTGCGGGTACTAGGAACAATAGACTGTGCTGGTACTATTTCGCCATGGATAAATATATAATAGGATGGGAAACTTACCGAGTTTCCCGTAACACATACTAGAGGCGCTGTTGTAGAAATTGATATTGCTGCCATCTGTTTGTGGGAGGGGCGTTATTACATCTAGCAGCGCACCAAGTAGCGAAAAGAGTAATTACTCCATGCATTTAGCAGCGCACCCGGTGACGAAAATGTTAAACTGTGCAGAAAGTATTCCCTCCCACCCTCATCGATATTCAAACCTAACCCAATTTAAAATAAAACATTTACAGTTTTATTCCTCACAGCATATTCTACTGAAAATTCTTACCGGAGCCAACAGGAAGATAAAAGAGACGGTGTGTTTTACACTACCCGATTAAAATATAACCAGACAGAGACAAAAAATAAAGCAAAAGGCTAGATAATTGGGATTGTATTCTTTGGGTATTTATTGTACAGCACAATGGAAAAGTCTGCAAGAACTAGGCTACTTAGATAGTTCAATTTATTATATTACTATTACTTTACAATACATTCAACAACACTATTTTTACAATGTACATAAACATCACTGTTTAACATACACTGCTTATACACACACATAGTATCACCATGGATAAATATATAATAGATGCGAAACTTAACGAGTTTCCTGTAACGCGTACTAGAGGCGCTGTTGTAGAAATTGATCTTGCTGCCATCTATTTTTGGGAGAGGCGTTATTACAAATAGCAGCGCACCAAGTAGCGAACAGAGGAATTACTCCATGCATTTAGCAGCACAACTGGTGACGAAAATGTTAAACTGTGCAGAAAGTATTCCTTCCCACCCTCATCGATATTCAAAACTAACCCAATTTAAAATAAAACATTTACATTTTTATTCCTCACAGCATCTTCTACTGAAAATTCTTACCGGAGCCAACAGGAAGATAAAAGAGACGATCTATTTTACACTACCCAATTAAAATATAACCAGACAGAAACAAAAAAAAAAATAAAGCAAAAAGTTGGGTAATTGGGATTGTATTCTTTGCGGTATTTATTGTACAGCGCAATGGAAAAGTCTGCAAGAACTACTTAGATAGTTCAATTTATTATATTACTATTACTTTACAATACATTCAACAACACTATTTTTACATCACTGTTTAACATATACTGCTTATACACACGTAGTACCACTTTATGTTCACTTATTAGCAAGTTTCTGTCTGCCATCTTGTCTCTTCGAGCCTTATCTCGAATGGATAAATAGAGAACTCTGGGTAATGTACCCAACACGTAGTTCTAATGTTCACCACCTACGACGTTGGGCGCTGATCATCTTATTTCAGCCCCCGCCGCCAGATAGTGCTGACCGCAGTTTCGCATCCTATTATATGTTTATCCATGTCGCCTCCCTGCAAGCTCGCTTCGTTCAAGCAATACCTCCCCCTAAAGCGGTCATTGGCCCTAGCCCTCCCACATACCACATGCGCAGAGGTCTTGTTCGTCTTTCTACTCTACAGATTCCTGGGACGGATCATATGTGCGTAAATTTGAGAGGTTGTTTGACATAAACCCATTAGCAGTTTCCTTTTGAGTTAACGTGCTCAGGAAGATTGGAAAAAAATTGGAGGATATTGTGACACAACATTTTGCCTATGGCAGACGACAGCGGTAAACCCCATGTGTGTGTGTTTGTTCACAGTGAAGCGGAAGCTGTTGGACTCGAGGATGCTGCCTATCTTCGGTAAGGGTGAGTGGATCGAGTTCAACGTGAGGCACGCCGTGCGGCAGTGGCGGACGTCGGGCAAGAACTTCGGTCTCGTGGTAGAGGTGGAGAATGAGGATGGCGAGCTGCTCAAAGCGGCAGACTATTTCACCGCCATGAACTGCTCTAACGAGGCATGTGAGTGCGAGTTCTGCAACCCCCGGTCTTAACCACTAACATGGCGAACGCATGGGCACGGCAACTCCATTAACGAGCTGCAGACTGCAGGCAATTATCCTTAAGCACTGCAGCCCAAGTAGGTTCTTTGTGCATTCGGTATGGAAAGGATTGTACTCCTTTGCGGCTCTGCCGTACCTGAAAAGATCTGCCTGAATCGTCTAATTCCCAGCTCTGGATTTGGGGCATTCCGTTTCTCTGTAGATCTCTGGTAGCCGCTTTCGCCAAGCTTCACTATTCATTAATTAATTTACTAGTTCATTAACCCTTAAATGGGCAAAGTATCCTATAGGATACAACAGGTTAATCGGTTACATGCTATAATTTTAATAGAACAACACAAAAAAATTTGGTAGGAAATAGTAATATACGTTACAAGAGCGGTATGTTGATGTTTTCATGGTCGAGGAAAAGATTGAAAAAGCGAAACGTAGTTGAGCTTTTTTAATTTCCGAGAACATGAAAACAAACATACCGCTCGTGTATCGTACATTATTTTGTGTGAAGATCGTTTATTACATACCTGAAAGACGAATTTCTAATTAGTAGCAATGAAATCTCCATATTGGTTTCTGTTTAAAGACGGTAACTTCGGAAAACCAAAATATCTTTCTTCAACATTGTTGCTATAAAATGTTTTCTGTGTTTACTATACTCCAGCAGGCCGTGATATACGTCTGTCTTTTTTTTCCCCAGTCTATAAATGCGAACTTAAAACAAACGGTAAGGTTATGTAATAATTTATTTTTCATTTTAATATTTTAACAATATTATGTATATAACATATTGCAGTAATAACATCGGCATCTGGAATCTTGTTGATTTTTTCACGGCTTCCTTAATGTTACTTGTATCAGGAATGCAATAAGTTTCGTGGAGCAGTAGACTTTACTTAATTTTTGCGAATATTTAAAAACAATAATTAACATTGCAATTTAGGTGAAATTGCAGTGGTAAGTTTCCAATTTATAATTATTACTATGTTAAACGTCTCTAAAAATAATATGTTAAAAGCCTAAAGCAGTAAAATGAATGTCGCGCTTAAGCGATAAGAAGAGGGAAATTGTTATGTGTGTTACGTTGGGAATACTGAATGTGGTATTTCACACTTACCGCGTATTGGTTCTGTACGGAAAACAAGCAAATACGCACGATCTCGCACAAATTAAAATTTCACAATACTATAATATTGTACAACATATAAAATATGGACATTGCGATAGTTGTTTTCTTTACAGTCCGACAAGATTTAATAAACTAGTGTGAGAAATGAAGTTTTGCCAATTTAAGGGTTAAATTGTTTTTATATCTCACGAAGCATCTTCAGCCCTAACGAACCAGTAAAGCTATCATCAGTTTAGTGATAGAAATTTCCATCTTTAAATTTTTAATGGTTCACTAGATGCAATACAAAATGGCGGAACGTTTCGACGCAGAATTGTTACATCTGGAACTGCTCGAAAATAAAAAACCAGATAATGTTAACCATTTAAGAAACGATAATTTTGAAAATTTGAATGACACAAAATTTCACGAAAGATAGCGCATCAAGGAGATCGTGGTACTCAAAATTTTAGAAGAAACTGATCATAGGTTAGAATATCATCAGAATGGCGGAGACAAAACTGAAACTAGTCAAAGACTGAGAAAAACTCTCACAACCTTGGGTTTGTCTACTACAAAAACCTACAACTCCACCGTTTTACCGGATTTGAACTCTAGTCAAGGTAGCTATTACGAGCATGGCTTGTAATCCGGAGTTTCTCTGGACCGTGGGTTCGAATCCCGCTTGGGCCGATAACATGATTGGGTTCTTTCCGAGGTTTTCTCCAAGCGAATATCAGGTAATTCCATAACGATATCTCGGATTCACCTTGCCAAATACCATCTCGGTATCAGCAATTCCATCGACGCTAAATAACTTAGTAGTTAACAGTGTCGTTAAATAATCAATTCAAAAAGAGCTGCAATAATTATTGTCCTGTCTTGTTTTCTGTTCAATGATACTAGGATTGTTCAATTATTACAGAAACTGGAGGTCGATCTCCGGTACATTCTGTAAGATCTGTGATGAATATAATCGGCTGATTAGCTTCTCCAATTAAGAGCATCCTTCAAATAATGTTCCCAATGTTACACTGGAAATATTTGGTAGCAATAATAAATGAAGGGTTCAGCGCCATAGTGGGCCAAGCGCCATATATTAAAAACGTAGAAAACAAGGGTTAAAAGTAAGTGAATACCATAGTTTAATGAAACATATAGCAAGTAATATAAAGTATGAACATTAAAACTAAATGATAGGTCAATCTTCTTTAAACTATGGTATTCACTTAACTTTAACTCTTGCTTTCTCTGTTATTAATAAATGGCGCTTGGCCCACTATGGCTCTGAACCCTTTAACTGTTGATGCAAAATTGTCTTGGAGTTCTTGTCCAAAATATTACATTTACAACAAACGCTCGCATGTTTTTAAATAATTGTAATATAGCCTATATATTATAAAAGCGTATCTAAACTTACTTGACTCTAGAATTTAATTCCTATGTTAGGCCTACACTGCCAATGTATTTAGCCTACTTGTTAATGGAGTTTCACGTGACTGCATGTGTTTGTTTTTATATTACTAAAAGCACATAACCAATTGCTCTGGTTAGTGAAGTGGCGTATTCATTATGCGAGTTCAATCACAGCAGTTGGTTGTGCCATTAATCTAGTGATATTACTGATGGATATTAAAAAAAAAAAAAGACGCACGAAAGCGTTAAATCTGTGGTAAGTCGCGCAAATCTGTTTTTAAGGACACACGGTGTCATTCTAGGCATGATATAATTACGTAGAGATTATTTAAAAATAAAACAAAACTAATTTTAAACTATTACACTTTTACTACGTCATACTACTTCTACCAATAAAACGGTACGAAAGGACGTCTTTTTAATCAATCATGGCTGCTTACCCTAGCATTTGTTTCTTTGCCAACATTTCAAACTGCAAATTCTTTACTGTACTATAAAACATGCTTTGCGATCGTAATTTGTTTCCCGCATAGATAGTCGACTGAAAATGGCAGTTCCGTTCAAACATTTAGTGAAGGTAACATTAGTGGAACAGAATTTTAGTAAGACAATTAATATCTATTTTATTGTATTAGAGTAGGCCTACTTTATTTCTTCTAAACTTTATATACTTTCTTCTGTTTTTATCATCGCCTCCCTACCATTTGTTTCTTTGTTTGCCAACATTTCAAACTGAAAATTCTTTACGGTACTATAAAACATGCTTTGCGATCGTAATTTGTTTCCCTCATAGATAGTCGACTGAAAATGGCGGCTCCGTTCAAACATTTAGTGAAGGTAACATTAGTGGAACAGAATTTTAGTAAAACAATTAATAACTATTTTATTGTATTAGAGTAAGCCTACTTTATTTCTTCTAAACTTTATATACTTTCTTCTGTTTTTATCATCGCCTCTCTACCATTTGTTTCTTTGTTTGCCAACATTTCAAACTGAAAATTCTTTACGGTACTATAAAACATGCTTTGCGATCGTAATTTGTTTCCCTCATAGATAGTCGACTGAAAATGGCGGCTCCGTTCAAACATTTAGTGAAGGTAACATTAGTGGAACAGAATTTTAGTAAGCCAATTAATATCTATTTTATCGTATTAGAGTACTTTATTTCTTCTAAACTTTGTATACTTTCTTCTGTTTTTATCATCGCCTCTCTACCATTTGTTTCTTTGTTTGCCAACATTTCAAACTGCAAATTCTTTACGGTACTATAAAACATGCTTTGCGATCGTCATTTGTTTCCCTCATAGACAGTCAACTGAAAATGGCGACTCCGTTCAAACGTTTTGGTGAAGCTAACATTAGTGAAATAGAATTTCAGTAAGTCAATTAATATTTTATTGTATTAGAGTACTTTATTTCTTCTAATCGTTATTATACTTTCTTCTAATCGTGTAATAGTCAATTAAATCCCACTCGAGTTTTTATTTTTCTAGATAAATCAAAATCTGTAGTGAGATTACTGTTGAAAAACTACAATATAATCAAAACTTATTGGTACCACTTTTTAAATTAATAAATTTAAAGTCATCAATAATAATACAGTTTCATGAGAATTTAGACTTAAAATTGAATCTTACTCTTTGTCAGTATGGTATGTTCCACAAAATTGAGGAAATGAACTTAAAAAAAAAGTCTAATATCTGATTTAATCAGATCCACAAAGAGTTCGAATGTGACCATCAATTCTTGAAGTACAAGGATTTCCCCTCCAAATAATTTTGAAACATCCAGAATTCAGAGTATCCTGTGATAAATTTAAAAATCCAAACACATTGTGACTCGATTCAAGACGTTCCGATAAACGGAAACAAAACGGAACTTCGTGACGTCAGATGAACACAATGCCGATTTTCAAACTAAACCAAAACACGCTATGCAGTGGTTCCTAACCTGTGGTCCGCGGACTCCCAGAGTCATATGAAGAGACAAAGAGGAAGACAGAAAATAGGAAAGACTGGAGAATGCTGGGTTTGCAGTGAAAGACCTGCCCTTGAGCAGAACACTATGAATGAATGAATGAATAGAAAAAAATGTATGTGCGTAAGAAAACATAAAGTCATAAAACGTGAATAAATGGAGATCCATTGTGTTCGGCCATTTAATATATTTTCCCCATATTAATGTCCAAAAGACAGTTACGTAATTTACCATTCTGTTGATGAGAAAGTAAATATTTCACGTCTCGAATATCTACTTCTTAAGAAAATATAAGAAGCAAATTTCAAATTAGCTTTTACATTAGATTTATACATAATTTCTCATTCTACCACACTCTTGCAGATCAGTTAAATCTTCACAGTTTTACAGTTTTACAATTCTTTGAATTAACTCTAACCTAGTAACGAACGTGATAGTAAAATTAATTATAAATATTAGTTCTGACGTCACAAAACATTCTTAATCGTATCCGGCGTGGCTTAGTGGATAAAGCATCAGCACGTAGAGCTGAAAACCCGGGTTCAAATCCCGTCGCCGGAGAGAATTTTTCTCCGTTCCATCACTCTTTCATCATATGATGACGCAGAATATCTGCATGGAAATATCATATGTACTTCGGTACATCATGATATGCGTAATAAATCAGTTTGTGATTTAAGACGGCGCCTATACCGTCGGATCCCGGCCAATCAGTCACTCATCCGAGTGCACCTCAACACATGTATGGACTTCGGTCCTGCGTTCATAGACATCTATGACGTAGTGGAGAGGGCGGCCACTAGAGGGAACCCAAGACATGGAGCTTAATCTGAGACGATTCTAACCGGCGTCGGGGTTGTATCCGGCGTGGCTTAGTGGATAAAGCATCAGCACGTAGAGCTGAAAACCCGGGTTCAAATCCCGGCGCCGGAGAGAATTTTTCTCCGTTCCATCACTCTTTCATCATATGATGACGCAGAATATCTGCATGGAAATATCATATGTACTTCGGTACATCAAAATATATAAAATATATATTCTTAATCGTGGTAAATTACAAAACAATTACGTCTGGAAAAATGTAATCAATTTATTTGTCCAATGATTCTGTTATTTAAACAAGCACCAGATTACGTGTGCGTTATTATCTGGTTTATGTTTTTGAATGTATAATTAAAATCTTTGAGAGGATGAAGCATGTTTTAATGCTTAGAAGTACTGCTTGGAAACTGAATACAGTCTAACAGTTTTCACTCTGTTTTAAAAATATTAATATTTATATTACTAGAACAAAATTTTAGCATCTTGGTTCCAGATTACTAAACAATATGCCACTGCTTTGTTTTTGTTTTCTTAAGTTTCTATTTACTACATAAAACATTTCACATGCATGCGCCTAATTTCCCGTGTTCTTGCATAAGGTATTTTATGTGAAAAGTTAACAAGTCTAATACACAATATAACTAGCAGCTCACTGTATGGAAAGAACGGTCCATTTCACTACGAATCATATTCGATTAGTGTACTTCCGGAACTTCCATTTCCTCTGAGTCTTTTGTATCAATTCTAGTGTACACCAAGTTCAACAATTTTCATTCTTATGAGAATTATTCAAAATTAGTGTCATATTTTTATGTCCTGCTTGTTGTGGAAAAATCCTGCTTTCTCAGGAAAAAGTCCTGCTTTTCATTTTTTACATCTGGTAACCCTACTTAGTTGGTCTAAAAATATCCTTTTCCAATTCACTGCGGGCTAAAGCAGGGAGATGCACTATCACCTTTACTTTTTAACTTCGCTCTAGAATATGCCATTAGGAAAGTTCAGGATAACAGGCAGGGTTTGGAATTGAACGGGTTACATCAGCTTCTTGTCTATGCGGATGACGTGAATATGTTAGGAGAACATACACAAATGATTAGGGAAAACACGGAAATTTTACTTGAAGCAAGTAAAGCGATCGGTTTGGAAGTAAATCCCGAAAAGACAAAGTATATGATTATGTCTCGTGACGGGAATATTGTACGAAATGGAAATATAAAAATTGGAAATTTATCCTTCGAAGAGGTGGAAAAATTGAAATACCTTGGAGCAACAGTAACAAATATAAATGACACTCGGGAGGAAATTAAACGCAGAATGAATATGGGAAATGAGTGTTATTATTCGGTTGAGAAGCTCTTATTATCCAGTCTGCTGTCCAAAAATCTGAAAGTTAGAATTTATAAAACAGTTACATTACCGGTTCTTCTGTATGGTTGTGAAACTTGGACTCTCACTCTGAGAGAGGAACATAGGTTAAGGGTGTTTGAGAATAAGGTGCTTAGGAAAATATTTGGGGCTAAGCGGGATGAAGTTACAGGAGAATGGAGAAAGTTACACAACACAGAACTGCACGCATTGCATTCTTCACCTGACATAATTAGGAACATTAAATCCAGACGTTTGAGATGGGCAGGGCATGTAGCACGTATGGGTGAATCCAGAAATACATATACAGTGTTAGTTGGGAGACAGGAGGGAAAAAAGACCTTTAGGGAGGCCGAGACGTAGGTGGGAGGATAATATTAAAATGGATTTGAGGGAGGTGGGGTATGATGATAGAGACTGGATTAATCTTGCACAGGATAGGGACCGCTGGCGGGCTTATGTGAGGGCGGCAATGAACCTTCGTGTTCCTTAATAGCCATTTGTAAGTAAGTAACCCTATTTAGGACAGCATGTTGAAATGTGTCAGAACCAACTGCAGAACCTTGCATTTACACAAACACTTCGTTACTGAATAAACCTATTTCAAATTTACAAATAAGAATGAGGTAATTTCTTTGCATTCTTCTAGTAACTGGCCACACCTAGGGAGCTGAAGTATTCTAGCAGAATTCTCTCTTGCATTTCGATAATAAAACTGAGTCTTGTGTACAAAATGTCGTTAAAATTCAAAACTCCATGTAAAGTTTCGTAGTGTGTAAAAGTATACTTAATGCGTTCGTTAAGTGCATTTCCTTGCTGGTGTCATACGTAGTCGGATGAATCACATTCAGTGTGTGAAATCTGATGCAAATGTACCCTCGAATAACGTATTCAAGACATGCGGTGATCATTACACGTGTCAGCCTTCTTTCAGTGCCTTGCTCAATCCTCAGGCATTAAGATAAATAAAATTCTAGAAAATTCCATTAAATAGGCTTGTTCCATTGTGACGTATTTCATATAAGTCGCATGGTATTAGTATCCTGAGGCACTAACTGATTTTCTCATTTGGATTGTACAATAAGAAATAAGCAAACATCGAATTAGGTAGATATATTGAAAGCTAAAAATGACACCGAATATGAATGTGATGATCGTTGAGAGAGTTTCTAGGTCTTGTAGTTCGGAAAATTCCGAAATCTAACAATAGAGAATTTAAGACTGATATAATATCGAAGATACATGTCAAAGATCTTTTATAAAATATATATTATAAAATATATGGCAGTGTAATGAGTTAACTTTTATAAAAGTTTCTTTGACAAACGATCTTTTGTAAAATGTAAGTACTAAATATTGGTGGACTGTTACGACCAAAATGCCGATAACATTTTCTCCATTTGGTCCTCGAGCCAAGGTCGGTTTTAGGTATAGTACCGCCCCTAGACAGTGCTAAAATTTGCCGCTCCCCAACTTCCATAAACAGTTTATGAGCAGCTATTATAAGGTCATGTTTAGTTTAAATTAGTTTTAAACAAAATGTTACAATAATTAAATATTAATAAAATCAAAATACATGCTTCTTCCTTGTGAATTATGAAGATTTCCTTCGCACTTTCTTCACAGAGAAAGAAACATACGGTTGATGATGTCATCAAGTCGATCAGACGAAACACATCAGACTCGATGGAAAGAAACATATTCAAACTTATTCATTGTTGAAACAAAATTTATTTGTGAAAGACACGCTGTGGTTTATTTTTAAGCACTGATTTTGTTGGTGTGTAATTATTAAGAGTATTTCTTACTTCGATAGAAAGTATAAAGTAAATTGAAAAATAAACTTCCAACTCTTTGCGGGATAAATCTTTCATATCGAATTATATAGTGCACGTGCTGGAAAGTGATTAAATAGTATTGTTGACGATATATTATATTGGAAATGTATAACTGAGAGTTGTAGATACTATTCATAGCGATAAAATAATAATAAATACCCATTCAATTTGATTTTCAACAATGCCTTCTTGTTTGTACTCGTACAAGCAGTTATATTTAAGCAGTTTCGTATTATAATGAGATACCGTGATACCGGTATTAGAATATAACTAGTGGCTTGTGCAGCAAATGCTGGAAACTAAGTTCATTAGACGTTCAAATAAATTTTTTTAAGATTTATTTTCAATAAAGAATACCAGACATTTTGAAAGTTATTTCCTTCCGTAATAATGAAACATACTCCCTCTGAATGGTTTTTTTATGGCAAATACTTTCTCTTGAACCTATCTACCTTCAGGTTTTGAGTTTCAACGCGAAAAATCCAAGTAACAATGTCAGGACGATCAGTGGGTTTTTCATGTGGAAATAAAGCAATAACTATTTCAGGTCATTGTGGATTCTAGGTCAAACTTAAAAAAAATGTCAGGTTAGCTATGCTTTCGAACAATAACATAGCGTCTTGGTATAGCTGCTGCATGTAGAGCTTGAAATGTAGAGGGTAAAATCATTTTATCCTGCTAAGAGATCTTGCTGAAATGATCGGGAGACTACATAATTTTGTAGGCTTCTTATTTTATCATTAAGTAATACCTTTTGGTCTTTCCTCAGGAACTGTAATTTTTGCGCTCTCTCGAGCCAATACTGAAGAGAATGACGCATATAAATATCTACACCACACCCCCATTAAGTATATGAAAAAGACCCAACCTCACTTGATTAATAACTATAAAGTATTTGATTTTTAATAACAATATTATTATCTTACGTAAGTTTTGTAGTTATATACTATATAGCCGTCACTCAGTAAATTATAGAAATGAAGAACTAATGTAAGATATTCTCTATTCTATAACCCCAAAACGTTTCACTTTCATATCATCAATATAGCATTAATATGTATAATATTAATGAAAAGTAGTCACATCATGGCATTAACTATAATAATATTTCATTTCTAATGGTAATAATGTCATCAAACTACCTCAAATTTTGTAAATTTTAATATTCAATACACCACAACTCTATTCAGAAAATTACACACCGCAGAATCAGACTTGTAAATTATTTTTAGTAATTCTTAAAGTTTTTAATAACCAATTGAATTTGAGCTCTAAATATGTCAGCAATCCTGCAGGTCATGGCCTTCGTGTAATATCCTCTATATCCTATTGTTTATTGTAGTGTGTTTTGTTTTATATTGAAATCCAATTAGTTCTCAAAACTGACGAAAGATGGATTTTGGAAAATAGGAAAATTATGTAGGAAAACTAATGCTTCACTGAAAGTTACTATTTTTCTGAAAAACTTCGGGTTTAAGCTTCAAAATGAGGAGTCAGTTATTAAAATCCGTTCAGCTATTTTCCCGTAATTTCCATTACCAGTTCAAATTATACAGAGTGATTTATATAGAACTGACACATTTCTTTCATTAATTGTTTCAAAACGAATTGTGCTAGCGACAACTTATTATACCTAAAATGTAGAGGAATTTTGGGAGATTATTTACCTCTATAGCAAATGTTGTCCGGCGTTGTCAAATCCGGAGATCTCGGTGGCCACATGTTCCTGGAAATTATTCGGTCGTCACATAACCGGTTAAATGGAACCATGCTTCATCTGTGAACCATGTGATGGACAATATGGCAGGATTTTGCACAATGAACGTCTGAAACCAACGACAATAATTCAATCTTTTATCCTTATCTGGTTCCTGTAGCTGATGAACAACCGTAACCCTATATGGCTTTAGGCTCTCTGACACATTGAGTAGGTGTACCCTGTCTCCTGCGACAAACGTCTTAATGATTTTTTTGGGTGACTGCTCCAGTCGTGCTCTTACATCAACAACAACCGTGGGAAGCCTAGATGAACGATGCTTGCCCTTTTCACTCACCAGAGATCCAGTTGTTTCCAATTTGTTTACCAGTTCATCCAGGCTTCCCACGGTTGTTGTTGACGTAAGAGCACGACTGGAGCAGTCACCCAAAAAAATCATTAAGACGTTTGTCGCAGGAGACAAGGTACTCCTACTCAATGTGTTAGAGAGTCTAAAGCCATATAGGGTTACGGTTGTTCATCAGCTACAGGAACCAGATAAGGATAAAAGATTGAATTATTGTCGTGGGTTTCAGACGTTCATTGTGCAAAATCCTGCCACATTGTCCATCACATGGTTCACAGATGAAGCATGGTTCCATTTATCCGGTTATGTGACGACCGAATAATTTCCAGGAACATGTGGCCACCGAGATCTCCGGATTTGTCAACGCCGGACAACATTTGCTATAGAGGTAAATAATCTCCCAAAATTCCTCTACATTTTAGGTATAATAAGTTGTCGCTAGCACAATTCGTTTTGAAACAATTAATGAAAGAAATGTGTCAGTTCTATATAAATCACTCTGTATAATATAGATTACACAGCTGCACACTTTTCTTTTACTCTCGCCGCGACCGCGACAATGCAATAACAAAGCAATGTCCGACTTCCACAAGATGTTCAAGAACAAACTTAAGAAAATATTTACCAACAAGTGTTTTAAAAACAAATTTCAATGTAAAAAAAAAGATAGAAAATGCCGCCACCCCCACCCGGAAATTGCCGCCCTAAGCAACTGCCTAGGTTGCCTAGGTCTAAATCGAGCATAAACTTTTCACGTTAAATGTAGAATGTGGAAGGGGCGTTTGAATAACAGTGCGTTTGAGTACAGATCTAACCACGAACTGCAACTCGCCGCATGCTCAACAATGTTGTACTTTTCTTGCACACAGCAACGGCCAAGCCCCTTCCCGGACTCTTCCTGCCTGCAGCCCAGAGCCTCATCGAATCAGACTACGGCGCAGCCGGAGCAGGCTACAACATCCCCATCTACAGCAGTGGAACAGGCTTCAGCTACAACGCCGGCCACGGAGGAGGAAGGAAGAGGGACACGAACATCAGAAGGGAAGAGGATAACACAAGACGCTTTAGCAATTCCCCATATCTTTATTCGTTTCTGTTCCCCGTGATCGACATGTGCACTGTGGAGGTGCCGGCCCAGGAGGCGGCGAACGCGGCATTCCTGCACCACGCTCAGTTCGTGCTCTCCCAGCACCTGGCGGCCTGCAAGAACCGCAACAGACAACAGCAGCACAACAGCACGGACGGCATCGCAGTGCCCCAGCCAACCCCGACCGCGAACGACACCGTAACTCCCGACAACGCCGCCAACCAGACGGAGGACGCCAACAACATAGCCCATGAGGAACACCACCACAAGCGGATCCGGCACGAGAGACACCGCCACCGGGAACGCCTGGAGGAGACGCTCAACAGGAGTGTCAACGGCGACGAGGTGAGGGAGGAGGTCTCGTGGACGGACAACGACGGAAACGAGTTCAGGAAGATCGTCATCCAGGAGGTGGTCCGCTCCGCGTCGCCGCAGCGCGACAGCGACAGATAAATCGCGTGACGACACCTCTGTTACATTTCAGATACGAGGTCACATGTCTCTCCCGGGCAGCGAAGCAGGATCACACACAACAGTTTATCTCTAACTCTATCACAGCGGTTGACGACGACGCCGCCGCCGAGTCGTCGGCAAGTCCCGAGGGCAGAGAAATCGAAATAAAAAAGTCGCCTCTGGGTCAAGGTGGAGGGGTGTGTACAGACGCAATGTTCAGAAAGTACCTAAAAGTGACATGTTTATATAGTACTTCTAGAATATCATGTTAAGAATGAACAAGAAGAAAAGAAGTTTGCATGGGTGTAGTCATAGGGGCTAAACGATTAGTAAAGACTTTAGGTTACTCGTCTGTGACGTCCAAATACAGGTAACTATATTCTGTACCGTAATATAAAATCACTGAACCTGTGTTCAGGGACACAAGACTGATTAAAACTCTTAGAACGGACTTCCTTTAACTTACTGTACAAGAAGAGAATGTACGTTTCTGGGTTCACTGTTTTTAATTATATTATTTCGGATGAAAATTAATTATGTAAAACTAAGTACAGCACAGCCAAATTACGCAACGTTAAAAATTTACCCAGTACCTTCTTTTATTTCAAGCATTTAGGCCTAACTTCCTCCATTTTCAGTCAGCAAGTCGGCACTTATATTTTATTTTAAATATACGCGAAAAGTGTCCATAAATAGTAAAAAAACTTCTTGTGTTAAATATTAACGTACCTTGTTAACATGTTTCGACCTATTTTCGGTCATCTTCGGAACTGGTCGTTGTTGGTCTTGGCGCCTCTTATTTCCTGTGTGGGTGCGTTCACACAAACAAACAAATACAACCACACAGGCGTATACAAACTTAAATGTAACACCTGCAACAACTTCTACATAGAACAGACAGGCAGATCATTTCAAACACGTTACAAAGAACACATCAAGCCATAACAAAATTACAAAACACCTCCACATATGCAGAACACATCACAAATGCCAACCACACCTACAAAGACATCGACACAGACATGCACATCCAACCAAAAAGCCAGAAACTCAACACACTAGAACAATATGAAATATACAGACACACAAAAACACACCCCCAACGATATTCTCAACACACAACTCAATTTCAAAACACATACACTCTTTGACTCTACACTACGAACGTACCCTCACAGGAAACAAGAGGCGCCAAGACCAATAACGACCATTTCCGAAGATGACCGAAAATAGGTCGAAATATGTTAACAAGGTACGTTAATATTTAACACAAGAAAGTTCTTATCATACATATTCCGAAGTGATACAGTGTTAAAAGTTGTGAAATCAAGATGTATAATAAAAAAATTACTGATAGAAACTATGCATAGAGTAAAATGGCAATAGAGAAAATATATAAATATGGAAAACGGAATATCCATTTATTAATCTCAAGACTACTGTTACCTCAGCTACGGCGCTACCTAACAGAAAATGAGAAATGGGACTTTATTAACTAAAAAGGCGAGAGACGTCAAATTTTGTTCCCAAAATTTCAGTAACTCTTTGAACGTTGCATAATTTGTCTCTGCTACCTTCCGTTTTACATAATCAAGTTCCACCCGAAACTACATGAAGTCGGTGTTCCCAAAAGTGTATCTATCCTCTCCTTGTTAAAATATTGCAACATTCTCTAAAGCAGAATCCCCAGACTTTTTCTTAAAATTTTTCGTGCACTGTTTCTCATCGTGTAAACTTTACTGAAACAAACCGTGGAGAACAGAGAAAATAACAGACAGCTGCAATAATATGACGGAACAATGGTACACTGACATTCAAAGATATCTGATCCGACTAATCGATAGTGATCGATAATTTGTTGGTGTAAATGTGGAATCTTTAGTTATTGCTTCAATGAATAGATGGCGAAGTTAATAGTCGCTGTTGCCAATTGTAGATAAAATATTCCCGCATTTCAATTGATTGTAGATCAACATGGGTTTAGCTGGAAACTACTGATATTGTCAATTGTGATAATAATTCTTAATCTACACAATCATTTTCTCTGACACTTTTTAACTGTTCCAATAATGGTGCCACCTATTGAGAACTAGCGGAACTATTTCAAAGTTTGTCAATTTTTTATATCTTTGGTTATCCTGTAGTTGGAAAGTTCGCTTACACGATCATAAAATCGTAGGTCGGGTATCTTTGAACGTCAGTGTGCCAATTGCACTAAATTACCTTCGAAATAGAGGAAAGGAGAGAAAAAATTTACTTTAAACCGTGTCAAATATTGTAATGCAAGTCAGGCTTTGCTTACTTTCGTCTCATACAAGCAACTGAAGTACTAAATTAAGTGTGCGTTGCTCTTTTCATTATTAAAGATAATTCAGCATCTATTTTACTGCATAAAATACGCATTTCATTAACAATGATTTTATAGTGGCAGTATAATCATAGACTAGCGAAGAGATTCAAAGGTTGATGTTCTGTTGCATAATAGCGAAGAGAGAATATAAAAATCTGTAGGCCTATAGAGGGCAACTTTACATGACAGACTACCCGACGTTTTGGTCCGCAAATAATAATAATTCTGCGTTAAATTTAATCAGAGATAATTTAATTCGGAAAATGAATTTAGTAGCTTAGCTTTCTCATAAGTAAAAGATTACGTCCGAATTACTAAATAATCTATTATTTTAAAAATAATGGAGAAAAGAAAAAACTAAATATAACTTGAGGTGAAGTACAAAACCAGCAGAAACAGCCAGTATTAAAGTGTAGAAGTGCGCAGAGGCATATGCGTATCTACAATTTCTTCTTGCCATTGTTAACAATATTGTTGTTAGGCTGCGAAATACAATAATAATAATAATAATAATAATAATAATAATAATAATAATAATAATAATAATAATAATAAAAGTCCACCGCTATGGAGTAACGGTTAGCACGTCTGATCGTGAAATGAGTGAGTCCGAGTTCAATCCCGGTTGGGACAAGTTACCTGGTTGAGTTTTTCCGGGGTTTTCCCTCAACCCATTAAGAGCAAATGCTGTCTAACTTAGACGTTGTACCCCGACTCATTTCGCTGTCATTATGACCCTCATTTCACTCAGACGGTAGATTGCCATGCCAATTAATGAAGAGTCGTAAAATAAACCAATTAAAACTAATAAAAAAGCACAATAAATTCTAAGGAGGGCACGCACTGTCCATCGCTACATCTCTTAATGGCAACCCGCTCCTTAAAACCATATTTATGAACAATAATTATTCTATACAATACTGTCACAGAATTATTTAAACAAATACATTTCAACAATAACCAGCCTCATGGTCTAGTCGTGAGAGCTTCTAGCTTCATGAGGTCCGGGGTTCGATTCCCCGTTACAGCATAGGAATTTTTCCTTACATGGAATTATTCCTGTGTTCACTTATGGTCTGAAATTTAGGTTAAGTTTAGATTTAAGATCTTTCCTGGAGCCACATAATCATGATCATCCTATTTATATCGGGGTAATGTAACTCCACCTTCCAGGCGCTCCATCCTCAAAAATGGGTTACACCTAAGCTACTTCCAGAAAAGAAGAGCAGAAATGTCGAAAGACAACCTAGTGGCATTAAAAAACACTCCAACAAACTAACTGCTTATAGAATTTTAAATCAATTCAGTTATAAATGTGGTCAATACAATCTTAATAGTACATTATGCAACGAGCCTATAATGGTAGTAATTAAGACGCAAGTATGTTTGTTTATGAAACGAGCGCAAGCAAGTTTCATAATTTTCATACGAGCGTCTTAATTACCATTATAGGCAAGTTTCATACGACTTTTTATGCTCGACCATATTTCTAACTTGAAATTATTCAAAATTAGGTCATGTTATGGTTATGTGCGAACTGACCTGAATTGTGAGATGTGCGCAGACGCGAAAGTATTGATTTTTTCCGAGGCACGAATGTCATTGACCTTGATAGAGAATAAGATGAACATTAGTCTGATATAACTTGGAAATTGATTTAGAATTGAAAAACGAGATGACAAATTGAATTTATTTGAATATTATTTACAATTAACGCTAATTATTATAGTAACAGAACATAACCTTCTGCGACAGTATTGTATTTCCAGCCTCCGTGACTTTTCGCTAATTGTCTTTCGATTGCGTATCCGAGAATAATCGGGCTGAACACCTGAACTTTAATGAATAGGAGTACTTTAATGAGGTGCATTAAAGGGCTACTACCAGGTGTATAATTACTACATTTCGGCATGGTCGAACATAAAACGTTTTTATAAAAATAGAGAAAAGTAAGATCTTCGGAGCTTTGTGCACTACATTTATCTAAGGACTGTAAATTCTGTCTAAATGTTGAATAATTAAAAGTCTGGGGACAGCTGCTTTCAGCGAATAACCTACTTCAGGTGGAATTACTATCATACGCTATCGGCCCAGGCCGACTACACCTCTTCCGTCTGTTAAACGTATTACAACTTCCAATTTTTATACCTACTTCAACGGACAGCCTCGCTGCCGGAATAAACAATTTATGATTGTACAGTTTCAAGGACGAATTTTTATCTACCCAAGTACAGTTTTCTTTTTCGAAGCTCGAAAAACGGGGTTACCGGTGAATTCTTTCTGCCAAGAAAGAAACAGCATCTACAATATCGTTATAACAACCATTACTTTTTGTATATATCGTACTTTACAAGTCATTATTAACTTATATTTACTACTTTCAATTGTTTTTATCACAAAGCATGTCTTGAGGCTATGAGAAGTCGATGGTGTACGTTCTAGTTTTCTTAAAATAACTTAATTACTGAACGGTTGTAATGTAAATGCATTTTAATTTCAAATTGCTCTTTAAAAATGACAAATAATTTGATACGTGTGCTGAACTAAAATGATCCAAAATTATTTATAGAACCTACAGTAAAACAAAACTCATTTTGCGGTTTGGGCGAATAACAGGGAAAGCGTGAAATTCGATGACCGCTCTCGCATGTTCTGAGGATGGAATCCCGTAAAGATAATTAATATATTTTTCTTTATTGTCTCCTACCTTCAAAAACTGAACTCTTTGATCTATTCCGACCTCTTTCTAGGATGGTGTTAATTTCAGGTGGAGAGTGGAATAAATCCACTAACACTTAAGTCGGTAATATGAATCCACTGTGCTATTCCAAATTTTAACATGGTCAAGAAACTGCTGATAATTGTTCCTTGAGCACTATTATTTTTTTTTTCGTTCCGTGAATCTACAACACGGGCCTCCTATCTTAGCTTCTCTTATGAAAGAAGAGCACTAAGGATTGTTATCGCCCTTTAATACCTAAAACTGTCGATCGAGTTTGAACCTTGGACCTAATGACAAGAATAACTACTAGGTCAGGGATCGTCAGCACAGAGCACGTTGGGGCTAGTCTCTCTTACCCGCGGAAAACGCAGTGCACTAGGGTGCACTCCGTAGCTGCTAGCGGGTATGCTCTCTATCTCTCCCTGTTGCACGACAGTGCACACGGGACAGCACCGCGTACCCTTTGCATATTTCAGGGAGTGTTGACGACCACTGTACTAGGTGTACCGGTACATACTTTAGATGAGCGACCACTTTTATGGAAATTATGAGTAAAATGTGACACAGCATTCTGACGTCTCTGACCATATAGATAGCACAGTACAACCAATCACCGTTTAATACAGCACAGGACAAAAACATTACCCAGTGAGAGAACGAGAGACATAAATTCATATTTGCCGTGCTAGAAATTGAAATCACTGTACAGTAGAACTTGGTTATAGCGACCTCGTTTTGTGCGACATCTCGCCTATAACGTCAAATATTCTGTGGTCCCAACTAATTCCCCATAAGACATATGCTTTCCTACCTTGCTTAATACGACAAACGCATATGCGTCTACCTCGTATATAACGTCATTTTCAACCTCAGTTTGGAATAAGATTTTCTAAGAACCAAAGTATTTTAAGAAATATTTTGTTGAAATCTGACCCTGACAAATTCTTTACAGTCTCCTGTCATAGACCCCTGGAATGCAGGTGGATTCCCCATCCCATTGTAACCTGCTCGAATTCATGCGGTATTAGATCAGTTTCGACAGGAAGTTTTCACTAAGTGCACGCATTTTAACGCAGTGTGGTCACTAAAAGAAGTGAGTGACGCTTTAGAAGTCATTAGAATTATGAACATGTTCTATGAAGCTAGGAAAGGGAGTAGTGAAATTGCAACTGAAATTATGAACATACAACGTAATTTAGCCCTAGAAAGTGTGTATTGAGCAAGTAGAAGACAACAGAGTAAAATGACTGATTACTTCACTTCTATGTAAAGTAGTTTGGTGAGTACTGAACAAACTGTTTTAATACAGAACACTGTATTTATAATTGTAGGCCTACATGTATTTTATTATGTTCATTGTAGGCTTAAAAGTCAATACATAAATCCAAAATAAGTCTAATTAAGTTTGTTATTTTTCATTTTCCACCTCACTAGACTGATAATGTGAATCTCGGTTACTACGACACTCGTTTATAACAAAATTTTTAAGGTCCCTTGGATGTCGTTATAACCAAGTTCTACTGTTTTTGAAGACGAAAAGATATCCTTCATTTGTCAATAAAGTGGAAAGAAACCATAATTGGAAACATGAGTGAGTTTTAATTGATTTTGAAAGTTAACCCTCTTATCGGGGAACATGTTGTGACCTTATAAAATGTACAATGTTCGCTAACTGGGACTGAGTTTTGAAACTTACAAAGTTTTGATTAATTGCTTTCAAATTCGGTGGGTTTGTGTCTGTGTATTTAAATTATAGTACGGAATTTGACCAAGTTTCCATAGATATTATTTTTCAATTATTTTAGTAATCTTGTTAAATTATGCGTAAATTTAAAACATCCCTGACAACTTCAAAAAATATAGTGTAACTATGGTAAACATTTATGTTAAATTCCTTTAAATATATTTGTTTGGAATGAATGTGTCCAGATGCGACCTACAAAACAAAAATGTTACAGCACACGTACTTCAAAATATCTGTCATTCCAGGAATAGGTTAAAATAAGTGTAAGATAAATAATGTTCTGAGTTAGTTACAAGTAACCATCTCTCGGTAAAATCCAAAATGTTCCTCTGTTATACTATTATTTAGAGAACGTTACGAAATCATAGTATTAGGGCCTACGTAGTACCTTATATAACAAACTCACTTGATCATTTATTTTAATATTGGGATCGGATGTGTAGGGACTTAAAATAAGTAGGCAGAAAGTAGGCAGAATAAGATCTTAGAAACAATATTCTGAAAAAGCGCATTGTTCATAAGGAACATATAAACGGGTCACAAAAAATAATCAGTGGCAAACTTCGTATCACTGAGAAAAACCAAAATAGTAGTCAGACATTGATACGCATACGAGTATTAGGTAAGTGTCTGCATTACATAGGACACTGATCAAATGCAAGTTGTTATAGCAACGATTTATTTTAGACTGAAGTTAAACAGGGATGAATGTTACAAACGACTGAACTTCTGATTGTGAACAATACATAACTATGGTTCTGTAACAATTTCTTAGTTAAAGACTAGAAACGTTCTGTACTAGAATAGGAAATGGTTGCTCGGTATGAGAAGTACAAACATTGTAAATATCACAACACAGCTGACTACTGGAGTGCTATTCTGAGAGGAACACGGCAAGAGTGTCGCTGCTAATCACACTATTTGGATTGTACAAGGCACTAGCTTTACCATTTCTTGTCCAATAATTGTAAATAATGTGTACATTTTAATTTTTGTACTTTGCTCGTTTTTTCTATAATAAACGAGGTAGAATTCAAGGATGGTGTCATGTGTTCTTTATTACTCTAACCCAGACAAACACTTTGACCAAATAACCAGGCAGATATTGCACATCACATTACCCAAATCAAGATCAACATGGTGTGGAAATGTGATAAGTAGGGCTCAAATTGATGACTTAAAAATCACCTACAAAATGACCTTAAATTTCTGAAAATATGACATTGAAATTAAAAAAAAAGTCCATGATGTTAATAGTACAGAGTGATTTATATAGAACTAACACATTTCTTTCATTAATTGTTTCAAAATGAATTGTGCTAGCGACAACTTATTATACCTAAAATGTAGAGGAATTTTGGGAGATTATTTACCTCTATAGCAAATGTTGAAAATGTCCTCCATCCTGCATAAGGCACAACTCAACACGTCGTTCCATGTTACTGGCCACTCGTTGGAGGACTCTGTTGTTAGCTTGAATCTCCTGTGTGATGTGCTTCAGATCGTCCAATGTCTGGGGACATGTGGCGTAAACCGTGTTTTTTAAGTAACCCCATAGAAAGAAGTCCGGCGTTGTCAAATCCGTAGATCTCGGTGGCCACAGGTTCCTGGAAATTATTCGGTCGTCACATAACCGGATAAATGGAACCATGCTTCATCTGTGAACCATGTGATGGACAATATGCCAGGATTTTGCACAATGAACGTCTGAAACCAACGACAATAATTCAATCTTTTATCCTTATCTGGTTCCTGTAGCTGATGAACAACCGTAACCCTATATGGCTTTAGGCTCTCTGACACATTGAATAGGTGTATCCTGTCTCCTGCGACAAACGTCTTAATGATTTTTTGGGTGACTGCTCCAGTCGTGCTCTTACGTCAACAACAACCGTGGGAAGCCTAGATGAACGATGCTTGCCCTTTTCACTCACCAGAGATCCAGTTGTTTCCAATTTGTTTACCAGTCCCAGTATTGTGTTTCTTTTGGGAGGATTGCGAACACCAAATTCTCTCTGGTATGCCCTTTGAGTAGCTGTAATTGAATTCGTAATCCAGTATTGCTTCACAAGGAAGAGTCGTTGATTTAATGTGTACTGCATTTTCACGTTGACACAAAATTTCGAAAACAGCTGCCAACAATAGGAATAAAATATAAACATCTGCGCATCTAGTGACAAGGAATCGAAACTCCAGAACATTCTGCTTAATTTGGTGCTAAAATTGGGTCATTGAGTGAATTTCCAACGGAATAATTAAAGAAAGAAATGTGTCAGTTCTATATAAATCACTCTGTAAAATACAAACTAGTATACTTTCATTTGTGGAAAATACATTGTCACTAACTGTCGCAAAAAACTTTCTCTGCTTTGTTTTCCTTTCGGCATTTTTACGTCTTCACTTGTGTGATACAATATGCTGACTGCGGGCACTGCGGCTGCAGTATTTGTTTTGTTGCGTTGAATATGGGGAAGCACGTAACACACGTGGTCAGGAGTCAAGGCAAACACTTTGACCAAATAACCAGGCAGACATTGCACATCACATTACCCAAATCAAGATCAACATGGTGTGGAAATGTGATAAGTAGGGCTCGGAAATTGATGACTTAAAAATCACCTACAAAATGACCTTAAATTTCTGAAAATATGACATTGAAATTAAAAAAAAAAAAGTCCATGATGTTAATAGTAAAATACAAAGAAAATAGTATACTTTCATTTGTGGAAAATGCATTATCACTAACTGTCGCAAAAAATTTTCTCTGCTTTGCTTTACTTTCGGCATTTTTACGTGTTCGCTTATGTGATACGATATGCTGACTGCGGAACTGCGGCTGCAGTATTTGTTGTGTTGCGTTGAATATGGGGAAGCACGTAACACACGTGATCAGGAGTCAAGGCAAACACTTTGACCAAATAACCAGGCAGACATTACACATCACATTACCCAAATCAAGATCAACATGGCGTGGAAATGTGATAAGTAGGGCTCGGAAATTGATGACCTAAAAATCACCTATAAAATGACCTTAAATTTCTGAAAATATGACATTGAAATTTAAAAAAAAATGTCCATGATGTTAATAGTAAAATACAAACAAACTAGTATACTTTCATTTGTGGAAAATACATTGTCACTAACTGTCGCAAAAAATTTTCTCTGCTTTGTTTTACTTTCGGCATTTTTACGTCTTCACTTTTGTGATAAAATATGCTAACTGCGAGCACTGCGGCTGCAGTATTTGTTTTGTTGCGTTGAATATGGGAAAGCACGTAACACACGTGATCAGGAGTCAAGGCTGATGCAACCATAAGGAAAATTCTTGTAAGACGCAATCGAATTGTATATTCTAGAATATACACTACTACACCGTAAAAAATGTCCCTTCATAAGTAGAAAAGGGCAAAATGCAGCATAAAGTAGAGCATTTCCTAAAAAAAACAATCAATAGACAATAAAAGACCGAAAAATGCAACAAAAAAATACAAAATAAAAGTAGGTTATATTAGTTTGTGTTGAAGTGAAACGAGCTTGTATTGCATTCTGCATTGTCTGTGATGTCTAAGAAAAAAATATATTTCATCAACTTCCGAGCCCCAGTGAAAAATATACACAAAAACAGGAAGAAGCTGTTACAGGTGACACATACTTTCTCGTTTATTTTGTGAATTTCGAATCAACTTAGCTTCTCATGTTATCAGTTACATTCCCACGTTGCATAGAGGTGGATGTGGATGACTTAAAAATAGCTACAGTGACCAATAAAATTCCCATAAAACGACATAAAAATGTTCAAAGTTTTAAAAAAATATCTTCAAAGTCAGTAAATTAAAGTTGACTGTTTATGGACATAATAAACACAGAGCAGATAGGTTTTAAGGGGACACAATGGTGAAATAATGGTGAAAAATTAAGAAAGTCCACTTAGAAATTTATTGTGACTTTCTCTTTAGACTGACAAGCAAACATTCTGATGGAGACAGATAAAAAAGTTATTTTTTTCTTCCACCATGTTAATAATGTCAAAAGAAGTACTTATACAAATTTTGGCCACCCGACCGCAATTACGAGTGCCATAAAAAATAAATTCGCCGTTAACAGAAAGAAAACACAATTTCATCGAAAAAAAATTACTGGACCAGACACAGAAATTGTTGATCTATTTTTCAACATATTCCCCACCGGAAATGCGACATTTGTCATATCGTGGGATCGACAGAGAGGTGCAGACGGCTGTCAAACGCTGGTTCCGATCCCAGGCGGCTGACTTCTACGATACAAGGATACAAAAATTGATCCCATGGTATGATAAATGTCTCATTTCCAATGGGGGATATGTTGAAAAACAGCACAACAAATGCTGTATCTGTTTCAATAAATCTTTCCGTGCAATTGCGTTTTTTTTTGTAAACGGCCCCAGGAAAAATTATTTTCTGGACGGCCTCGTAATTGCGATCGAGTGGCCAAAATTTGTATAAGCACTTCTTTTTACATTATTAACATGGTGGAAGAAAAAATAACTTTTTTATCTGCTCTCATCAGAACGTTTGCTTGTGAGCTCAAAAATCCAATGAATTTTTATTCCCAAGACTATTTTCAAGCTTTTGAGTCAATATGAACTAAAAATTTTGAAAACTTTGTCGCAAGGAGCCTTTTAGTGACGTCGATATAAGATATATTTAAAAAATATAGTTTCAAAACTGTTAACCCTAATGGCATCAAATTTTGTACAGATGACAGTATTGTAGGCATGTTTATGTACTATACTCGGAGTTCAAAATTCATAAATTTTGGATGAAAGTTTTAGAAATTTTAAAACTCACGTAAGTGTCCCCTTAAGAGAAATCAAAAAAGTTTTTTTCTGTTTTTCTTGTATTAAAAAAATAATTTTAAGGGGAAGCTCGGTGCCGGCACGTAGACTACTGCAGACAAATATAATCAAGGGAGCCTCCAGGCTTAACGTCCCCATCCGACGTTCGAATCACTATCAACAGTGACATATGCCTTCTCTTCATATGCACTGCGGAGAAATTTGGGATTTAACCCAGACACATTGGTGCACAATCTAGTGGTTAGAAGTTGTACACCGCCACCTCTCGTAGTCCCGAGGTATAATGAAGCTAACATCTGTACATTACTATTATTATTATTATTATTATTATTATTATTATTATTATTACCACCATTATTAATTTATTTAAATGGAACGCAAAACCTATAATGGCTAAATCTCATTACATGAATATTATTTTCATTATATCGATATACTTTACATTTGAATTTTGATCCCTACAGCACAGTTGCAATAAACTACTACTAAATTAATTTTCTACATTTAATTAACTAGCTAACTCAACTTAATTATAATTATTTATATTTTACATAGGATAGATAGAATTAAATCATATTAGCTCAAAAATTAAGTTATTGGTTTTTCGCATATGCTTTAAATTTTAAATAAATGTAATTAAATAACTTTTGTGCGACATCGTGCGTATTTGCTTGTTTTCCGCACAGAACCAATACGCGGTAAGTGTGAAATACCACATTCAGTATTCCCAACGTAACACACATAACAATTTCCCTCTTCTTACCGCTTAAGCGCGACATTCATTTTACTGCTTTAGGCTTTTAACATATCATTTTTATAGACGTTTAACATAGTAATAATTATAAATTGGAACCTTACCACTGCAATTTCACCTAAATTGCAATGTTAATTATTGTTTTTAAATATTTGCAAAAATTAAGTAAAGTCTACTACTCCACGAAACTTATTGCATTCCTGATACAAGTAACATTAAGGAAGCCGTGAAAAAATCAACAAGATTCCAGATGCGGATGTTATTACTGCAATATGTTATATAAATAATATTGTTAAAATATTAAAATGACATATATCACGGCCTGCTGGAGTATAGTAAACACAGAAAACATTTTATAGCAACAATGTTGAAGAAATATATTTTGGTTTTCCGAAGTTGCCGTCATTAAACAGAAACCAACATGGAGATTTCATTGCAACTAATCAGAAATTCGTCTTTCAGGTATGTAATAAACGATCTTCGCACAAAATAATGTACGATACACGAGCGGTATGTTTGTTTTCATGTTCTCGGAAATTAAAAAAGCTCAACTATGTTTCGCTTTTTAAATCTTTTCCTCGACCATGAAAACGTCAACATACCGCTCTTGTAACGTATATTACTATTACTAGTCGTTAAAATTTAACTCAAGGCTATTGCTGTAGAATATTTAGTGCATTGTAAATATTTTATAATTTAAATACGTATTATATCACGAGTGGAGACACATAGTGAACAAACTCATATAGAACTAAAATTTGACAAACTTTAGCGTATCTCACATAGTGAATGTGAATGTAAATATTGTTCACGTGAAATAGCTCATCATGTAAACCACACCAACCGAGCTTCCTCCTGTAGGAGGCCCTAGTCCTTCATGGGACACAGTGGCTTCATTCAATAATTATATCAAGTTACTGTATTGATTAAGACTGGAAGAGAAGGCCTTATGACCTTAACTGTGCCAGCGAAAATAAAACATTCTACATTCTATGAGTTGTTAGTTATGCCACGACTTAAATAGAGACTAGAACAAAGAGTTTTTACCAACGATACGTATGAGCCATTCCATGTCAAATCAACTTGAGATAAAGACCTCGTGGTCTCATAGATAAATCTACGACACGGGACCCTCAGTTTCACTTCCTTCCCAAAGAAAGGCATGCTAAGGATTCTATGATTCTAAAGTCTTTAACATTCATGGCCCTCGACCAGATTTGAACCTCGAACCCCGTATCCGACGACCAGCACGGTAACTGCAGACCATCAAGGGCAAGATATGGTACTCTCAACTATGTACTACTAAAGGTACGGTCACACGTCGCTACTTTTGCAGCGCTGCAGTACAAAAAACTGCGCAACTCTCGTACTGCGATGTGTGAACAACGGTGCAACCCAAAAAGTAGCGGCTGCCGAACCTGCTGCCCGCTACTTTTCCATGCTGCGCGCAGCTTAAAAGTAGCGACGCGTGAACAGGGTTCTCAGGGTTGCAGCCGCAGCATTTTTGATATCGGTTTTGTTGAAACTTTTGCTGCGGTTGCAACCAGTGTTACCACCCAAATGTGCTAATGATACTTTTATTGCTTGGATATATTTTAATGTCAAATGTGATGAAAATAAATTATTTGTAACAGTTATTAAATACACAACACAGTCTGAGCATAATTGGTGACGATATAATTCATTTTTTAAATTTTCCGTAGCGTAGTTCCAAACAGGAGGGTTGCCAACATTGATTACGTGAATATACTGTTGGTTATCACTTAAGTATATAGGCGTTTTTAAAAGCTATATAGTAAAAATAATGCCAATTTCTGAATACTAGATACGACAGAAAAGCAAATAATAGATAAGGAAACTTTCGCATGAGTTTCTTAATAATGCGAACATAACCACAAAATGTATATTGAGAAGTCAACACGGAGATGGAAACCTGCAGCATGACTGCGGCTGCAAAAGTAGCGCCTTGTGTGTGAACAGACTCGCAACCTCCAGTTGCAACTTTTGCTGCACTTGGGTTGCGCAGCACGAAAAGTAGTGTGCAGCGCGCTACTTTTGGCTTACGTGTGAACACGACACGCAACTTTTGCAGCTGCAGTACAAAAGTTGCGCAGCAAAAGTAGCGACGTGTGACCGTACCTTAAAGTTAACACAGACATTTCCAAGACTATAAAACAAGAAGAAATTGGGATCTATAGGCCTATATTTTACAAAATGAAGCGGGAAGATTCATTACCTGTCTCCCTTAGAGTGGCCGTAAGTGAGCCATAAAGTTTTGAGTCGAAACTGGAACAGATGCTACAGTTCGGCTCGCTCGCTCCCCATCTGGAAATAAAGCCAAAAATGTCGATTGTTGTAAATATTATAACGGTATATGAAATGGCACATTGCTACAATATTAGTATAATGATTCTCTTGTCTCCTCACAATAGTTATTCATGAGACAAGTTTGTAAAGGTTCTCTTTTTGGCATGAGTGTAAAGTTTGTGAAACTCGTGCCAAGAAGATTACTTTACGAATGTGTGTTATACAGGGACATCATTTTACTTTTACTAACATTTCTAACCTGGCTATACCTTTGGATTAACGATTGAGAACCGGAAACACCGTTTGCTACCCCCTTCCACCATTGGAGTTCTATAATACTGGCGTAAAATACAAACAGATCACTTTACTAGGTATAGGAGGGAAGAAAAGTAGTTCATCCATTTACGTAAACTAGAAAATATCGCGATTTTTAATTTGATAAATTTCATTAGGTTTTTGTTTAATCAAAATACAGTACTGTATTAACAATAAGTGTTTTTACTCACGAACTGAGCTATCCATTCGGACGTATTCATTATGCAGTGTATATTATACTGTCTGCAGCACATTAGCGTACAATATAGAGAGTGAAGTTAAATTGAAAAATAATCATAATATGGATATTTAAACATATTTTTTTAAATGGTGGCCGTTCATTTCGATACAGGCTTCAGTTCTAATGTGCATATTATCGTACTATAGACTATTGCATCTAATTCCAATTACCAGTTTCGTCCTTCGTACTAGTAACTCATGTTGAAATAATTCTGTACCTACTCTATAAAAGACTACCTTACGTACTGTAAATTCAATTTTCACTCCTGCCCGATCCGAAAAGATAAAATTACTCAGATATACTATCTACTGTCCGTCCAAGTGATTTTGTCGCAGGATCGTAGAAAGGAGGGAAATCACGTGACAGTTAATTACTTAACGAGGGCCTTTTATGTAAGTTATTTTAAACAGTCGTATAATACAGTATTACGTAGACGTCCAATTCCTAACAGAAGAGAACTAAGACAGCCAGCCACTAGTCTTTACAGAGGGACGACCAGAAGTGGGTACGGGAAACCGGGATGCCACGTAGGCAAAGGACGACAGTACGGGTGCGAAAATAGGTTATGATTCAATATTGAAAGCTCTTTAGTCACTGGAAAACGCGAACATATTTCTGGAACGTACTACTGTATACTCACTAACTTTGACTGCATACATGGCTTGGTTCTGTGTGGAGGACGGTTGGAGTTTACTAGTAGAGGAGGTGGGAGTGAAGTACATTAAAAAACTAAGGTACAATAAAAATTGAAGTAAAAATAAAATGATGTCCCTGTACAATGTTTTTTTCTACGATAGCACAAATTTATGTTAAATAAATATTTCAAGCTGGAAAGGTTATAAGATCATAATGTCACGGCCATCTAAACTCAGAACCATTAAGAAGTAAATATCCATGGAATTGCAGTCTGTTTTATTCGTCACAGCTTTTGTAACAGACCGCCCACTCCCAGTTAATGCAATGCTAAATGAAAGTGTACCTAACACATCAGAAGCTACTCTGTCATTTCAGTTCATTCTACTCTCTGTCGTCTCACTTTTTTGTCAGTGCATTCACAGTACACTAAAGGTAAGCGTTCACTACATCGTATCGCACTCATCGGACGAATCGCACGGATCGGAAAAAAGACAATCTTTGCTGTAATTATGTAGCCGCGTTCACTACATCGTATCGCACGCATCGGCTCTCGGCAAATCCGTCCACGTTTCTCGGATGAGCAACTTTTCCGATGCGTGCGATCATGGCCTCCTTTAATAAATCAATTTTAATTGCTCAACTGTTAGAGTAAACGCAAGAAGAGCTTGCCACGGAAAGCTGCGCGAACTTTCGGAAACGTTCGGGTGCACTCGACCTCGCTTCGATTGGGAAACAGTCGTCAGTTCTCAGTCGTCTGCTGGCTTGATGTTTCGAGTGAGATTTATCACAGCGCATGTAACGTAACCTAAACCTTGTTGCAGAGTAACTAATAACATAACATTGTTGAAAATACAGAAGCACGAATTCTTTCACATATAAAATCACAGAATGAAATTACAAAGATGTTATAAGAAATACAGGGTGTCCGGAACAAAATTTAACAATAAGAAATTTAATAACTCACCAAATAATTGGTGGATGAAAATGCTGTTTGCGGGAATTGACAAAGGGACTTCCAAAGTTTCGAATGACCACTAATAAACTTCTATGTGTGCACGTCTTGTAGCACGACAGATGTCCAGGCGATATTCAAGTTCTTGCCATGTGTTTCGTAACATCTCTGTAGTGACAGTTGCACAAGCAGCGACAATTCTCCGTCGCAGATTCTCCAAATCTGCCACTATAGTCTTGTACACAATGTCTTTTATGTATCCCCAAAAAAAGAAGTCCAGTGGGGTTAGGTCTGGGGATCTGGGAGGCCATGCTGTAGGTCCACCTCTACCGATCCATCGCTGAGGAAAGCATTCATTCAAGTGATCTGTAACATGTAATGCATAATTAGGCGGAGCTCCGTCTTGTTGGAAAACATATCCCTGTGGAATTTGAGGAATGGCGTAATTTTGCAGCATATCAAGATACACATTTCCATTGATAGTGTTTTCCACAAAAAAGAACGGTCCAATCACAGTTTCATGTGTAAGTCCGCACCAAACATTAATCTTAGGGCTGTCTCTTTCCAATTCCCTCACTACATGCGGATTTTCTGATCCCCAGATGCGACAGTTATGCCTGTTGACGATCCCACAGACGTGGAAGGTGGACTCATCACTAAACACGACCTTCTGCAGATATCCATTTTCAATATCAGTTTTCAACAGCATATCACTAGCGAAATCATATCGTGCAGGCAAGTCGTTTGGTTTCAACTTTTGAACCAATTGAATCTTGTATGCATGCAGACGTAACCTCTTATGCAGAACATCGTGGATAGTTGACTTTGGAATTGCAAGTTTCCTGCTGGCACGGCGAACAGACTTACACGGGCTCCGTTGGAAAGCTTGCTGAATTCTGTCGACTTGCGCTTGTCACTTTCTTCCCGCGTGGTATTTTCTCTACAAGAGAACCGGCCTCAAGAAGCTTTCTATGCCAAGTTGTTATTGTGTGCCTATCTGGTGGTTGCTTCTCAGGCCACTGTTGTCTAAATCTTCTCTCCACTATCTTCGGATACTTGAATTCTGCAAGCCAATAGCAGCATTGAACTTTTTGTTGCACTGTGAACGCCATTTTAATTATAGCTATGTCAACAACGATGACCAAATGTTGCCAACATCACACATAAAACTTAAAATGTCCCTCTTTCATTTGCCGCAAATTTCATTTTCCTATCTCCATTATTACGCGAGTTATTAAACTTTCTTATTGGTAAATTTTGTCTCGGACACAGTGTATGTGATCGTGTAGTAATTGATATTTGACATTGTAATAAAATACTAATAACCAGGGAAAGGATTTATATGTAAATACATATTTACTTATAAAGCTAATATAATTTATATTTTGCATTATCTTTATGTTTCACAATGTGTAGGGTTGAAAAATCCTACTTTTATTTTCCATATTTTTCCATATTTTAGAGTTTAGTACATATTTTCGTTAATTTCCATATATTTTCCATATTTCATATAAAACAGTCCATATTATATTAGGTTTAACAATAAAACAAAACAAAATTCCATTAACTTTTAAAAATACATTTCAACAATAGAGATTTAAACACATGTTCAGTAATCCCTTTAACATCAGAGTTATTTGAAAATTAGCAGTCCTATCAACAATGGGAAAGTAAGTTACAAAACTGTATTAATTTAATTTAAAATTTTTAACAGACTTCAGTTGTGCAGCTCAACAGTTAAATGCCAGTCAGAGTACACATAGGTTCAGTTTTGTAAATCATACTATAAAGACGGTAAATATGCCAAAAGTACGTCATTCAGTCAATTTAAAATCAAAACTAACAAGTTACATTTCAGAATTTAAAGAAGATGGTTTATCAACTGACAATAAAATATTATTTTGTAATTTGTGTCAGTGTGCAGTATCATCTACACAAAAGTTCCTGGTGCAACAACACATTACAACTAGTAAACATCAGGCCAACAAACAACTAAATTCCAAGCAGAGACAATTGTTTTTAACACAACCAACAACATCGAATGTAAGATCTGAGTTTAACATCGACCTGTGCCGTTCTCTCATCTCTGCTGATATTCCTCTCTACAAACTAAAGAATAAGGTCTTCAGGGAATTCCTTGAAAAATATACTCAACATACAATCCCGGATGAGTCAACACTTAGGAAGACGTATGCTCCATCCATCTACGATGAGACAAAACAGAAGATAAGAGATGAAATTAAAGATAGTTCAATTTGGGTTTCCATTGATGAGACTCCCGACAAAGAAGGTAGACTTGTTGGTAATGTAGTTATCGGTTTGTTAAGTGAACAATATTCTGAACGAATTCTTTTACATTGTGATGTTCTAGAAAAGTGCAATAACAAAACTATAGTTAAACTGTTCAACGAAGCTATGGGTATCCTGTGGCCAAAGGGTATTATGTACGATAATGTGTTATTCTTTATTAGCGATGCTGCCCCTTATATGGTCAAAGCTGGACAAGCATTATCTGTTGTATATCCTAAATTGACTCATTTTACTTGTGTGGCGCATGCATCTCATCGTGTGGCAGAAGTGGTCAGAGACAATTTCCTAAAGTAGATTTGTTGATTTCATCAGTGAAAAAGTATTTCTCAAAGCTCCCAGTAGAGTTAACGTGTTGAAAGAAATGTACCCTGAAATTCCATTGCCACCAAAGCCAATTTTAACTAGATGGGGTACATGGCTAGAAGCAGTTGAATATTATGCCGAACATATAGACTCTATTAACAATGTTCTCCTTGCATTGGACTCTGAAGATGCAGTCTCAATTGATACTGCGAAAACAGTTACCTGTGACATAAGTGTGAAGAATGACTTAGCTCACATTCAGCATACATTTTCATGCATCATAAAAACGCTCAAAAGTCTCCAAAATAGGCACCTTTCACTATCTGAAAGTTTTGAAATTATAAATAGTACTGTGGAACAACTGAATCGTGGTAGAGGTAAAGTTGCAGATGCAGTAAGAGCTAAGGTGGACACTGTACTTTCAAAAACCCTGGATATGAAGAACTACAAAAGGTTGTTGCTGTGATGAGTGGTGAATCAACAGTGAAGATTAACTTGGACTTATCCCCAGCAGACATTGTGAAATTGAATTATGTACCAGTTACTTCTTGTGACGTCGAACGCTCTTTTAGTCAGTATAAATCTATCCTCAGAGACAATAGAAGAAGATTCACTTTTCAGCACTTGAAAGAAATGTTTGTAACCTATTGTTATGGTAACAGACAATAAAAATTGTGTTTTGTTGAAACTACATTGGAAGATAAGGTACGTCCATTATATTTTTTGTTTAGTTTGATTAAAATGTACCAATATTTAACGTACATAGTCATTTTTTTATAATTTTAAGTCCATATTTAATTCCATATTTTGGTAAAAATCCATATTTAATTCCATATTTTGGTAAAAATAACTACATATATATTTACATATTTCATATATTTTTAGTCCATATAAATCCGTTCCCTGCTAATAACTAATACTATGTGATTTTATTAAAATGTTCCGATAACTAGCGTGGTACTATGGTCGATTTATTTTAATCTGTATATACTCCTTACGTTACGAGCCGAGCCTGTTTCGTTTTTCATACATTTATAAACGTTATAAATAATTCCCTAGTTTGACTGTGTAACGTTTCATTAGCACTTCCTAATTTAGAGCCAACGGGGGGCATTGTTAAGTACATAGAATGTTATTCAGAACTCTGTTATTTTAAAAACACACTTTGAACTACATAAAACTACTGATATCAGGGATAAAACGCAGAATATGTAACGCATACGCTGGCTTCAACCCGCTCTGCACAATACATTTCACGATACAAACAGCTCAAGACCGCGCTTTCGAATGCGCCCTGTAATCAGCATTACGTGATTCATAGCAGCCCTGTAACGAGCATGACGGCACGAGGACCGAATATCGTTCTCTGCGCATCAGTCAAATGGGCAAGCTTTCTTTGCGCTTCCTCTACTATTACTATTATGTTGTGCCATGTTCAGTGTCGCGCCAAAATGACAGACTGAAGAATTATATAATTTGAGGCGTTCCCATTACAGTAATCAAGTCGTGTCTTACGTATATATTATGTAACCAATATCTCTTTCGTTTCTTCCTCTTCAATTAAGACGCATGAAGCAATTACAAATTCTTATTCACTAACATTCATAATTAATAGACCTAACCTCAAACTCCTCTGTTTTTAGCAATGTCAACATCGTACGACGTCATGTTTTAAACAGCTGATTGGGAATCCGATGAGGCGATGAGGTGGAGCCGTTACAGTGAACGCACTGCACTTAAAATATCCGTTGCGTGTGATTCGTACGAGGAGTGCGATACGATGTAGTGAACGCTTACCTTAAGTCTTCTCTGTCCTCTCAGTCCACTTTCTGTCAACTCAGTCCATTCTGTCCTCTCAGGTCCAATTGTATAAAACTCCCTGACTAAAGATCAACTTTGATCGAAGATCGAAAAGTGAACCGAGTTCAGACACTTCTTCTATTGTATAAAACTTTTCTGCGGTCAAATTACCTTGGTTCAAATGCAATCTAAGTTCACGTGAAAAGGATTTGGCAACATCGCATAAACAGGTGAAATACGTGATGCGCGGACAATGTTATACAGGTTTGTTCAGTGTTGCCAATCTAGCGACTTTAACTCTTTTTCAACAACAATTTCTTTTAACTTTTATATTGCTTAAATAGAGATTTAGTGACCTTTTTGACACCCCATAGTGACAAAATTTAATCTTTCTTTGTTGATAATGAGAAATCTAGCGACTTTACAACTACTTTTTGGCGACTTTCCGTACACTGTGTTGGAGACACTGTTTTTTTTTTTTTTGCAATGTAAATAATGGTGGACAATAAGAAGAAGGTTGACTGTTCTCCAAGTTGTTATCATGTTATGGTGTTTGATACTGCTAAACATAATAAAGCTTTATAAAACGACAATTTTCGTTTACTAATGCAGTTCATTGAAAATTTATGAATGTACCTATCATATCCATTAATAATTAATGGTTGTTATAAACATAATATAATTATAGGTTATGTTATTTGATACTGCTGAACACGATAGAGTCTTATAAAATATAAGATTGTTTGTGTATTAAGGCAAGAAATTGAAAGAAATATATGCAAATGTACCTACCATATCTATTAATATTAATAATAATGGATATTTTATTTGCACAATCTGTCACTCGTATATTTCAAATAGAAAATAAATAACTGAACTTGGATCATCTAACTTAGGCCCGATTGTATAAACCATTTAATCTTAGATCAGAGGTTAAATTGATCCTTGTTTCAGCTGAACTTGGAATTTTGTGTTGTATAAAGTCTAATCTCAGATTAATTTGTCTCAAACTAAAGTCAACTTTGACTGAAGAAATTTCTCCGATTAAGTTAGATGATCCAAGTTCAGTTATTTCTTTTCTGTTTGAAATATACGAGTGACAGATTGTGCAAATAAAATATCCATTATTATTAATATTAATAGATATGGTAGGTACATTTGCATATATTTCTTTCAATTTCTTGCCTTAATACACAAACAATCTTATATTTTATAAGACTCTATCGTGTTCAGCAGTATCAAATAACATAACCTATAATTATATTATGTTTATAACAACCATTAATTATTAATGGATATGATAGGTACATTCATAAATTTTCAATGAACTGCATTAGTAAACGAAAATTGTCGTTTTATAAAGCTTTATTATGTTTAGCAGTATCAAACACCATAACATGATAACAACTTGGAGAACAGTCAACCTTCTTCTTATTGTCCGCCATTATTTACATTGCAAAAAAAACAGTGTCTCCAACACAGTGTAATAAGGAATGTTGCGAAAAAGTAGTTCTAAAGTCGCTAGATTTCTCATTATCAACAAAGAAAGATTAAATTTTGTCACTATGGGTGCTAAAAAGGTCACTAAATCCCTATTTAAGCAATATAAAAGTTAAAAGAAATTGTTGTTGAAAAAGAGTTAAAATCGCTAGATTGGCAACACTGAACAAACCTGTATAACATGGTCCGCGCATCACGTATTTCACCTGTTTATGCGATGTTGCCAAATCCTTTTCACATGAACTTAGATTGCATTTGAACCAAGGTAATTAGATCGCAGAAAAGTTTCATACAACAGAAGAAGTGTCTGAACTCGGTTTACTTTTCGATCTTCGATCAAAGTTGATCTTTAGTCAGAGAGTTTTATACGCTTGGGCCTAAGTTCATTAGACGTTCAAATAAACATTTTTCAGATTTATTTTCAATGAAGAATATCAGACATTCTGAAAGTTATCTGCTTCCATAATAATGAAAGATATTCCCTCTCGAGCCAATACTGAAGAGAACCACGCATATAAAATATCTACACCACACCGCCATTAAATATATGAAAAAGACCCAACCCCACTTGATTAATAATTATAAAAATATTTTATTTTTAATAATATTATTATCTTACGTAAGTTTTATAGCTTTCAGTAACATATACTATATATACTATATAGCCGCCACTCAGTAAAATATAGAAATCAAAATCTAATTTAAGTTATTCTCTGCATCTACTTATATAACCCCAAAACGTTTCACTTTCATATCATCAATATAGCATTAATATGTATAATTAATGAAAAATAGTCACATCATGGCATTAACTACAATAATATTTCATTTATAATGGTAATAATGTCATCAAACCACCTCAAGTTTTGTAATTTTTAATAGACTATCCAATACACAGCTGTACCCAGAAAATTACACACCACAGAATCGAACCTGTAAATTATTTTTAGTAAGTTAAGTTTTTAATAACCAATTTAATTTGAGCTCTAAATATGTGAGCATTCTTGCAGATCATGGCATTCGTGTAATATTGTTTACTGTAGTGTGTGTTTTGTTTTATTATAGCTAGTTTAGCTAGTTCTCAAAACTGACGACAGATGGATTTTGGAAAATAGGAAAATTGTGTTGAAAAATTGACATTTCACTCAAAACTACTATTTTTCCGAAAAACTTTGAGTTCCAAGCTTCAAAATGAGGGGTCATTTATTAAAATCCGTTCTGCCGTTTTCCCGTAATTTCCATTACTAGTTCAAATTATATATATATATATATATATATATATATATATATATATATATATATAAAATTAATTCCGGGGTCCACACCTGTGAAGTAACGGTAAGCGCGTCTGGCCGCGAAACCAGGTGGCCAGGGTTCGATTCCTGGTTGGGGCAAGTTACCTGGTTGAGGTTTTTCCGGGATTTTCCCTCAACCCAATGTGAGCAAATGCTGAGTAACTTTCGGTGCTGGACCCCGGACTCATTTCACCGGCATTATCACCTTCATATCATTCAGACGCTAAATAACCTAGATGTTGATAAAGCGTAGTAAAATAACCTATTAAAATAAAATATAAAAGTATTCCGGTAGGAGAGATTATAATATTAACAGATTCTGCAATTTCTTAGACGATTCATACCCGTACTAACCTCTTATCAATATACAAGGATTGAATTCGGGATATGTCTGATAAGCAAACATTCTTATGGGGACAGATAAAAAAGTTAATATTTTTTCTTTCAGCGTGTTAATAATGTCAAAAGAAGTGCTTATACAAATTTTGGCCACTCGACCGCAATTACGAACGCCGTAAAAAAATTAATTCACCAGGAGTCGTTAACTGAAAGAAAACACGATTTCACTAGAAAAATTTATTGGAACAGACAAAGCAATTGTTGAGCTATTTTTCAACATATTCCCCACCGGAATTGAGATATCTGTCATATCATGGGATCGACAGAGAGATGCAGACGGCTGTCACACGCTGGTTTCGATCCCAGGCGGCTGACTTCTACGACACAAGGATACAAAAATTGATCCCATGGTATGACAAAATAATGTCTCAATTCCAGTGGGGGATACGTTGACAAATAGCGCAACAATTGCTGTATCTGTTTTAATAAATCGTTCCATGCAATTGTGTTTTTTTTTCTGTAAATGGCCACAGAGAAAATCACTTTCTGGACGGCCTCGTAATTGCGGTCGAATGATCAAAATTTGTACGAGCTCTAATATTTTGACATTATTAACATGGTGGAAGAGGAAAATTTACTTTTTTATCTGCCCCCTCAGAATGTTTGCTTGTGATTTCAAACTAGGGCTTGTTACTATTTGGTCTGGGGACATTATGTTTGCAAATTAGAAAAATAAATATTTGTACTCATCTGCACTTCCTTCATACACATACTATTCGCTTATAATTGTACAATGTTCGAACTCAGGAAATAATGCCCTCTTTGGGTTCAAAGTATGGAATTTTACTTTGATATTCTCATTATGTATGCATGCTAATTTTGACATTATCCCTGCGTTTTCTCTGTAGGCCTACTGTTATTTTTATAGGCTTATTTTAGACGTACGGAGCTCGAACTCAGCATGTACCGGTAATGCATTCACTGGGTTCGATATATGGAATTATACTTCGTGTCATTGGCTTATTATATATTCTAATTAGACGTTCTTCTTGCAATTCTTTCATACTGATACTTTTTCTACAGAATTACATTTTTACGAGGCTCGAACTCAGATAAATAATGTCTGTTTGCAGTACGTATATCCTAAGCATTGTTGAGCATTGTATCAATGCGACTCTGGTGTTCAATCTATAAACTACGTCAACGATTTCATATTACAACTTAATAGCCTTTTCAAATCTCACTTAATTTAAGTTCAAATGTATTATTGAAACGTTATATATGTAAGGCACTTCATATTATTTTCAAATTAAGAGTTGCATATTATTTTTAAATCAACAGTTTGATGTCCATGCCAAAGGAATGCACCTCGCATTCACAGATGACACAAGGAGATTGAACTTGTTACTAGCCGAACCTAAAATAAGTATAGGAACCAACGAGTTAGAATCGATATTATAGAGTGGTCAAGTTGCCTTGCACAGCGCTCTTAGCGGTGTCGCCGCGAAACACGGCAGACATGAATTTAGCGCCTTCCATTTTATAAATTCGTCTGCTTACGTTATGTATACGGAGATCAAAGACGTTATGGAGATAGGCGCTACGAAAAAAATAAATAAATAAAATATGCCTCTTGTGTGTGCTGCATATAACCACAGTCTAGTATATACAGTCACGAAGCTTGAGTTGTGAGCGTGCTAGGAACAATAGACTGTGCCGGTACTATTTCGCATTGTCTGTAATGAGGCGATCGTAGCGATCCTAGTGGTTAGCAACTATCTATGGTTGCATATTTACTACGTATTGAGCTTCGTACTGTATATACTAGACTGTGATATAACTGCAATAGCAGAAGAAAGACAAATGATATATCACATTTCAGGTAAATTTTATGAAGTTAAGTCCATAGTTTTGTTAATTAGCAGCATTTTTATTTCAAGCATAATTGTGTAACAAAACCCGGCATACCATAACTGGTGCACAGATTTCCTTTGGGGTGAGGGAAAGGGGGAACTGGTGAAACAGGGGGGTAATAAATATGAAACGACACAAACTGTATCCCTCCGACACGACACTTCGAATATAAATATATAGTGAACAACTCCATGAAGACAATGAGCTATAGCTTATAAAAAGTAGACCTATTTCGAAGACAAACGATAAACCAAATAAATGGTTCACTAGTAATGGACTTAAACTAAATACAGATAAAAACCACTACAATTCCGTTTCAAACCCAGTTAAAAACTAATAGCATTAAAATATGAAAATTGTATTTCGACACTGGCATCCTTTATTTCTGCTCCTTGTGTCCTTACTGCTTATAGAAGAAGACGATGAGCTGTAGTTTATAAAAAGTAGGCCTATTTCAAAGACAAACGATAAACCAAATAAATGGTTCACTAGTAATGGACTTAAACTACATATGGATAAAACCACAATTCCGTTTCAAACCCAGTTAAAACCTAAGAGCAATAAAATATTAAAATTGTATTTCGACACTGGCATTCAAAATTCTGCAAAACTCTCGGATAGGTCGTATTGATGTTAGTAGTGTATTTTGAATGGAAGGACATTAAAGAAAATACACTAATAATAATAATAATAATAATAATAATAATAATAATAATAATAATAATACGTGGTGCCACAGCCCTTGAAGGGCCAAGACAGACCATCCGCTGCTGGCCTCATATTCACATTCCGATAATTATACATTATACTGTAACAAAAAAAATATGTTTCACTCTAGTTACAAGTTTAGAGGTAAAGATTGTTTACTACAATTAGGGCCTACTTTCATTCTATGTCTTATGATATAATAAATAGTTTTGCAAAGTGTAGAAACTGAAAAAAACAATTTAATGAAATCATTCGATTCATACTCGTTCATTTTATAGGCAGTCTTGTAGGTCGGATTTTAAAAAAAAGCTTAAGAATATTTCAGTATATTTGCTGGAACTCTTGTCTTACGTACATGACAATTTTGCTCTGTTATACTAGTGACAGACTAAGGCACTGTAGTTTCAAGCTCGGCCGCTTAACTGTCATGTCCCATCTTTAAAAAAAAAAAAAAACAAGTATAGAAAATGATATTTGGCTACTATTAGACGTATTGGAGACACATGCGAGAAAAATAAATATATTAACAAATGGCAGACGAATTATTCATATATGGAGGGCAATAGAAGTCTGCTGAAATATGTTTCATTTCAGTAAATAATAGATTACAAACTGAAAATGATTTCTTTTTCAGATTTTAAATTTCAATCTCCATTACGACGATGTTGTTGAGGTTAGGGATTATTTTAAAAATATGTTTAATTAGCCTGCAAAATAATATAATTCTTAGGCTTAATGATATAAATTTTGTAAGTTATAAAATCTCTTTCCAAAATAATATAAATAGTAATGGCATAAATTGTATCAGTTTAGATTGTAAACCATGTAAAAATCTTAACAAATAAATTCCCATATCAAGCTGCAAGAAACAAAGACCCCCCCAAAAAAAGGAAAAACAATGAACAAACATCAAAACAAGGTATGAACTTCAAATGTTGTCCAGGGTAAACAAACACATGTACCGAAATTTTGGCTGCTTCTTCACTCCAACCTTACTTATCATCACGCCCACTTTGTTTTGGGGGCTTATGCCAATGGCGGACGCTCTTTCAATTTTCTTCAAACATGGCGGCGCAATGGCCACTCTATAATCTCTTTCTAACTCGTTGATAGGAACACATCTGGTAATAAACAGTGAGTGCATCTGAGCGCCTGCTGTTTCGTATTGTCAAAAGCGAGCGATTGGAGGTAAATAATGCATGCGACTGGGCAATAAGTTCAATTGAAGGTGCGAGCACAGGCAGTGCTATTTTATCGAGCATGGAGGGTCTAAAATAAATACTGTATACAATACCGCTCGTCTGAAGCCATCTTATTTCTTTAGCCTGACAAGGTCAACAAGTCATTTGAGGTCACATGTCCTTTAATAAATTATAACAATAGTTTATATTTTAAGTTTATGCATTTATTCCCCGAAGACATAAATATCATTTAAGAGTCATTTCAAAATATTAACGTCTTCAGTAATTGTGTATCACTGTAAATTTGTTACTTTGTAATCAATTCTTTTTTTTTTTTAATTTTTTGTTTGTGTTTATATCTGAAATGTATTTACAAACATATAGCCTACAAAACATGAAATTTCATAGTGGAAAAAGGAGAAAGGTCTTTGTTTTCTTTAAGACATCAAATACACTTTCATATCGACCAACATGCTTTTGTAACAGCTTGTCATTTTACTGAAGGTTAACGAAGGTTATAGCAGGTTAAGGTGCTAAAAGCAAGTTGTATGGGTAATATTGTTACACTGTGTGAGACATTAGAGGAGAAAAGTTAAATATATTTAATACTGAGAGACCTAAAATAAGAACCAATTACAGCAAAAAAACATTTCCTGTCGGCTGTTCTTATGAAATTAATGAATGTTTTAGTTTATCTAAAAATTAAGTTTAAAAACTTATGGGGCCGGGAAAGAAAACTTCAAATTACTGTCCCTTCCCTAAAAGTTATGTACATTGACTTTAGTTATTTTAATATCCTTAGCAAATAGAACAAATAAAACCAGATGTCTGATTAGACCTTTTTTTTTTTTTTTCAAGCTGGCATTCTGATTTTCGAATTTCAATTAGCCTACAAGTTGACGTTAAATTTTAAGTATGTTATACAATGCCAGTGAGTCACTTTTAGTACTCAGAATAACTAATATTTTGTTTACCTTAATGCATTCTTACACAATAACACCCTTTCAAAAGTCGTAAGATGTCATTAAGCCTTATCCAAAGTCGAAAGATGTTCTCTTGTAAGCCTAAGCTAGTTCAAAGAACATGCGTAACTTACATTTATTTGGATTGGTTAAATCGCAATATAGCAAACGCCAGTAGGGGAAGTTATCCCCACCACATGAAATGTGTATTCGACACAACACCCGCCTATCATTTCTGGGCTGGTGTAATACGTATTTGAATCCTACTCAGTCAACGATTTCTAACTTACTATATAGCTACTGAAGCAACGAATACGACAAACAATAATTTTATTGGGAACTTTATATTAGGAATAACATAGTTTTTATTTGTGTGTTAGTATACTCTACAATAATTTCACGTAGAACGAGCTTATTTTGAACAAATACTACTACAAAAACATGTTCATGGAAAGTGTAATATATTTTCTTTTCGGTTAATATGTGAAAATTTATATAGGCCTATTAATTAAAATAGAAAATTGCAAACTGAGCCAAATATTTCCGATTTTTTGTTTCGTAACTCTCGATGTGATACCTACGTCAATTATATCTGCATAATTTTCATCACCTTTCTGTCAGTCGTTTTAATGTATTGAAAGGATTATTAAAATGTTTTCAATATATTTTATTTGAAATCATTTATTTTATTTTCTTTCCTCCACTTATATGTAACAGAACAGAACCTCTATAAAATAATTCCTTTCCTTGCATTGTTAATTCAAAACTATGCGAGTTAAAACATTTTAGTTCATTCTTTTTTTTTTCTGTCTAATCAGAAAATATTAACAGTCTACAATCAAGCTAATAATTCGTAGTAACTTTACCATACCTGATGCTTAAATATGAATACCTATATAGTTAAACACAATATAATATTTGTTACTCAGTCAAATGACAAATCAATGTAAAATAATGACTTATATTATATGGTCATTAAGTTTTATATACATGAATTAGAAATTGCAAACGTTTTCGCCCATTCAGGCATCTTCAGGCACAATTATACAATATCTCAATATCAAACTATGTAGACATTACATTGGTGGTAGATAAACTGTTTAAGATTAATGATGTACAAAACATCTCCATAATTAAAATGTAATATTACATTTTAAGCAGTTTATCTACCACCAATGTAATGGCTACACAGTTTGATATTGAGATATTGTATAATTGTGCCTGAAGATGCCTGAATGGGCGAAAACGTTTGCAATTTCTAATTCATGTATATAAAACTTAATGAGCATATAATATGTCATTATTTTACATTGATTTGTCATTTGACTGAGTAACAAATATTATATTGTGTTTATCTATATTAATTGACAATCTGAATATTTCCATAATGCTTTCTAAGTTAATGAATACCTATAGCCTATATACACTATTTATAGCCTACAATGCTTAAAGTTAAAAAAAAATATATATATTTCATTTTAATATCTTAGAATAAATAGACTTCGTTTCACAGAAGCTAATGCATAAGTTATTAGGCCTATAGTATTTATTTTTATATAATATAACAGGGTTGCTAGATTTCAATTATAATACCAGGCATTTCTCATGCGTTCCCCCACAAAAAAAAAATAAAGAAATCGCCATAAGCCCAAGAGCTATATTATGAAAATGTTCAACTTATCACTTATTAATTGATTATCTAATTTTAATGTTTTTTCTCTTACGGTTTACAGTACCCTGTACCACCTTTGTAATTTTTCATCTAGTTAGAATGAAACAATGTACTGATACTCACTAGGTAGGATAGTAAATGCAACTCCCACAATCATTTTCATCTATCTGATGACTTCGAGTCTGTGAACAACTGTTTTTCTTGCAAAACATATTCTGCAAAGATCACTGCACGCCATACTTAAATTCACTATATCACCGTAATATTAATTTCACTGTTACCACATCAAGCCCGTTTTATTCTTTACTCCATTGCACACTCAGTATTGTAATGAAAATATAGTTCAGTATGCGATTTGAGAGCTGATATGTCAAACATGAACTAACACAAAATTGTTGACTGTGTTGGTCTTTAAAATCAATTTTCTGAAGATCTTTGTCCACTTTTCACGACAAACTTCTTTATTTCGACAAACAGAATTATTGTGAACTTCTTGTTTCAGATCTCTTCAGGAGAAATTATTAACTGAAGAGTTCATTATCATATCATTTACATCTATGATCCTTTCCTTCAGGTACCGTACATTTTTCAACTTGTTCCCAATACAGAATTTGAGGCAGCAACATCCACAAAAATGTATCACTTTTTCCACCAATTCTAAGGAAATTCTATGGAGTGTTATAAAAAGTTCTGCTTCTAAAAGAACTTCTTGTCATACCCTGAGATATTACATCCCTGCAGAGAATTGACTTTACTTTTATGCCAGAGACAAAAATCTGTTTCTATCTTTGATGTAATTTTTTAATTTTTTTCCATCCCAACTGCTGAAGAAAGATACCACGTCTGATTGGGAAAGGACAGCATGATACATTGTGCCAGCAAATTCATAAAACTCCGCAAGACGTTCATTTCTTTGCTTCATCGGGCCTAAGCTTCGAGACTTCGGACCCAATAGAGCAGTTCAGTGGGAAATCAGCATAACGGCGTACTGAGTATAGTGGTAAAGCGTACAGTGGGTGGGGGTACTGTAGAATGAATGCCAACAAATACGCAAAGAAAAACGCCCTGGATTTGAAGGTTCTGACGAATAATTTGGTTTTCATACAAACCTGTTTTCAAACTGTGTCTGAAACTATTACACAGTTAGAAAAGTCAGAGCAAGAGATGCTGGAAGCCCTCAAATTAGTTGTGTACATAGAGTCATCCGAGAATAAAGAACTGTCTCTTAGAGATCGCAATGATGTTAGGTTTTTTTATTTTGCTCCTTTCACGTCACACGACGTAGAGCGCAGGTTTTTACAGTACAAACTTTGTTTGGCAGATAACAGAAAAAGATTTACGTTTGAGACACTAAGAATGTATCTTGTAGTACATTGAAATTCGGTACTGTAACTGCACGTCCTAAACACGACCAATAGGATAAATGACGAAATTAAAAATTGCTAAATGTTTATTTCCACCATTAACACTGTGTATAATTAAACACAAATGCTTATAAAAGACAGATAATAAATGCTTTTCACATTCTTTTGACATTGTCATTGTATAATGTATAGGCCTCTTTGCTTTCAGAATGTACATATGTGTTTCCCATGCTACCGTACTCTACTTTAAATAGCAATGTTGTTACCTCAACACATCTCTACGTTTCACTACCTGCAGCGAGTCAACAAGCTATAGTACATGCACAGTAAACTTATTGTATCGGGTCCAAAGTCTCGAAGCCGTCACTTACGTGTTCTGCTATGATATACGAGTATTATTTCTATTCCTTAGTATTATAACCTTACTAAAAGTACACTCACGTTTCGGCGTAATGTAACTACAAGTCTATTAATGCAGTTTATCAGTGCAACAATCAGAAAGTGAATAGCAGTTTTTAACACAGCTGAATAACTGAAGAAGGGCAGTCACTAATAGGTTACAATTGCAAAACTGAAACTTACTAAAACAGCAAAGAATACACAAACGATATAAAATAAACAGCATAAAACCTCAGTCTAGTATATACAGTCACGAAGCTTGAATTATGAGGGTTCTAGGAACAATAATCTGTGCCGGTAGTATTTCGCATTGTCTGTAATGAGGCGATATTAGCGATCCTGGTGGTTAGCAACTATCTATGGATGCATATTTATTACGTATTGAGATTCGTGACTATATATACTAGACTGTGATAAAATTCTCACTTCAATAAACGTTTCGTATACTGTTTAAAATAACAATGGCAGCTGAGCAGTTTCGTAATTTTGAGCGATTGGGCGCTCCGTTACGTAGCCTTCGTATTTTACGAACATGTGGCCACTAATGAATTACGTACGAATGCAAAACTGAAACTTACTAAAATGGCAAAGACCTTTGAATACATGTAAGATGTCTACATTTTACCATTTATGTAGAATACGGGATAGGGGCATCTCTCTGGCCTTTATTCCCAGAATTATTGTTCATTTAAATATATAGTGGCTCCCATTAATATTCGGTTTGACTGACATGTAAGGTTAAAATTAATACACTAATTATATTCAAAAAAATTAATGAACATAAAAATGTGCACTATAATAAAAGCAAAAGTATACTCTCTGTTAAATTACATAGATTTACAACAAAATGAAAAAAAAAAAAATTCCTCCGTTATATAAATGAAAGTTACAAACATTATTACATTATTTCTAATAGAACATAGTGCCTCATTAATATTCGGTTTGTTCAATATTTTGTTGAATACCCCTTTTGCCTCAAAACAGCCCTCAAACGCCTTGGCATGCTCCTGGATAACTTCGTAGTAAATTGGGGACTAATTTTCCTCCATTCTTCCGTTAATCTCCGTTTCAGTTCTGTCTTGGAAGTGATAGGAGTTTGTCTGATCTTGCGATTAAGTTCCGCCCACAAATTCTCAATCGGATTTAAATCCAGTGATTGTGTTGGGATTCGGATTACCTTGGGACAGTTGTATAGAAGCCATAAACGCACTTTTTCAGCTGTGTATTTAGGATCATTGTCCTGATAGTACTTGAAACTATCTTTAATCCCTAGACTCTCTGCACTTCGTTTTAAATTATTTCTCATAATGTCCAAATGCATATGCTGATCCATCCTTTTTTCTATAGAAACAAGTTCGCCAACCCCACCTGCAACCATACAACCCCATACCATCACGTTGCCCCCACCATGTTTCACTGTTGACAACAGATTCTTTTTCTTACGCCACACGTACTGTTGTCCATTCGACCCGAAGACGTTAAATTTTCTTTCATCAGTAACCCACCAGTTTTCCTCTTTATGGACATGTTCCCTTGCGAACTGAAGCCGCCTCCTTTTATTTATTTCATTATGTAGGGTTTGCTCCTACATACTCTCCCATTAAACCCACCTTTCCTCAAAACTCTTCGAATTGTTTCAGCACCTACCTGCTTGCCAAACTCCTCACGAACACATGATGCAAGTTTCGTTCCACTTAGTCGGGGATTTTCTTTTATTTTCTTCAGGATGGAGCGTTCTTCACGTTCAGTTAATTTTTTCGGCTGCCCTTTTTGTGGTTATGGATTCGATTCTGTCTTCGTTTTTGTATCTTCTTACTATATCCCCAACTGTACTCTTACTCACACGTAAAATTTTAGCTATTTGTGTGTATTTTAGCCCTTTTTCGTGATGATAGATCACAAGTTGTCGCCGGTCAAAAGTGTTGTTTCCTTTGCGACCCATTTTACGATCTGTACTCTAACCTCACCTGAGCTGTGCACAACGTGTAGACAGAATGATTGCACGTTGGCTACTGAACCCTACAATACTGCCAGCAGAAAACTCGCATTAGATTGGAAGCAAATAAATCAAAACTGAATATTAAAGAGGGTGAACTTTGATGTTACTTACCAATTATTTATTACATCGTAAACATTGAATTTTCGATATAAATTTTTTAACGTTATGTAGGAAAGTGTTTAAATGTTCTATCTGCAACGAAATGCAGGTTCACTTGAACACAGAACAAAACATCAATAGCAAAATATTGTAAAATCAATCACGAACCGAATATTAAAGGGACTCACTGTAGCTGTAAAACGTTTTAGAGCCGAAAAGCATAATAAAGTTTAAAAAAATTGGCAAAGAATACACAAACAACATAATAAAAATAAACCAAACATAAAGCTCTCTCTTCAATAAACTTGTCGTATACTGTTAGAAATAACAATACACTTGTGGTAACTAGACAGTTTCGTAATTTGAGGTGACTGAGCGCTCCGTTACACGACCTTCCTATTTTACGAATAGACGGCCAGGGTTACTGATTCTGACGATTCAGAATAACCAACATGTGATATTCTAAATATCCTAATTCCCTCAACTAAATAATTTGTAAAATAACTGTTTTGCACGATCGTGTTTTTGTTGCATTTACAGCTTTTGTTGTTAGGCCTTGAAAGAATTCCCACACAGAAACTTGTTGCTAGGGAAGCTATTCTTCATAACATAACACTATACTGAAATATACCCATTATAGCGCATTTATTGTTACTTAGTTACCATTACAGTATAGTTTTGCGAAGGCTTTGGATATTACTCTAAATTTTCAATGCAAAATATATTGTATTAGCAATTTTTAAATTATGATCGTGCAAGAAATGTTGTACGTGCAACTCGCTCTGCTCGTTTTTCAGAATTTTTCTCGATTTTGTAAAAAGCGCTTCTCAACCTTGTATCGTAATATACTATTACAGGGACGGAAACTTGGCAACCCTATATAACATGCAAATTTACAGGTACAGTTCATCATCATCATCATCATCATCATCATCATCATCATCATCATCGTCATCGTCATCATCAGCCTTCAAGTCTCAGACCTCATTGGATCTGTTACGGTCTCTTGCCAGCGTTTCCTAGGTCTTCCTAAATTTCTTCGACCTATTGGGACAGTTCATAAAACAATGAAAGAGTAATGGAACGGAGAAAAATTCCCTCCGGTGCCGGGATTTGAACCCGGGTTTTCAGCTCTACGTGCTGATGCTTCCTCCACTAAGCCACACCAGATACCCACCCCGGCACCGGACAGAATCGTCTCAGTTTAAGTTCCAACTCTTGGGTTCCCTCTTATTCCGTCGGATCCCGGCCAACTAGTCACTCATAACGAGTGCACCTCAGCACATGTGTGGACTTCAGTCCTATATTCATAGACATCTATGACGTAATGCAGAGGGCGGCCACAAGAGGGAACCCAAGAGTTGGAACTTAAACTGAGACGATTCTGTCCGGCGCCGGGGTGGGTATCTGATGTGGCGTAGTGGATGAAGCATCAGCACGTAGAGCTGAAAACCTGGGTTCAAATCCCAGCGCCTGAGGGAATTTTTCTCCGTTCTATTACTCTTTCATTGTGTGATGACGCAGAATATCTGCATGTATATATCATATGTACTTCGGTACATTAAAATAATATATACAGTTCATTAAACTAAAAAATGCCTTAATTTAATGTTCTCTGAATGGAGAGGCCTAACAATGGAGAAATAAAAAAAATCAAATAAATTTTAATGTGAAATGTTTATTTTCTAGGGTCAACTGAATAAAATGTTACTTAAGTATCAACATCTGATATCACTTGCTTAGCAAATGGCAATGAGTTAGTCACACTATTCCAACGACACTTCCCATGAACATTCATATTCTGTGAATATTCGAATCTAAAATTAGAGTATTATTTGTGTTGTATGTTTTAAATTATGTTATTTAAGTAGTTATGATTAAGTGATTGAGAAATAAGCTTCACACGGCTGCACTTTCAACAGTTGGCATCATATAACACGAGCAAGTAAAATCTCGTATTCGGAACTAGCCTGGTTCCTTTGGTGTTGGTTAATAGGGATTCTATTGTACTATGCTATATTAAATAGCATTCATATATAGTGAAACCTCTCCTTACGGACAGCCCCCAAGATACGGACACTCCTCATATACGGGCAGAGTTTTATGTATAATATAGAAATAATGATAAATTGAACTCTCGTTTACGGACACTCTCAGACACGGGCACGGACAACTGTTTTACAGTCCTAAAGCTTGCTTTACCTCCTCGACAGAACTTGGATTTTAAGACCCAATGTGTTACAAAAATGGAAAATTTAGTTTTGAGGATTGTACAGAAATTCCTTAACATGAAAGAAGACAATACTGTTACCTGGAAGTGGGTGAAATTCCTTCACATGAAAGAAGACAATAAGGGTCTCGTAGGCTATCGCTAGTCCAGTTGGCTACCCCTTGTTAACTGGAGACGAATGGGTAAATAAAGTTATAAAATTTAATTTACAATGTGAAGGAATATATTATAATGCATGTTATAAATGTACTGTTAGATTGAGGAGCCTCCCTCCCAATAAAGGACACCTCCCAGATGCGGACAGATTGTTATGTCCTTTCAGTGTCCGTAAATGAGAGGTTTCACTATATTTGGCCACAGAATTGTCAGTTGGAGGTTATGGTCTGCTCATTTTCCAGATCTAACACCATGTGATTCATTTCTGGGGAATACTGAAAAATTAAGTGTATGAAATAATGCTTGGATGTTGGAGGAACCTAAAGAAAACATTCGAACAGAAATTCGTTCTATTAGTGCAGAGAAACTGATGCATGTAAATGATAGTTTCTTATGATGAGGTGAATTGGATACTTTAAAGTAGAAAGGTGCAAAGTGCCAAAATCATAGAAAACGAAATTATTACGCAGCAAAGTGCAATGTGCCTAGGAGGATGATGTATGAAAGAGGCTACATCCAGTTGTGTTTCATAAGCGAGATATTTAGATGTCACGTTGCTAGCACCATGCAGTTTCAGACGGTAAGCGCCATCTTGAGCTGCATCATAGAAGAGCAGAGTGTGCACAAAATATTATGAAGACTGACACCAGTCTTTCACAGTTGCTTGATAGTAATGCTTGTTCCCTTGCAATGGATCTTCAACAGGTCATGTTTGTGCCCAAACTTACACACAGCGAAATGTTTTACAGATGTCAGCTTTCACGTTATAACTTTGGAGTTTATGGATGTGATTAGATGCATCTTACATGTGTATGTGGGATGAAAGCATCGCGAGTAGAGGTGCCAATGAGATTGCCTCATGTCTGCTAAAACTGATCAATACGGACATAAACACGAAGAATCTGATAACTGTGCAGCTCAAAACAAAAAACGGTGTAATGGTTTTCATGTGTCTCTTTTTAGTTACCATTGATTTATTTGAACACATAGAACAATGTTTCCTTCTCAGTGGCCACAGTTTCTTGCAATGCGATTCTGATTTTGCTTTGATTGAAAAACGAGAGAAAGTAACAAAAGCCTTCATTCATAGTGACCTGCTTAAAATCGTACAAGACTCTAAAGTTGTAAAACCATTTCAGACAGTTCCAATGCTAGAGTCATATTTCCTTAATATGCAAGATGTTGCTGATCAACTAATTTCCATCAAGAACTTGAATATTTCTAAGGCATGTTGCATTCAGTATGATGTTAGTAAAGCAGGTAGTGTTTCTGTGAAATAGTCCCATGATAATGAAGCAGTGCATACCATTAAAGTGCTTAAAGAGGGGAAAAAAAAACATGAAAGATGTGCAGTCAGCATTGTTTCAAGTTAAAGTACAAAATGGGGAATTTACTGGAGAAAAGAAGCGGGATCTACCAGCAATGACTCCATATCTTCCAAATGAGGAGCATAGGCAGTTCTATAGGCAGATCTCTGAGTAAAAATTGCTCCATAATAGGAAAAAATAGGTATTGGACTTTGCACCATTCTACTGCAACTGTACCCATTACTTAACCCTTTTCACAATCTGTGTTATACAATTAAATATGGAGAAATAATGTCTTTACATACAACTATTATTATACTAGGGGCAGAAGAAATCGGCGGGTGTGGCGAACCCCTACTTCTCTACCCCGACTCCTATACCCTTCAGAACCTGCTTGGTGTATGATCCTGTCCCAAATAACTCCATTGATACTTTTTCACTGCAGGAAAACTCAGAAAATAAATAAAATAATAACATGATTTGTAGTAATTACAAATAGGGCCTACGTTCTTTACTCAATGTTATCATAATACTATTTTGCAAGTTAAGTCATTTCACAAATGTAATAAAGTGTAATGTAAACCTAATATAAATCAAATATTTAGCATTACACAAATGCTTTGTATTTATGTATTTTCAGAATGTTGTGTTGAAATAGTAAATACTAAATAATGTTTATGCAGTATACGCTACTTATCAACTTTATAAATCACGATAAAATTAAACATTACAACAGTACAAAATATTAATGTATGTTTACTGATTGTGGAATATGTATATTATTATAACATGAACGAGATTCGTAATGAAAGCACACTTACGAATGGCTAAGCTTAATAAAATAAATCACACAATAAGTATGACACAAAAATCGTTTTATAAATTGGGCACTCAGCTCTATTCTGATTCTATGCGGTGAGTTCCATTCAGTCTTGTTTATGCGTCTGTATTATTGAAGTCCATCAACAATTCAATAAAGTGTTTAAACAACCTATTCAATGAAAAAAAAAAAAAAAAATGTCGATAAAATAGTCGCCAGCCACAGTTATATCTACCCAAGTTAATGTATTGTTGACAAGTTATTGAATAATATTTCATTTTATGATCCTATGATTCCCAAACGTAATGTATTTTACCTAATTATAACTAACACTGGAGCTCCTAAAAATTTAGCAGTCAAGAACATGTAGTAGACTACAATATAATACTCCATTTGACAGAGGTGTAATTATCATATCAATTAAGAAATTTACCTTGTTCCGTGAAAATTTTCTAAAAAAATTAAATTAATTTAATAATGATTTTCAACAATCTAAATAATAAAACAATTTTCCATTGTTAATGTCTTAAATAAGCAACTTAACATAGCATAAAATAAAATGTTACAATATCTAAAAAAATATTATTAATTTAAATGTAAAATTCCATATTATTATCTACATCTGTCTGTGTATTCTTTAAATAAATATATGTAAAATTAGGCTCCATAGGATGATTGCACAAATTCTCTGGACCGATCGTAAAGAAGCGCCACTGGCCTTTGACAGTGACAGTCTGCATTGATGACAATGTCCTCACAGTTCTTTCAAGAAACAGTGAAGTTGATATATAACACCTTTAGTAAGGCTTCTGATATCAGGGCCCGACTGAGACATGATAGCGATTACAGTACTCGGATGGTTAGTAGCTGTTTAAAAATACTGTTTATTATGAGATATATTGTATTTACGAACAAACTGTAGCACAGTAGTATCACAAACAAGCACTTGTCAATAACTGACATTCGAACGGAGCGACAGAAAGATTTCTTTGTTCAGGTCATAAACCGCTAGAGTAAGTGTGGAGTGAGTTGCTTCCGTACCAAACCAAAAACCCGCCTATTGATTCTGCCTGTACTATAATGAGTAAACACTGTACTATTGCTGTTTTCTATCAGTAAAAAAAACATGACACAACTATGTGTACAATTATTCTTATAGCTACATTTGTTTATCTTATCTGCAATGTTTCATTTTGGCACTTTGCACCCTTCTACTTTAAAGTATCCAATTATGTATCACACAAAATGGACTACACTTCCAGCAGCTACTGTGGGGAGGATGAGTACCAGATGTTATTAATATAGTCTAGTACGTGTGAGTTCGCAGATGCAAACAGCAACGGAAGTAGGGGGAACCTGCCACTGTTTGGCAAACAGAAACTCAGGAAATGATCAATAGGACTCATAGTACTTGTGATCTTCGTGAGACTCATAAAATCTAATATTTCAGATAACTAAGAACTTGCATCCTCTGACTTGAAAGTAACAATGGAAGAAGAGTCCTCGTCCAGTAAACTGCAGCTGTGCCTCACATGGAACAGTTTCACAGACAACATAATCAACTCTCTCGAGTCCTCATATGGTGATGGTGACTTCGTGGATGTCACATTAGCATGCGAAGGAGAGAGCATCAAAGCCCATAAGTTGGTTTTGTCTGCTTGCAGCCAGTACTTGAAGAGGCTTCTCAAGGTTTGGAATTAATTTTACTGCTGCATGCAGAATTACTTCTCCCAAGTTTGGAGGAGACATTACTTATAGTCTTATCTTTAATAATGCTGAACGGCAGCAAATAAAATTACATTCTGCATATTGACACAGTTTAAGTAACACTGTTATGTCCTTTTTCTACTTTTTCATTCATTAAGATTTTCTTTAAATCACTGCATGCCATTCTCATTAGGGGAAATTATAAAATTTCATGTTTACAAAACTTCGGTATTATTTGACCACAAACACATGTTACATATTTAAGGCAAGGATAGTCTTGACTATATTATGGTTATTACAGTCCATTTAAGATAAGATAATATTATTACATTTTTTTTACACTTGAGTAAAATGCAAATAGATGTGATAACAGCAACTATTTCTAGCTATAACAAATTAACTAAAAAGAAAACTAAATACGGTATGTACTTATTTTCAGATTAAAAGTAATTGTTGTTTTACACTTAGGTACACAATGTTGAATAATTATTAGGCTCAGATTTCTAGGTAAATAAATATTTTGTTTGCTAATCTGTAAAGGGCGGCCGGATAGCTCAGTTGGTAGAGCAGCTGGCTATGGACTGGAAGGTCCGGGGTTCGATCCCAGGGATTGACAGGATTTTTCTCGTTGCCAAACTTTCAGAATGGCCCCGAGGTTCGCTCAGCCTCCTATAAAGTTGAGTACCGGGTCTTTCCCGGGGTTAAAAGGCAGTCAGAGCGTGGTGCCGATCACAACACCTCATTCTAGTGCCGAGGTCATGGAAAGCATGGGGCTCTACCTCCATGCCCCCCAAGTGCCTTCATGGCATGTTACGGGGATACCTTTACCTAATCTGTAAAGTATTCAAACTTCAATATAAGTTAAATTGTGACCTTATGTTTTTAAAATACCGAGTTGCATGTCACCTAAAAATACATACTTTTAATATGTTTTATTTGCTTGTAGTATATTGCCGCACATATTTCACTCTCTAAAATTAATACTCCTAAACTTAGAAGTGAGTGTTTCATGTTAATCGTTGCAACTTTACATGTCTAATGTAAGCTCCATCTTTGTGATTCACTGCAAAAATTCTTCACTCACCAACTAGGCTACCGGAATTTCTTAAACTCTATCATACATTCACTCAGATTTTTAAAGAAAATATTTTCTGGATTAATGAAACATACGAGGCCTGTCTAAAAAGTATCCGACCTTTAGCCAGAAAAAAATATTTCAAATACCTGACGGGGTTGGGACCCTCATCCCCTTCAAAGTAGGCCCCTTGTGCTTGCACACACTTAGCCCACCGATCCTTCCACTGCCGGAAACACCTCTGGAAGTCTTCTTTTGGAATGGTGTTCAGCTCCGTCGTCTCGTTCCGCATTATCTCTTCTCTATTCTCAAAACGGGATCCTTTCAGTGGTGTCTTCAATTTTGGAAACAACCAGAAGTCGCAAGGAGCCAGGTCTGGAGAGTAGGGAGGTTGGCGAACGGTTGTAATTCCATGTTTGGCCAAGAAAGTGTGGATCAATTGGGATGAATGTGCGGGGGCGTTGTCGTGATGCAAGTGCCAGTTGTTCGCCGTCCACATGTCTGGTCTTTTGCGCCGAACTGCATCACGGAGTCGCCGGAGAACATCGTGATAGTACTCCTTTGTCACCGTTTGTCCTTCCGGTGCGTATTCGTGATGCACAATTCCACGGACATCAAAGAAAACAGTCAGCATCACCTTGATTTTCCTTCGCACCTGCCGCGCTTTCTTCGACCTTGGAGACTCGGGATGCTTCCATTGCGACGACTGTCTTTTTTTTCTGGGTCGTACCCGTACACCCATGACTCATCTCCAGTTATCACGGTGTTCAGAAACCCAGGATCAGTGTTGGCGGTGTCCAGAAGGTCCTGTGCAATGTCACGACGGAGGTCTTTTTGTTCCGGGGACAACAACTTGGGCACGAATTTCGCAGCCACTCGGTTCATGTTCAAATCATCACGCAAAATTGCATGTGCAGAATCTTTACTCACTCCAACCTCTTCGGCAATCTCCCGCACGGTCAAACGACGATCTGCCATCACCAAATTTCGCACCCTCTCAACAACAGCTGCACTCCGAGCAGTTTGGGGCTGCCACAACGCTGCTCACTCTCCGCTGATGTGCGGCCATCTTTGAACCGGTTGAACCACTCCTTAATTTGTGTTATGCCCATCGCATCTTCTCCAAACACTTGTTGAATCTTACGAATTGTTTGACTTTGAGAATCACCAAGCTTTTGACAAAATTTGATGCAGTATCTTTGCTCAATTCGTTGTCATCTTGCGAGAAAACTAAATCCGACAAACACTTAGAACAGCACCTTACTTGGCGACCACCAGCCAGTGACTGGCACAAGTGAATGCGGTGAAAAAATTCAAGCATGCGCATTACGGTTCCTCCTTCCACCGTGCACAGTGGCGCCACCTTAGAATCACTACTTTGCGCGGGAAAATTTAAGGTCGGATACTTTTTAGACAGGCCTCGTATTTCTTATGTTTAGCATATAAAAATAAATATTTCCCATTTTTATAGCACCTAAAAATCCTAGCCCTTATAATATAATCAGTTGTGTACAAATGTTAGGTTAACTTATTACTTACCACCGAGCAAGGTGGTTTAGTGAAAATACTGGACCTGCATTCAGGAAGTCCTATTTTTTAAATCTTGGGGCTGGCCAATCGGATCATACTTTTTAGTTATCTATCATAAAATCCTATTTTTTGAAAAGGAAAATGCCGAATTGGTTCCCATTTCCACTACAAACCTACAAATAATGTTTCTCAAGACGTTAATCCTTATTGATTAAAAGTTAAATGACAGTGATTTGCAAGCTTGTTGATAGATGACAGCAATCCAACATATCAACAACAATGTCAAACCGTAAGACAACTATAAATGAAACATTAACAAACCCAACTGAGAACAATGGATTTTTAAGGAGAGAGGATGGTATTTTTTGGTGAAAAATGAGTCAATTAAAAAAATAAAAATAAAAAAATTCTTTAAAATACCCTGTGATATGTGTGGAACGCATAGCATAACATTTTGTGGGTATTTGTGCCCTTATCGGATGTTGAGTCGCCATTTTTAAACTTCCTGCATTATGGATTTTTAAATCACTCGCCCACTTTTATTGTTGTTTCCGGTAAATTAAATTTAAAAAAATTTTTTTCTTTAAAATACCCTTTGATATGTGTGGAATGCATTGCATAACATTTTGTGGGTATTTGTGCCCTTATCGGATGTTGAGACGTAATTTTTAAACTTCCTGCGCTATGGATTTTTAAATCACACGCCCACTTTTATCGGTTTCCAGTAACTTCATTTTTTTTTTTCTACATTGCCAGACAAAAAAGGATATAATTTCTGAACTATTAAAGATACATGCATGAAATTTAGAACACACATTCTTTAGACTATTAGGAAACTTTTCTTTGTAACAGAATTTTGTTAATTGATTTCATTTTAAAAATACGTCCGTTTGTTTGCAAGAAAGGAAATCAGAAAATTGTTATTAAATTTTATTGTTTATTTTACAAACGTAAGAACTAATATCAAAATTCTGTTACAGACAGTTTGTAGAACATGCTTTTGAAACTACATTGCAAAAAACTGTTTGAATCTATCTTTAAAAACGGTTTAGATATATCGGTTTTAGTACAATCCTGCATTGGGTATATATTTTTTCAAATTTGGGCCCCCAAATATTTTTTTTTTTCAAAATTAGGAAAAAAAGTTTAAAAAAATACCATCCTCTCTTAAAAATTCTTAGTCTGGCTTTTTTTTTTTTTTTGCAAGGATATTAAGTTGGGAGTCCCTTATCATAGATTTATGATGCATATGAAATCTTGATCCTGAATTAGATGGCTACCAGTATGGGCAAAATTTATTTGCTATTTTTCACGTGTATCAAAATTTAACTCTGCTGGTCATCATCTCATCCACGCCTATAATCATATGATACAATAGAGAATTCTGCTTTAAGGGCACTAGGCTCAGAAATGTCAAGTTAAAATAAACAAAGAATGCCTTAATTGATCATATAGTAATGGAAGCAATGGAAAGCAGTGAACCAAACAAGATAAATTAATCTTTGCATGTGTTCGTAAGAGATTATGACCATAACTGCTCCAAATTATTTATTATCTTCATAACCTTAAAGGAAGTTCACCTGTACAATTTGAACATTTTCTAATGTAATAGTGTGAATACTTCCTCACACTTTAAAACGTTACATACCATAATAAGCCCAGAATAGTTGAAAACAAAACTCAATCTATGCTTCAAGCTCTTGGGACGTTTCTTGGAACAATGAAGGTGAAATAAATATACTGCATTTACTGTTTGACGTAAAACATAACATAAACAAAAGCAATAATGGTTTTATATATTCACAGGAAAATCCATGCCCACATCCCATTATTATTTTAAAAGATGTTGGATTGGCAGAACTGAAAGATCTGTTGGTTTATATGTACCATGGAGAAGTAAGAGTTGAACAAGATAGAATTGCCAAACTACTTCACACAGCACAGATCTTAGAAGTTCGGGGTTTACGGGACATCAACCAGAGACTTGATCAAGAACTGGATAGTGGTGGGGTAAGTATCTAGTTTACACTGTCAAGCAAAACAATTGAATTTTAATCAACGGTTGTAAAACCACGCAAGTCACAGATTCTAGTAGGCCCACTGAGGAATAGAGAAAAAAATTGTTTGTAATAATATTGTTGTTGTGTTGGTGCTTTGCACCTTTGACAGAAGAAACATAATTAAGTGTGTCTCATTCCAGGAGTTCTTACTTATGTGTATTATTGAGTATTATATGAATTCATTCCTGCATTTAGTTGCCTTTCATTTTAGGAACAACACGAAAAAACAAAATGAATTCATCACCATTTAATATAATGGAACGAAAAAACAATTTCGAGGCAATTTGATTGTAAGATCTAACAAGATATATGTATTTTGTTTAACTTAGAGCATATTCCGAATCTCAGCGCTGAGCAATCTGATGGCATCACGGTGTTCCAAATTTCACCGATGGCGTCACTGATGCTCCACCGGTGCCATCAGCTTGCAGAGGTGGTGGCAGTCTCCATCAGCCGCCATCAGTGAATCTGATTGGTTCTTGTATAGGGCGGGAATTAGCAGACAAATGACATCGTGCACTGTTGTGTCATGGCGGTGTGTTCTGCTGTATTGTTTGTAATGAGCACAACGTAAAAACAATATGTTAATGGCTTATGAGCGAACATGTCAACGGACCAGTTATTACTACTGGTTCAAGAAATAAATTGTTTATGCTATCTTTTCTTTGAACGAGATGGCAGTACGGAAATTTTGCAAAATTTTGCTAGCATAGCACAGACAACAACTTATACACTCGCCATGACAGCCATCGATCCTTCTAGCAGTTTTGTTCCTATTTTGCTGCAGCGTGACGTCATTGTTGTCCACTGGTCCGGTGAGATTCGGAATACGCTGTTATTGACTAAAGACATCATCTTATTCATCATCATTCACTATATTGCTATTGCACTTGTGGAATATTCTGCCAAGTGACATCAGAGACTGTCGGAATTGAACAGTATTAAAAAACAAACTAGCCACCGGTGTAATTCTGTCGGATAAGGCACTTGCCTACCAATCTGAAGTTGCGTTTGGGTGAGGGTTCGATTCCCGCTTGGGCTGATTACCTGGTTGGGGTTTTTCCGAAGTTTTCCCCAACCATAAGACAAATGTCAGGTAATCTATGACGAATCCTCGGCCTCATCTCACCAAATATCATCTCGCTATCACCAATTCCATGGACGCTAAATAACCTCGTAGTTGATACAGCGTCGATAATAATCAAATAAAAAGAAAACAAACTTACTACACATCTTTTTACTGCGTAGAGTGCAATAGAATAAACTGAGTATTCTAACTTATTGCAAATGTTTCGAAATTGTTAGCGTACTGTTTTGTTTCTCTTGATATTTGTACAATCAGTTACTTATTTTTAGGTATTTAGTCATTTTCTCTAATTACTAATATATTAGGCCAGGCGTCTCAAGGCCAACGCATAAAAGTTGTTACACAGAGCAGATATAGATAGCGTAGTCAGCTGAAGAGATAAGCTCAATAGCCGAAGATAGCCGATCGTTGATTCATATTACAAGCATGAGCGAGCTAAGTTGTAACTGTCGCGGGAGAAATTCCACAAAGCTGCACTTTTGAGTTGTACTGTCACAATAGACGGTTGTTTTCGGAAGGAATAAAATTTCGTAAGTCGTTTGCAGTAATAATAATAATAATAATAATAATAATAATAATAATAATAATAATAATAATAATAATAATAAATGTATTTTCTAATTATATATTATGAGTAAAAAGAAGACATCTGAAGCATGAAGAACCATACGTTACGTAATTATTTAAGCACAAGGAACTGGCCACCTTACCCCATTATCTCCTGGCCTAGTTGCCTCATAAGTGGTGCCTTGTTGATATCACATGTGAGGTTCAGACCTGTCTTCGGACAGTTGACTAAACAACAAAATACTTCATTTCTAGTAAATGGTTTTTGGTATCTCTCTTTTTTTAAGTTCATACTATGTTGAATAAAATAAAATTCAATTAAATAATAATAATAGATTAATAAAGTGGTCATTATATTTGTTACACTGGTCTTGATTCAAATTAGAGGATTAATAAAGTGGTAACAGTTATCCACTGAAACTTGCAACTCCCACAATTTCGCTTTCCCTGTGAAAGCTTTTATTTGTTCATACATTTGCGGTAATAAGGACATTCTTTCTTCGGAGATGGAGACAAAATCGTACCGGTTACAGATGTCTATTCAAACATCGCGGTCAATGACGTCATCCGGAGACACACGAACTACTCCAGCATCTTGCTCCACTCTTACATAAAAAAAGAGAGAGAGGAGGAAGTGCTCCGAGGAGGCCCTATTGAGACGTCTGTATTAGGCAGTCAGTATTTTGCATTAGTATTTTTTGTGCCCTTTTTGATCTTACATTTTTGCATTTTCGTATTTGTATCTGTAATTTTATTTCTATTTCTTATTTGTTTCTTCTCTCTGCATTTGTTTCTTGTATATATCTAGACCTACAGTAGAACCCCGATTATCCGTCACTCTATTAACCGATCGGCGGATTATCCGACTCTCTCTCTCTCTCTCTCTCTCTCACTCACTTTTTTACAGGACAGAATATAAAGTCCTATACAGTTACTTGTTGGCGGGGGTGTTTTTCCCAACTTGTAAAATAGTCACTACCTCCTTTCAAGCTAATGACCCAAGAATTTTCACAATTGCAAAACCCGTGTACAATTCAGTCCTTGTTCTACTGTTGGAGTGGATGTTCTGTGTAACATAAATGTAAAATATCTTCCATGGGTGTCGAAAGAAAATGTGTTGTGCTAAGTATAAAAAAGAGCAAATAATTGAGAGATTTGGGAAAGTAGAATCTTTATCTCATATCGAATCAGAATACGAAATTGGCATTACAACTGTGCGCGATTTAATAAAAAAAGGTAAATTGTATAAAGTACGAGTGTGTAAATCTGTAACACGAGATCTCTACTTCTATCTTTCGGCAGACAACCATCACAAGGAGTTCCCTTAGCCCTTAAATCCCATCACTGATAACCAGACTTAAATTAGTGAACTTGTGATCCACTAACTAGTATGTTAAACACAACACCACGGAGGCCTAAATATTATGCACTTTATTTATGAAAATCTTTTATGGTACGGATTATCCGATTTTTTCGATTAACCGTTCGGTCCATCCCCTTCATTACCACGGATAATAGAGGTCCTACTGTATTTGTATTCTGGTGGTGTGGTAGAGAAGGTCTGATGACCTTAACTCCACCAGATTAAATAAATAAATAAATAAAATTAAGTGTACGGGTAATACATAAGTAATATTTATTTTGTATTATTTAGGTGAACGAAGCTAGCAATTTAGTGACAAATCAGAATCGTGATGCTGCTGTGGCCGAGGAATACAACAGTAACCAACAGAACAAGGCCACTAAGACTGGAACCACAGTACAAACATCTTCCGCACTGAAGTCACCAGCAGGAAGGAAGGCGAGACCTGTGCCAATGTTGCAGTGTATCCAACAGTCTGCCAAAGCAGATGGAAGCTCTGCAGTACCCATGACAGTGGACAGAGACGAAGACGAGGGTGGAGGAGAGGAATCCAACAACTCTCTCGCTCTAGATCATGTGAGTAGGGATGAGATTATACTGCAGTCAGAATCTTACAGTCAGTTCCTGAAAAAAGTTTTTGTAGCCAACATGTGCACATCATGAAGGAGAATGACGGACAAGACGTAGAGCTCTCTTTCGTTGATTACTCCACCAAATGAGACGTTTTAACTACAAAATTATTCAGTAATATATTAGATTGATGTAATAACTTTAAGTAGGTTTATGTAATATATATATATATAATTTGAACTGGTAATGGAAATTACAGGAAAACGACTGAACGGATTTTAATAAATGACCCCTCATTTTGAAGCTTGGAAGCCAAAGTTTTTCAGAAAAATGGTAATTTTTAGTGAAATGTCAATTTTCCTACATCATTCTCCTATTTTCCAAAATCCATCTGTCGTCAGTTTTGAGAAATAGGTAATGGCCCTTTCAGAATAAAACAAAACAAAACATAAACACACTACAATAAACAATGTCACACGAAGGCTATGACCTGCAGGATTGCTAACATATTTAGAGTTCAGATGGCTGACATAATGCCAATATGTCGAGCTTCATTTGTGTAACTTTTTCCGAACGTTTCTATAATACTGGTTATTAAAAACTTCAAGACTTACTAAAAATAGATTCTCTGGTGTGTAATTTTCTGAATACAGCTGTCTGTGTATTGGATATTAAAAACTACGAAACTTAAGAATATTTGATGATATTATTACCATTAAAAATGAAATATTATTATAGTGAATGCCATGATCATTTTGTCACCAATTATACAGATTAATGCTTTATTGATGATATGAAATCGAAACCTTTTGGGGTTACATAAGTAGGCGCAGAGAATATCTGAAGTTAGATCTTCATTTCTGTAATATTTACTGAGTGACGGCTATATAGTAGTCTATACAAAACTTCGTAAGATAACAATATTGTTATTAAAGTGAAATATTTTTTATAGTTATTAGTTAAGTGGTATGGGTCTTTTCCATATATATAATGGCGATATGTATAGATATTTAAAGCTGAAAGTTAGAATTTATAAAACAGTTATTCTACTGGTTGTTCTTTATGGTTGTGAAACTTGGATTTTCACTTTGAAAGAGGAACAGAGATTAAGGGTGTTCGAAAATAAGATGCTTAGGAAAATATTTGGGGCTAAGAGAGATGAAGTCATAGGAGAATGGAGAAAGTTACACAACGCAGAACTACACGCATTGTATTCTTCACCTAACATAATTAGGAACATTAAATCCAGACATTTGAGATGGGCAGGGCATGTAGCATGTATGGGTTAATCTAGAAATGGTATAGAGTGTTAATTTGAAGACCTGAAGGGAAAAGACCTTGAGGGAGTCAGACGTAGATGGGAGGATAATATTAAAATCGATTTGAGAAAGGTGGGATATGATGGTAAAGAACTGGATTAATCTTGGTTAGGATAGGGACTTCCAAAATGTCTGGTATTCTTCATTGGAAATAAATTTGAAAAATTTTAATTTGAATTGTAATGAACTTAGTTTGTAGCATTTGCTGCACAAGCCACTAGTTAAACCTAAACTCTAAAACAAAACAGTGCAATGTTATTTTCACTATAAAATGAGCAGCTAATTTTTCAGTTTTCGCTGCAAGAGACCAAGTTCAAATCCCAGTAAGTCCATGTAGAATTTGTGGCAGACTTTCTTGAAATGCTCCCATTTCACTTGCAGTCATTTTTTCTGATTCTCCGTAATTCACAGTCATTCTTATCATTGGTACAGTAACAGAGAACTGTTGAATAAATAATTGTGAAAGTTACTGGATTTGATACCATTGCATGAATTTTTTAATCACTGGTGAACATTATTGAACAAGTAATAACTACTTCACTGTGTTAGTATTGTAAATTTCGGTGGTAAGTTAGTTAACCAGGTAATTTACCTTACTTACTAATGGCTTTTAAGGAACCCGGAGGTTCATTGCCGCCCTCATATAATCCCGCCATCGTTCCCTATCCTGAGCAAGATTAACCCAGTCTCTACCGTCATATCCCACCTCCCTCAAATCCATTTTAATATTTTCCTCCCAGTTATGTCTCAGCTTCCCCAAAGGTCTTTTTCCCTCCAGCTTCCCAATTAACACTACATGCATTTCTGGATTTGCTCATACGTGCTACATGCCTTGCCCATCTCAAACGTCTGGATTTAATGTTCCTAATTATGTCAGGTGAAGAATACAATGCGTGCAGTTCTAACTTTCTCCATTCTCCTGTAACTTCATCCTGTTAGCCCCAAATATTTTTCTAAGAACCTTATTCATAAACACCCTTACTCTTTGTTCCTCTCTGAAAGTGAGAGTCTAAGTTTCACAACTATACAGAACAACCGAAATATAACTGTTTTATAAATTCTAACTTTCAGGTTTTTTGACAGCAGGCTGGGTAATCTACTATCAGAATTTATAATATTAACTCAGTGAAGTAGTTATTTCTTGTTCAATAACGTTCATTAGTGATTATATAAGTGTTAAAAGAGTGTACCCAAGACGGAAGAATTTTTTAATATGGTACTATGCAAGGAACCAGTGTTTTTTTAATACTGATATGACAGATCAATAATTAAAGGGTCACAAAAATTAGAAAGATATGATCAAATTAAAGATAAAAATCTTAAAAAGTGAAATATTATACGAAATACTTAAATAACAGGGGATTACGACATTGGATATCCTGTTTCTAGGTACTGTATAAAATGAATATTTGTTAGAAAAATTAATAATGAATATTTTAAAAATAATAGTTTATGAAGTCTGAAAAGCAGATGAAAGAAAACCTTTTACGTTCGTAAAGTGTGGCTTAGACTTATTTATTCTTTCTATGGAAAGATACAATACAGTATAATTTTGTTTCATACATACAGACAGTCTTCCTAGACGAAGTCCGAGTGAAAGAGGAAGCACCAGACGTACCGGAGCAATTTGATGACTATGCAACAAACCAGTCATCAACTCTGGATGAAAACTCGTCAGAGGCAGATCAGCGTGAATTCAACAATGGCTATGGAAACCCTTCTCCAGTTTTGGCAACAGCTGGAGGAGGCTCTTTAGGCACTGGCAGTGGTCTTATGGCAGCACAAATGTTGAAGAGGGTGGCAACAAGGGCTTCTAGTAGTAAGTTCAAATGCTCGGACATTTGCGTATGGAAAGCTATAAGGATCCAGAAGACGTTGTGGTAGACGCAATGAAAGGAAAATAACCTTCTCCTTCCAACTGCATGCCTATTGCCTCTCATAATGGTGTCAACATGTAATGGTAAGGTTTTCGTAAATTTTCAAAATATTATATAGAATTTTTTTGTTGCTGTCAGAAACTGTAAATATATGGAAATAGTATAAAACTTAGCAAGATTACCTTAAGGTACAGTCACACGTTGCTACTTTTGCTGCGCAACTTTTGTACTGCAGCTGCAAAAGTTGCGTGTTGTGTTCACACGTAAGCCAAAAGTAGCGTGCTGCATGCTACTATTCGTGCTGCGCAACCCGAGTGCAGCAAAAGTTGCAACTGGAGGTTGCGAGTCTGTTCACACACAAGGTGCTACTTTTGCAGCCGCAGTCATGCTGCAGGTTTCCATCTCCGTGTTGACTTCTCAATATACATTTTGTGGTTATGTTTGCATTATTAATGAACTCATGCGAAAGCTTACTTATCTATTATTTGCTTTTCTGTCCTAACTAGTATTCAGAAATTGGCATTATTTTTACTATAAAGCTTTTAAAAACGCCTATATACTTAAATGATAACCAACAGCATATTCACGTAATCAATGTTGGCAACCCTCCTGTTTGAAACTACGCTACAGAAAATTAAAAAAATGAATTATATCGTCAGCAATTATGCTCAGACTGTGTTGTGCATTTAATAACTGTTACAAATAATTTATTTTCATCGCATCTAACATTAAAATACATCCAAACAATAAAAGTATCATTGGCACATTTGGGTGGCAACACTGGTCGCAACCACAGAAAAATTTTCAACAAAACCAATATAAAAATGCTGCGGCTGCAACCCTGAGAACCCTGTTCACACGTCGCTACTTTTAAGTTGTGTTCAGCATGAAAAAGTAGCGAGCAGCAGGTTCGGCAGCCGCTGCTTTTCGGGTTGCACCATTGTTCACACGTCGCAGTACGAGAGTTGCGCAGTTTTTTGTACTGCATCACTGCAAAAGTAGCGACATGTGACCGTACCTTTATGGTGACTAGGAGAGAAGAAATCTTAAATTTTCATTTACGAAATAATGTACAACCTTAGACACAAGAAATGACATATCTCCTGTAGTGTGAATTTGTCTAAGTCCACTTCGGGCAGTGCCTGGTTCATACAACTAGGGAAAGGATGTTTATTTTGCATCTAATTTACACCTGGAATACAGCAGAACCACTTTTTAATAAATTTCTGATGGATTTTTTTCCCTTAGGGAGGAAAGGCGAAAATAACTAGTTTTAACTCAAAAGTAGTGCCATGTTGGCATCACTTGTGAGGTTCAGACCTGTCCACCAGCGTAGCTCAGCTGGCAGAGGCACTTGACTCCCGTTCCGGAGTTGCATTCGGGCGCAGGTTCGATTTCTGCTTGGGTTGATGAGTCAGATGTTTATCATGCTGCATGTTTGATACCAATTCCTAAAGTATTATAATTTGAGTATACTTACTTACAAATGGCTTTTAAGGAACCCGAAGGTTCATTGCTGCCCTCACATAAGCCCGCCAGCGGTCCCTATCCTGTGCAAGATTAATCTAGTCTCTATCATCATACCCCACCTCCCTCGAATCCATTTTAATATTATCCGCCCATCTACGTCTCAGCCTTCCTAAAGGTCTTTTTCCTCCGGGAAAAGCATAATGGTCTCCCAACTAACACTCTATATGCATTTCTGGATTCGCCCATACGTGCTACATGCCCTGCCCATCTCAAACGTCTGGATTTAATGTTCCTAATTATGTCAGGTGAAGAATACAATGCGTGCAGTTCTGTGTTGTGTAACTTTCTCCATTCTCCTGTAACTTCATCCCGCTTAGCCCCAAATATTTTCCTAAGCACCTTATTCTCAAACACCCTTAACCTATGTTTCTCTCTCAGAGTGAGAGTCCAAGTTTCACAACCATACAGAAGAACCGGTAATATAACTGTTTTATAAATTCTAACTTTCAGATTTTTGGACAGCAGACTGGATGATAAGAGCTTCTCAACCGAATAATAACACGCATTTCCCATATTTATTCTGCGTTTAATTTCCTCCCAAGTGTCATTTATATTTGTTACTGTTGCTCCAAGATATTTGAATTTTTCCACCTCTTCGAAGGATAAATCTCCAATTTTTATATTTCCATTTCGTACAATATTCTGGTCACGAGACATAATCATATACTTTGTCTTTTTGGCATTTACTTCCAAACCAATCGCTCTACTTGCTTCAAGTAAAATTTCCGTGTTTTCCCTAATCGTTTGTGTATTTTCTCCTAACATATTCACGTCATCCGCATAGACAAGAAGCTGATGTAACCCGTTCAATTCCAAACCCTGCCTGTTATCCTGAACTTTCCTAATGGCATATTCTAGAGCGAAGTTAAAAGTAAAGGTGGTAGTGCATCTCCTGCTTTAGCCCGCAGTGAATTGGAAAAGCATCAGATAGAAACTGACCTATACGGACTCTGCTGTATGTTTCACTGAGACACATTTTAATTAATCGAACTAGTTTCTTGGGAATACCAAATTCAATAAGAATATCATATAATACTTCCCTCTTAACCGAGTCATATGCCTTTTTGAAATCTATGAATAACTGATGTAATGTACCTTATACTCCCATTTTTTCTCCATTATCTGTCGAATACAAAAAATCTGATCAATAGTCGATCTATTATGCTGAAAACCGCACTGATGATCCCCAATAATTTCATCTACGTACAGAGTTAATCTTCTCAAAAGAATATTGGACAAAATTTTGTATGCATATAGAAATAAATAAAAAGTACACGAATGGACTTCATTGTGCAAAGAATTTATTTATTTATAATTGTAGGCCTAATTAAATGATTATAATGTTTTGTATACAACATACGTGTTAGATACCGGTACTAGTTATTTTAGCCTTTTCTTCGTATTTTATGTAAACATCCTTTTAAGGAAAAAAAAAGTAATCTTTCAGAGATTCGTTAAAAAGGGGTTCTACAATATCCTCCCATCTATATCTAGGTCTCCCAAAGGTCTTTGCTGTAGTCACGCCAAAGAATTGGTCCCATTCCGAGGCTTATATTGGTGTTTCGTAATAAGCTCTCCTTTACAGTGATGGGTTGTTAACCCTTCGCCCAACCCCCAAGCTGGAGGACCACCCTTTATTGGTTGTTCGTGACTTCTTATTCAATATATTCACAGCTACCCTCCATATCTGGATGGGTTCAATTCCCGGTCAGGGCAAGTTACCTGGTTGAGGTTTTTTCCGGGGTTTTCCCTCAACCCAATATGAGCAAACGCTGGGTAACTTTCGGTGTTGGACCCCGGACTCATTTCACCGGCATTATCACCTTCATCTCATTCAGACGCTAAATAACCTAAGATGTTGATAAAAGCATCGTAAAATAACCTACTAAAATAAAAACATCCATATCTGGAGGAAACCTGAGGATGTGCCATGCCGTGGTTATAGGGACCCCAGAACAGTTGAAAATGAGAACATGTCAGGGAAAATGGTGACATATTGTAACCCTACTCACCATTTCAGAAACATAACTTTTTCACTGTTTGACTAACAACTGCTGGTAACATCTTTACATTGGAAACTAATTAATCGACATTTTTATTCTTAGTACTAATTCTAACAACTTGAGCTTTATAACTCACTATGGTCTCATGTTTTTCAGATGAAGCAGTACCACCTTCAATGAGAGACACTCCTTCACTGGGCAGCATTCTTCTTAATTCATCAATGACTGATCAAGGTAAATAAAACAGATATAACACTGCCTTACTGTCAGTAAAAATCTATATTGCTTAGCTGTTGTATTTTATCTTAAACAAACCTGCTACTGACTAGCACAGTGCAACAATGCACAACAATTATGACTCAAGATTGTTGTTAATATGATGGCTTTGCATAAGCAATTGCTTTCCAGAGATGCAGCAGAGTTATCATGTAAGGAAGAAAGTAGAATTATGGATTTCGAATTAAACTTATCCATAATGATCTTCAGAGTTTTATTATGCTCTATTCTAATGTTACTGCCCTTTAACTTCAGTGACATGAATATGAACACAATATTTAGATCCATTTCTTAACTAAGAATTCCATTTTATTAATAATCTGACACAGTATATTCCAACACATTTTTTATTAGTAGGGCCAGGAAGTTCATGACCTTCTAAATATGCATGCACGTATGTCTTTAAAAACCGCAAAATATGCAAATAAATATGCATTAGTAAAATTTTATATTTCCTGATATATCATTAATAAATAATAATAATAATAATAATAATAATAATAATAATAATAATAATAATGTCCTGCGCCGTGGCATCGAGGTCTAAGGCATTCTGCCTAGGACTCGAATTACGGAATGCACGCTGGTTCGAGTCCTCATGGGGGAAGAAATTTTCTCATGAAATTTCGGCCAGTGTATGGGACTGGTGCCCACCCAGCATCGTGATGCACTTGGGGAGTTACGATAGGTAGCGAAATCCAGCAATAATGGCTGGGGGATCATCGTGCTAACCACACGATACCTCCATTCTGGTTGGATGATCGTCCACCTCTGCTTCAGCATATGGGCATGAGGCCAGCAGCCGGCTGGTCAGTCTAGGCCCTTCATGGGCTGTAGCGCCACGAATTATTATTATTTATAATAATAATACGCAATAAAATTAATATAATAATATTACAGGTCAAACTAGAGGAGATTAAACTTACATTTATTGTTGAGAAGTTGAAACATATGAATCGTTGTCCAAAAGAAGCGATGGGTTACAGTTCACGATAATTATATGGCATAGGTTTTCAATAGAGATAGTGTGTATTTCTCTGAAGATTGATTTGTATCTTGAAAAGCTTCCCTCAATGTCGCAAGACATTATTGCTGCATACTTAAATGCTGCTAACTGTTCCACAGTACGAGATAATTCACTGGGATGAATGGAGAATTTTCTGTTTAAAATATCTCTGATTCTGCAAATTTGTTCGCATCCAGGACTTTTGATAACATGTAACTTATTTTATCCTGCACTGCCAGGGACGGAATTTAGGTTGGATTTGTTTCTTCAAACACTTGCAACGCCACTCTTAAAGATATATCTACCCTTTCCAAGAATGTTATAATGCTTTAGGCACACTACTGTGCCATGAGATTCGCTAGGTATGCCGCAAAACTTTCAATACTTTTCTGATAAAAATAATTATAATAATTTCATTCAATACCAGTTTTTCAAAAATAGAATATGATGCTTTTATTTTAAAAATCCAAATTATGCATTTTATGAAATACACAAGTGGACAAATTATTAACAAAATGGACGATTTTTATGATAATTCTGTTTACAAAATTTGACTTTTCAATTTAGACTACATTTGACAATTTTGGATATTTCCATCATTACAGTAGACAGAAATATGCAAAAATGTCAACTGTAGTTTAAATTGAAGAGTCAAGTTTTGTAAAAATATATAATAAAAGTCTTCAATTTTGCTAATAATTTGTAAATTAGCAAAATTGTCAACTGCATTGAAGAGTCAAATTTTGTAAAAATATAAAACAAAAATCTTCAGTTTTGCTAATAATTTCGAAATATCCAAAATGTCAACTGTAGTACAAATTGAAGAATCGAATTTTGTAAAAATATAAAACAAAAACCTTCAGTTTTGCTAATAATTTGTAAATATGCAAAAATATCAACTGTAGTCCAAATTGAGGAGTTAAATTTTGAAAAATATACAATACAACTCTTCAATTTTGCTAATAATTTTGAAATACACAAAAATGTCAACTGTAGTCTAAATTGAAGAATCATATTTTGTAAAAATATATAATAAAAATCTTAAATTTTGCTAATAATTTGTCCACGTCTGTATAAAATCAGTTTTAATGAGCTTAAATGCGAAAATGTTTCATAATAATACAATACAAGTCGACCTGGTTGGCGAGTTGGTATAGTGCTGGCCTTCTATGCCCAAGGTTGCGGGTTCGATCCCGGGCCAGGTCGATGGCATTTAAGTGTGCTTAAATGCGACAGGCTCATGTCAGTAGATTTACTGGCATGTAAAAGAACTCCTGCGGGACAAAATTCCGGCACATCCGGCGATGCTGATATAACCTCTGCAGTTGCGAGCGTCATTAAATAAAACATAACATTTAATAATACAAGCATCATAAATACTATGAATTTATAAAAAAATGCAAAAATATACAAATATGATTAATTACAGCCAATGGAAAAATATATGCAAATGCATGAACTCCTTGGCCCTAGTTATTAGCAATGGCTTATTATTGGTTATTTATGGAGAAAAATTCTCTCCAGTGCTGAGGATCGAACTCAGGACCCCCAGTTCTACGCACTGATCGCTCTAACCACTGAGCTACGTCGAGACTCAATCCACAGCACTGGATCGAATCTTTCTCCTTTTCCCTTTGTGGCCTTACTCCATGTTCGACGTAATATATATTGACATATATTACATTAAGTCAACAGTAATCACACAAGGAGCGCACGCATTTGTGTGACTTGGTGGCCGAGACTCCACAGTATATATGCACTGTTGGGCGAATGACCTACGTAAACTGGGGGTCCCGGGTTCGATCCTCGGCACCGAAGCGAATTTTTCTCCATAAATAACCAATGGTAACCATAACAGATAATTTTGTAGGATCAAAAATTAACTTTTACGTAAATGGCTTGATAGTCATGTTCAAATATTGTCAACTATTTGTACTTTAATACAGAACAATTTCATTCTCATTGGACAACTTTTGAAAATCATATGTTCTTAGTAACGATTATAAACAAAATCCAGGTTTTACTAGTATGTCGATTTATGGGACTTATGATGAAATTATCTTTGATAATCAACTAATAATTTTATTATTTAATTGAGATTTGTGGCTGACATAAATCGGTATAATTGCATGCAACTTTCTTATTTACAACCATTTTAATTTTACGCACTGTACAAAGCTGTGAGGCAGTTTGTATTACAGAGGTATTGAAGCTAGGATTATACAGCTCTGTAGAAATATACATATTTTCCAAAACTAATTAACTGTTTCTGACAACAATAGATTTATTTGGAATTATGTTTCAGTTTGAACAATATTTTATACAATAACTGAATACAGTGATTCCATAATGTGATTGGTCGATGAAAAGCTGAAAATCGAGTTAATAAAAGCAACTGTTCATAGTTAACCTGAAAATTTGTACTGTCATAGAAAACTGCGTACGGTAACTCATATTAATGTATTAACAGTAGTCATGACAGAATTTTTCAACTTCTAGAGTTTTTAAGTTAGGTATCATTATGAAATTTTTACCACATGTTTATGCACTTATTACTACATACTGTACCAAATTTGGACTATGTGGTCTATTAGTTCTCAATTTATTAGCATTTATTACCTTTTAATTATCAGTCGGTATAAAAAATTCTTTGCATAATAGTTTTGATGTGACTGAGCTTAAATTTTGCACAAATATATCTCGCATGTGTATAAACAAATATTGCTCTCGGTTTTAAAATCGTTTGTACATTTCACTGTCCAAAAATTTTTAAGTTTCATATATATATTTTTCTACTTACATATTTATTTATTTATTTTTTCATAAATGTCTTATGGATTGACATACGATATTATTCTTCTCTATGCTTAATATTACGTGATTTCATTGTAGCTGTTACTTTATTTCAGTTTCTATTTTATTTTATTTCTATATTCTTCTTATATTAAAAATATATCTGAACTGTGACTGAACATGAGCACTGCTTATTCCATCCCCAAATTTATTAACATGATTGTATCCTCTTTTTTATACTTATGTTTTTTTTTCTATTTCTATTGTTTTATATTCTGTATTTTGTATTAATGTGTATTTAGACACACACACACACATACACACACACACACACACACATATATACATACACACACACACACACACACATATATATATATATATATTATTATTTCATTATTATCGTAATTCAGCCTATCAAAATTTATACTAAAATTCAATGGGCATGAAACCTAGAGCAAATTTTAATTCTTGCACTTTTTATAACATGCTGAGAAATGTTCAACTGATTAAGACAAGCCCTGAGTCGAAGGAACATTTTACATATATAGAACAAAATGGTGAAAAATAAAAAGCTGAGAAAACAAGGGTACTTGATTTTCCAATAAAAAATGCAAGCCTTTTAAAAATATCCGATGAGGACCTTAAAAAGGTAGAACAAGTAAATTGATATAATTTTCTGACAGAGAAAGAATTAGACTGCTTTTAATAGAAAAACTAAAAATCAGTCTTTTTTTCAAACTAATTAAATTTCAATAATGAATGCCATTAAGCTGTACATTAAATTGAAAATAAACAAGATAAGAATCAATTCGTATTTACATGACAAGAGGTGCCCTTGCATAGTATTATGATTTATACCTTTAGTGGTGTACTGTGACACTAAACTGTCATTGTTTTACATATACAAAATGAGTTCTACTTGATAATAAATAATCTGTAAATTGGTTATGAAACTCCTCTTTTTCTGCGAATTTGTTCAATTTTGTTACAATCTGGTGCATGCTAACAACACATGGCTATGGATTTTAATATTATATATTTATTAATTTGTCCTACAAAATAATATCTGTAATATTGACAATTAATATTTGAGGAGAAAAATTCGCTCCGGCGCCGGGAATCGAACCCGGGTCCTTGGTTCTACGTACCAAGTGCTCTGACCACTGAGCTATGCCGGCTTCAATCCACAGCACCGGATCGAATCCTCCTCCTTCAATGTTTCCCTTTTGTGGCCTCACTCCAAGTTAGGCATATATGTTGACGTATATGTCCAATGTCAACTGCCATTATACTAGGAGTGACTTGTTTGGCCGGGATTCCACAGTTACGTGCACAGTAATATTTACAAATATATGCACTGCAGCTATGAGAATATTATAGATTTATTAATTTGTCATACAGAATAATATCTCAGCTGAGTGTGCTCCTAGTATAATGGCAGTTGACATTGAACATATACGTCAACATATATGCCTAACTTGGAGTCAGGCCACAAAAGGGAAACATTGAAGGAGGAAGGTTCGGTCCGGTGCTGTGGATTGAATTTGGCGTAGCTCAGTGGTCAGAGTGCTTGGTACGTAGAACAAGGACCCGGGTTCGATTCCCGGTGCCGGAGCGAATTTTTCTCCTCAAATATTAATTATGAATTTTAAGTTTTCTAAATTTATTGTTTTTAATTTAAGATATGAAAATGGCATTTATGACGCCCAACACATTTTAAAATCAAATAAAATTATAAGTACAACTACCGCTTTTGCCCACCATCGTTTTCAATGTAAATTACATGGATTAAACCAAATACTGTTGCAGTTACAAATAAGTTAATTCATTAGACATCAGTGTGATATACTGCAGCCTAGATAGTAGAAATACAATAAAACTATGTAAAAACAAAATTAAGTTCATTTCAAAATTTGTACCCTGTTTTGTCTAGCATCTTTTCTTGCACCACTTGTATGTCTACAGCAGTAACTTTGTATATTGAAGCGAAATTCCCAATAATGTCGAATTTTTTAATATCAAACTTGTAGCCATGTTGCAGCTTTTCATTTTTTGTACTGCCTCTTGTCTTGTGTAAATGTATGATTATTTGTAAATAAATATAATATATTATGCTGATTTGCATTGCATACATTGAAATGCCATATTTGATTGAGAAGTTTTTTTAACACTTGAAATATTCTTAAAGCACCATTATGTTCAAAGCATTTATTTTTTATCCGTTATTTTTCGTGAAATGTTACATGTTTCATTACTTAGAAGAAAGCTTGATTGAAATATAAATTGAAACAGAAAACATCCTGAAGCTACTAGTTGCATTCAGGTAAGTTATTTGTGTGTTATTATTTTTATTTATATGACTTCACTTTCTGCTAATATAGTTTATTTAATAATAAGAATCATAAAACTCCATACTCTCTTAAGACCGAACACATTTCGGGATTTTGCTGTGTGACAGTTACTTACTTACTTACTTACTTACAAATGGCTTTTAAGGAACCCGAAGGTTCATTGCCGCCCTCACATAAGCCCGCCAGCGGTCCCTATCCTGTGCAAGATTAATCCAGTCTCTATCATCATACCCCACCTCCCTCAAATCCATTTTAATATTATCCTACGTCTCGGCCTCCCTAAAGGTCTTTTTCCCTCCGGTCTCCCAACTAACACTCTATATGCATTTCTGGATTCGCCCATACGTGCTACATGCCCTGCCCATCTCAAACGTCTGGATTTAATGTTCCTAATTATGTCAGATGAAGAATACAATGCGTGCAGTTCTGTGTTGTGTAACTTTCTCCATTCTCCTGTAACTTCATCCCGCTTAGCCCCAAATATTTTCCTTAGCACCTTATTCTCAAACACCCTGAACCTATGTTCCTCTCTCAGAGTGAGAGTCCAAGTTTCACAACCATACAGAAGAACCGTAATATAACTGTTTTATAAATTCTAACTTTCAGATTTTTGGACAGCAGACTGGATGATAAGAGCTTCTCAACCGAATAATAACACGCATTTCCCATATTTATTCTGCGTTTAATTTCCTCCCAAGTGTCATTTATATTTGTTACTGTTGCTCCAAGATATTTGAATTTTTCCACCTCTTCGAAGGATAAATCTCCAATTTTTATATTTCCATTTCGTACAATATTCTGGTCACGAGACATAATCATATACTTTGTCTTTTCGGGATTTACTTCCAAACCGATCGCTTTACTTGCTTCCAGTAAAATTTCCGTGTTTTCCCTAATCGTTTGTGTATTTTCTCCTAACATATTCACGTCATCCGCATAGACAAGAAGCTGATGTAACCCGTTCAATTCCAAACCCTGCCTGTTATCCTGAACTTTCCTAATGGCTTATTCTAGAGCGAAGTTAAAAAGTAAAGGTGATAGTGCATCTCCCTGCTTTAGCCCGCAGTGAATTGGAAAAGCATCAGATAGAAACTGACCTATACGGACTCTGCTGTATGTTTCACTGAGACACATTTTAATTAATCGAACTAGTTTCTTGGGAATACCAAATTCAATAAGAATATCATATAATACTTCCCTCTTAACCGAGTCATAAGCCTTTTTGAAATCTATGAATAACTGATGTACTGTACCCTTATACTCCCATTGTGTGACAGTTACTATGATAGAAAATATATCGTGAGAGTGTGAAGTTCAATGGTTCAACTTTTATCATTACTCTTCACTATAGTGTTAATTTTTATTTAATTCAGTAGTTTTTATGCACTTATATAAGTTATTAGTTGCATGTTTATATCTAATACTTTTAAAATATAAAGCAATCAAGTATGGCAGTATTAAGGTTATGCAAGATACTTATTTCAGATATATGTTCATGTAATTGTTCACTGTGTTCGAATTAGAATTCAACATATTATTACAAGTGCAGTGTTTCAAATTTTGCCTAACTAAAACTGAAAATATTGCGTCAGTGTGTTGCAATAAACAAAAATTTTATGATATTTAATAATACAGATACAACAGATTGTCCAGTATGTTCGTTATTATGTCTGTTTCTTGTGTACATTCCATTTTCAGATCTCACTAATTTTCTACATATTATACTTCGCTATCCTAGCTAGCCTCCTCCAGCATACTCCTTGTCTATTTTCATCATCTCTATCATCTCATTTAACTTCCTATTATACTCCTCTAATTTATTATTTATTTTACATATTATATCCATAATCATCTCTGGACTAAACACATCCACTTCACCCATTTCTGTTATAAACTCGTCTTCTTTTTTCTTCTCTTCACTTCTCCCAATTTCAAGTTTTCATACGAGCGTCTTAATTACCATTACAGGTAAGTTTCATACGACTTTTGAAATTATTCATACGTATTCATACGCATACGGATCGAATCCTCCTTCTTCAATGTTTCCCTTTTGTGGCCTCACTCCAAGTTAGGCATATATGTTGACGTATATGTCCAATGTCAACTGCCATTATACTAGGAGTGACTTGTTTGGCCGGGATTCCACAGTTACGTGCACAGTAATCTGTACAAATATATGCACTGCAGCTATGAGAATATTATAGATTTATTAATTTGTCATACAGAATAATATCTCAGCTGTATGAATAATTTCAAGTTAGAAATATGTTCGAGCATAAAAAGTCGTATGAAACTTACCTGTAATGGTAATTAAGACGCTCGTATGAAAATTATGAAACACAGAAACACTTTCACTTCCCCTCTTGGCATTGACCTTCCTTCCCCCTAAGCTAATTAATTCACTTCCTGAATTACTTAAATTTTTATGCTCGACCATGCCAGAATGTAGTAATTACACACCTGGTAGCAGCCCTTTAATGGACCTCATTAAAGTACACCTATTCATTAAAGTTCAGGTTTTCCACCAATCAGAAAGCATCATTGTAGCAATATGAAAGTGCAAGTATCGATTATTCTCGGATATGCAATCGAAAGACAACCAGCGAAACGTCATGGAGGCTGGAAATCCAATACTGTCGCAGAAGGTTATGTTCTGTTACTATAATAATTAGCGTTAATTGTAAATAATATTCAAATAAATTCAATTTGTCATCTCGTTTTTCAATGTCTAAATCAATTTCCAGGTTATATCAAGATTAATGTTCATTTTACTCTCTAGATTATTTCAAGGTCAATGACATTTCTTCCCCGGAAAAAATCAATACTTTCGTGTCTGCGCACATCTCACAATTTAAGAGATATTGCACAAGGTCACTTCTGCTCCCCAGTCAGATAAGAATAATATGAATACGTATGAATAATTTCAAGTTAGAAATATGTTCGAGCATAAAAAGTCGTATGAAACTTACCTGTAATGGTAATTAAGACGCTCGTATGAAAATTATGAAACTCGCTTGCGCTCGTTTCATTAAACATACTCACGTCTTAATTACTACCATTATAGGCTCGCTGCATAATGTACTATTACTCGTGACACTTGACTTCATTACACTTGTACTTAAGCCACTCTTATCTGTTTTCTTCCCATACATTCACTTCTTATGTTATATGACATATGTACTTTTTAATTAAAGGGACAGTTGTTAAAATATTCTCCAAATTTTTTTAATCGAAAAAATATATATTTCCTCTTGCCATTCAAATACAGGGCTCAACAGAGGAACAGGCGATTAGAATGTGAGATCATCAAGTAGTCTGCCATTTATTTCTTGAAAAGGACGTCTGTTTAAGTGACTACCACTGAAATGGACATGTTCTTTGTTAGACGTCCACAAAATGTCAATAAAGTCTTCATCTTCATCTTCTGTTCTTCCCTGGCAGAGACTTTGTATTCATTATTGTTTAGCACAGAAGTAGTGTTTATATTATGAGGACAAATTAACTAAGGATCTATGTGGCAACACTGTCTTAGTTTATGGTGCCGAAAAGGCAAGAGACGAATTCAGTTGCTATTGGCTGGATGAGTTGTCAGGAGTCACTTCTTTGCTTAAAGCTGCTTGTACACAGTCAAATTTTCCTCAGATCCAACACTTCACAAGACTTTTCAAGACTTGCCAATACTTTAGAAATTTTATTGTCAAATCACTTACAATACCGTACTTTAAAGGAGGCTGTGACTGTTTTGAAAGAAAATAACATGTTCCAATTGATCAAATACCGGTACTTGACAAATCTTTGAAGGAATTGACCCATGGAATTCGAAAATATTATAGCGCTAATAACTATAAAAACATGGTGTCCTAGTCAACAAAAGTTGTTTGCAAGTCAGTTTAATTCGTAGTTATTGTCCAAAGGATTTAGATGTTTATATTGTAATACTAGTAGGTAGGCCTACATAGGTTACAATGAACTTGAAGCACATGTTTTAAAATTATGTCGAATTTTTAGCAATATGAAACAGCCTTTGACAAATATTTTTCAATATTGATCAGTCCTTGTCAAGTTTTCTTGTGAAGTACAATAGAATCTCTCTTAACCAGCACCAATGGGACCAGACTAGTTCTGGATACGAGATTTTGCCAGATAATTGAATAAATACCGGTTTATAGAAAAGAAGTTCGTATTTCATGGTGCCAAATTTTGAAACTGCAGCCATGTGAAGTTTATTTCTCTATCACTTGCTCATAACTGAATACATAACTGAATAAACATAAAAACTGTATGGATTTTCCTTATTAAAACACATCACTCGCACAACACAAATAATATACTAATAATTCTAAGTTAGAATATTAACTGAAAATTAAAGCTCATGCGTACTTCCTAATGTGGCAAAACTGACTGCCTGAACATAACTAAATAAACATAAAAACTGTGTGAATTTTCCTTATTAAAACACATCACACAACACAAATAATACACTAAAGATAGATTCGAATATTCACTGAAAATGGAAGTTTGTGCGAACTTCTAATGTGGCAACAATGGTAGTCTGAACACTAATTTTAGGTTCGAATATTCACTGAAAACGAAAGTTCGTGCAAACTTCCTAATGTGGCAAAACTTATGGCCCAGACTATGGCAATGTGGCAGATTTTTTTTTTTTTTTTTTGTCCAACCTAAAGTGCCGTTGTTTTGGTATTGCCGGTTATGAGGGATTTTACTGTATTAAACTGGAAGAAAAATTTGATCATATGCAAACAGCTTTACTCATAGTTGAAACAGAATTAACATGATTACAAGCAAAATGGAGTACAGTGGCTATATTTATCATGGGATTTGAATATCTATTATCTATAAACACTGTATTCAAATGGGCAATGATGTTAAGATAAGTAGCATTTTTTTTTTTCGATCAAAGAAATCTAGTATTAGCTAGCAAAAACATTTTGAAAACAGTGACATATAAAGAATATTTGTGTCTATGTATGTATAGTAATAGTATGAATACCTTATTTGATTTTGAAAACTTCTCCTCTGACATTAACGCAGTGTTAATCTTGCACAACCTTAGTATATGTAAATGCAAATCACTACACTGCTGTCATTTCTGACAAGAATTGCTTGAATGATATCAGTTCAATTTGCTGTATTAGCAGGATCAGGTGTCAGGACACATGACGAATCAAGATCTGAAGAAGTGACGGTATCCTTATTTAACAATGGCAGTAAACAGTGGAAGGCCGCAAGTTCTAGCAGAACTGTACGCAGTCCGTCCACTTCAGAGACTGACAAACACAATCACATGATCAGTTTCAAACCATGGAGGACGCTGATGGAGAAGAGAAATGAGGATAGACAGGATAATTCTATACTCAGTGACAAATCTCATGAAAATTTGCCTGAAATTATGGAACTGGACTCTCCTGAGTTTTCAAGAAAAGATCCATTACATCAGAACAGCGAACAACAAATGTATAGTTCAGGACAACCATTAGATGTAAAATCTGTGAGACCAACTCTATATGCACCAAAAGAAAAAATAACCTCGAGATATGAAGCTATTGAACATATGCTGAATATATCCCCACAACTTCGACTCCAAATGCTAATGTGTAGGGAGTACAAGAAATACACCAACATCCTGCTGGTAGCCATGTTTGGGAGAGACATGCTGGCCACTCACAGTCTGAATGGCACTGGAACCTCCAAACCAAGACTGGATTGTGAGAAAGTGAACTGTGTCATAGGTAATGTATCTCATTCCCAATCAACAATCATGCCAGTCATTTAAGTTTCAGTCTTATTTGTACTTATTTGAAGGCTAGTCAATGCTGAAAAAGAGGGGAGATGGTGAACAGCAGTAATTTTTGTGGTGATGGTCGTAGTGGTGATCACGGTCTTAGAGATAGTGGTATTGTTAATGTGGTGGTTGTTAAAAGTGAAGTTGCTGTTGATTGCTGTGGTCTTAGAGGTGGTGGTGATTAGTGTTGATATTGTGACAGAGTTGGGATGCGATCTCGCAACTGGTGGGGGGGTCGCGGGGTCGGCCGTGATTTGGCACGGGTTGCCCGCACGTCTGCTTCCTGTGGCATGTGCTGTGGCGTAGAGAGGAGAGAGAGCGACCGCAGCAGAGAGGGGAGAAATCCAGAGAAGTCTGGATAGGCGTTATCTTCTAGGCATCTGTCGACTGATCGCGAACTCTCCAGAAACTATGGTTTAGTTATAAATACGACAACGACTAAACTGCTGCTCGAGTTCACTTGCGTGTCGTATTTATAACTAAACCATAGTTTCTGGAGAGTACGATCTCACTAACAATCGACCGGTGCCTAGAAGATAACGCCTATCCAGAGTTCTCTGTATTTCTCCCCTCAGTCACCAGCTGCTTTACTCCCTCCTCACCCTTCGTCGCGTCCGCGCCTCCACCTCGTGACAATCTCTTACGTCTGTCCCCTCCAGACCCGAGCGGCCGCAGCGAAGAAGGTGGCTGCGTCGCTCGTTTTCCTCATGCACCCCGACCTCTGTGGGACGCTCTCGACTCCCGACTGTCACATTAGTTCTAGTTTTGGTTGTAGTGGCAATGACTGTTGTTTATATGGTGATAGTTGTGATTCTTGTGGTGATCTTAAAGGTGGTGGTGGTAGCAGCAGTGACGGCTGATGTGGTAATAGTTGTGGCAAGTGGTGGTGGTTGTAGTGGTCCTAAAGATAGTAGTCTTTCTTCAAGGTGGTAGTTGTTGTGGTCTTCAAGGTGGTGAGGGTGATGACTGCGTTGCTAGTTATTGTTTTAGAAGTTGTCGTGGTCGTTGTGGTGGTTTTAAAGGTGTTGTGGTGACAATAGTGATGTTCCATGTTGAATCTTTCGTGCACTACTTTTAACACTTGAATATGAATAATTGATTAAATGGCGATCTTACTCGTGTTAATTATGTAAGCACGTGTGGCTTACAGCTGTTTCAGTGCTACTTGACACCATCCTCACAGCCTACTAGATCTCGGCGCTATCTCAACTTTGCTACCTGTTGTGTGGGTGCATTCGTGTGATGAAGAGTTGTGTCAAATAGTGTGTGTGTTCTGAAATTGATCTGTGTGTCGAGAATTTGATTAGGGTGTGTTTTAGTGTGTCTGTATATTTCATATTGTTCTAGTGCGTTGAGTTTTTGGTTTTTGGGTTGTATGTGTAGAATTTCCATGTCTGTATTTATGTTATTGTATGTGTGGTTAGCATTAGTTATGTGTTCGGTATATGTAGATGTATTGTGTCCTCTGGTGTTCCAAACTCGATACAAAGAACACATTAAAGCAATAACCAGAGGACACAATACATCTACATATGCCGAACACATAACTAATGCTAACCACACATACAGTAACATAAATATAGACATGGAAATTCTACACATACAACCCAAAAACTCAACACACTAGAAAAATATGAAATATAGAGACACACCAAAACACACCCTAATCAAATTCTCAACACACAGATCAATTTTAGAACACACACACACTATTTCACACAACTCTTCATCACACGAATGCACCCACACAACAGGCAAGGAAGTTGAGATAGCACCGAGATCTAGTAGGCTGTGAGGATGGTGTCAAGTAGCACCGAAACAGCTGTAAGCCGCACATGCTTACATAATTAACACGAGTAAGATCGCCATTTAATCAATTATTAATAGTGATGTCTTAGAGTAACTAGTAGTGGTTGTTACTGTGGTGGTCTTGGAGGTGGTGGCATTGATCATGGTTGATGTGGTGGTCTTAGATATGGAGATGATGGTTATGATGTGGTGGTGGTGGTCATAGAGTTGGTGGTGATTGTTGTTTATGTGGTGATAGTTATGATGGTATTATATATAATGATGGTGGTGTTGGTCATAGAGGTGGTGGTAGTTATGGAGGTCTTAGATGTGGGGATGGTGCAGTAGTGGTCATAGAGGTTGTAGTTTGCTGGTCTTAGAAGTGGTAGTTGTGGTTGGTATTGTAGTCACAGAAATGGTGGTTGTTGTTGTGATGTTTGTGCTAGTAGTGACAGTGATGGTTGTTAGGATATAATTGTTGTGGTAGTGATATTGATAGCTGATAACATCGATGGTGGGGAAAATGATAAGGTAATTTTTATGTATCATCTCTTTTGAACTACAAAGGGTATTCGGAAATGAGTGGAAGGGGAGACTAGTAATAAAAAAACTAAGTCATTTTATTCAGTACAAAAAACACAGGATCTATCAGATTCTGTTCCTTTGCTAGGAAGCTGTCATTGGACTGAGCTACGTCTAGATCCCATATGTGGTAGTAGTGATTGTTATTGTCATTGTGATGGTAGTGGTGATAGTAGTGATCTTTATGAAGGAGATTTAGAATAGTTTAGCATTGGCTTTTGGACTATGGCTCATTTTTAGATTTCCGAAGTAAATTAAACTCAAACAATATTGAATTAAATTACCTATCTCATTTACAACTATGTCAGAATTTGCTGTGAGAATTTATATTAAATTAATGATTAACTGTAAATTATTATAACTTGAACAAACTGTGGGCCTCCTGCAGACTGAGTTATGTTGAAGTATATTAATCTTATCAAAAGGTTATCTCTAATTAATTCTTATGTACACATTTTGTTCACTATCAGAAAGTCATTGGGCGGCTGAGTAGGTCAGTTGGTAGAGCAGCTGGCTACGGACTGGAAGGTCTGGGGTTCGATCCCAGGTGGTGACAGGATTTTTTCTCGTTGCCAAACTTTCAGAACGGCCCCGAGGTTCACTCAGCCTCCTATAAAATTGAGTACTGGGTCTTTCCCGGGAGTAAAAGGCGGTCAGAGCGTGGTGCCGACCACACCACCTCATTCTAGTGCCGAGGTCATGGAAAGCATGGGGCTCTACCTCCATGCCCCCCAAGTGCGTTCATGGCATGTTACGAGGATACCTTTACCTTTATCAGAAAGTCATTGCCATCATTCTGTATATAAATATTATTAATTACAGTAAAACCCCAATAAGACGCTGTTCAAGGGACCGGGTGTAAACCGCGTATTAACCGGGACTGCGTATTAGGCAGGTATACTAATTTTGACTTATATACAGTATCTATTAGCATTTTTCTTTATTGAAATACATGATTCATGAAAGGTAATATAGTATTACTCCATTATGTAATTACTGTACTGTACATCAAAGACATTTACAATATGTACTGTACTTAATTCATTCGGAAAAAAAGTAATTTATAGTTGTTCGCCATGTGCGTGTACTCCAAGTCCTCATGTTTACCACACTTCAGTTTCCTGCGATTATATCTTCCCGACGACGTTGCAGCTGTAGTGATTGTGTCGCGATTTTTTATTATCGTTCTTAATATCGATGATGGGATTCCTAATGCATCAGGGAATTGTTTCTGAGTAAGAGTACTGTTCTCATCGTACTTTCGTAAGATTTCCAATTTTTCCGACGCAGAAAGCGCTTTTCGTTTAACACTCATTGTAATGACATTCACACACACTTGAGTACACTAAAGGACAACGAAATGCCCAGTAAAAATTTACAGAATTTTATTACGGCTGAGTGAGGAATGCTGTTTGGGAAAGAGGGTTAGCAAGAGGGTGAGGTATTGTAACTGTATGTAGGCTTTAAGCGCGCAGGTAAAGAGTCGAATAAACAAGAGAGTGGGGTATACTAAGGCATGAAGTATGAAGGTTTAAATGTGCAGGTAAAGGGCCGAATACTAATACTTTTCAGGTTAATGACACCAGTGAGTTCAGTGACTAAGATGTTTCATTGCTGTTTCATTACATTGCTCAAAATTACATCGAAAATATTCCACAAAAACAGCGTATTATGCAGGACTTGAGTGCAGCAAACGGGGTATTTTGTAAAGGTGTTATGTATGAAATGTGCAGGCACTGGACAAAAAAAGCGTATTACACGGGATAGCATAATAAGCAGACGCGTCTTATCGAGGTTTTACTGTAATTAGTTTTAATGCTTTGTAATATCATAAATAAGTAATTTTGACAGAAATATAAAATGGGAAGGGTATTTGTTCAAAACATTTATACTGTTCTGAGGAAATAAAAACTTACTGAATGCCTATGTTTAGAAATGTTCATATATGCTGTCTTTCAGTTTAGAATTTCAAAGAACTTGACTCTGTAACAATTTTACACGGACAGGTTACCACATATAATAATAATAATAATAAAAAAGAAGTGTGTAACTCTTGACTTGTTTCACATCTTAAAGATTTAACGCTAATGTAAGATCTATGGAATACAATAAATCAAATGAAAAATGAAAATGAACCTCAATTTAATATTTGATGAAATAAATACAGTTTATATCTGTTTTGCATAAAAATTTAACACTTTTTTTGAGGACAGTAAAGGAAATCTTGATGATTTTTTTTTTCCATCAGAGTTTTCAGAATTTCAGTAGTACACTTGTAATATTAAGACATAAATGAATATGTTTAGGGTTACCATCAGAAGAAATTCTATAGGAGGACATGGAATCTAAAATAAGAGGGCATTGCTGAAAAAAGGAGGACTTTTTAAAAATTGGTAGGAACAAAATTAAAGATAAAACCAATGGCTCACCTTAGTTAGTTTTCTCACTAGTTGCTGGATCAGTATTACATCTGTAACTTACTTATCGGTGGAGCCCACTTTGTGCACAAGAGTCTGAAGGGATCAACTTATATCTTGTAACAAATAACAATGGAACTGTTCACAGAACATGTCCTTGAAATTATATTTCACCATGATGATACCTCTGACTGTCTCCGTTAGCATGCGATTTCGTTCTTTCGTCCATTGAGCAGATATTATGGAAAATACTCTCTCAGCACTTCCATTGTGACTTGGGATAAATAAATAGAATTGACATATTTTTAAGAGTTCTGAGAAAGTTTCAGTGCTCGCAGAAGTATTGGAATTGAAGAATTTGCACCATTGTTTATGTAAAGTTAAATCTTTGTCAAAATTAACTTGATTGATATATCTTTGTACATTGCAGAGTAAAATTGATAAAATTGCTTAGAATCATGAATAGTGACATTTTTAAAGTGTAAGAATTCAATGCCTGTCAATAGGTCATCGTATTTTAGGTTTTTTATGTGCTCCAGCTTCAACCATTGAAAGCAGGTTTTCACGATTTGTTTAGATATTCTATGCATAATATCGCACATTATTCAATATTCATATTAATTCTAGTTGAAGTACGAAATGCCGGACATTTCAAATTTTTTAAAAATGGCTGCCGGACAGGATAGAATGATTAAAAAAGAGGACATGTCCTCCTTTTGGTAACCCTAAATATGTTGTTATATGCATTAGTCTTATCTGCAGCTATCATCTATGTGCAAAGTTAATATAGAAAGGAAAATAAATAATAAAATTCATAGTACTTCATGAAAGATTAACATATACAGTAGAACTTGGTTATAACGACATCCAAGGGACCTTAAAAATTATGTTGTTATAAACGAGTATCGTAGTAACTGAGATTCACATTATCAATCTAGTGAGGTGGAAAATGAAAAACAACAAACTTAATTAGACTTATTTTAGATTTATGTATTGACTTTTAAGCCTACAATGAACATAATAAAATACACGTAGGCCTACAATTATAAATACAGTGTTCTGTATTAAAACAGTTTGTTCAGTACTCACCAAACTACTTTACATAGAAGTGAAGTAATCAGTCATTTTACTCTGTTGTCTACTACTTGCCCAATACACACTTTCTAGGGTTAAATTACGTTCTATGTTCATAATTTCAGTTGCAATTTCACTGCTCTCTTCCCTAGCTTCATAGAACATGTTCATAATTCTAATTACTTCTAAAGCATCACTCACTTCTTTTAGTGGCCACACTGCGTTAAAATGCGTGCACTTAGTGAAAACTTCCTGTCGAAACTGATCTAATACCACATGAATTCGGGCAGGTTACAATGGGGTGGAGAATCTGCCTGCATTCCATAAGTCTATGACAGAAGGAGACTATAAAGAATTTGTCAGGGTCAGATTTCAACAAAATATTTCTTAAAATACTTTGGTTCTTTGAAAATCTTATTCCAAACTGAGGTTGAAAATGACGTTATATACGAGGTAGACGCATATACGTTTGTCGTATTAAGCAAGGTAGGAAAGCATATGTCTTATGGGGAATTAGTTGGGACCACGGAATATTTGACATTATAGGCGAGGTGTCGCACAAAATGAGGTCGCTATAACCAAGTTCTACTGTACTTTTATATTTCTTATTCACTAATTGGAAATATTTTCTGCAAGTCTTACCTTTTTACTTAGTAGATGCATCTACCAATTTTGAAAAAGAACTGATTACAACTACAATTTATTATATGATATTGAATTAAGAAAAATTTAATGCACAACAATATTATAAAATTAGCTGATACAAGGTACCAATATATCTTTTCTTGTTTTTACAGAAGCTGTCATGACCAAGTTCGGAGTGGACCAGCATCATGTTAAAGAAGCTATAAGAATAAAACTTAACAATGAAGACAAGCTGAAGAAACGTCTGACTCAGAAAGTTTCTACCAGTTTTATTGGTCTACAGTGAAAGCAGACCCACACACTATGAAGAAATGTAGAAATTAAGGTTGAGGATGTTTCAATACATAAGAGCAATGCCTCTATATACAGTATTAATCAAAGCAATGTTAGTTATAAATGCATGTGACTTCTCTATAGGATATTCAAGTACAAATGTGAGCATGATATTTTTTGTTACAATAAACTTTAATGCCTTCATCACTTTTCAACAAAGATATCACGATAATGTCTTTCATAGTTATGAATGAACATTTTATGATGCAAGTAGTGTTTACTATAGCTTTTCAGTGAGAATGTACTGGGTGTTCAGTTCAAAGTGTGTCATGGCTCGCTGTATGCCGTCACGTTGCTAGTCGTTGAGCCTAGAGAATTCAATCTTCCTACACTTCCGCAAAGGTGTATTACTTATGTGCCAGAGAAGTTGCCTAGCAAGTACGGCGTTCATTCTGAAGAGTACTTACCGATACGTACGGTAACACCTGTAGTGGCAGGAATGTGAACTGTTTGGAAACACGTACTGAGGTGAGTTTTTTTCTTACTGTCGGGATATGTGGAGAGGGTTAAGACGATTACTTACGTATTTGTTGACATTAAGTTCGATGGTCAACATGGACACGGAGCATTTGATTTGTGTTGTGGAATGTTGCCGTATGCAACTGATGATAAATACCCTGCGTACGACTTGCCCGCTGAAAACACAGTTCGAAAGAGGTTATGGTAGCACACGGACTTTACAGACCGCCATCTGTTGCTACGACGTTCAAGCTATACTGTTCTCAAGTTCAGATTGAATGCCTTGATTAATAGGCAAATTCTCTGACATAAAAGCTGAAACCCGCTTCAAATCGCTGACTCACAATAGTGACGTCATGACACACTTTGAAATGAACACCCAGTATAAGACTCTTAATTCAGTATTATAACGCAAAGTCAGTGTATGTATATTGTAGTGGGCCAGTCAATTATCTCCCATCAGATTGTGGCAACATTGCTATTGGTAAACAATTGCACAGCATGATCACAAACTCACTCATAGTCTCGACAAAGATCACAGCTACATGAGTAGGTGAAATCCAAGATGACATTAGTTGTACCCTCATGTGTTCGTAATTATAATTTTAGTACATCTTGATTACAAAACTTTCAACACTTAGGAATTTAATATATGACGAGTACTTTCATGTGTTAATACTGAACTAAGTTTATAAATACCTAGTTGATCTAGTTTCAGCTTGGGAGCCATCTTCACTAATCATGATTATCGACCTAATAGTCCACACCTGTGGAGTAACGGTCAGCGCATCTGGCCACGAAACCAGGTGGTCCGGGTTCGATTCCCGGTCGGGGCAAGTTACCTGGTTGAGGTTTTTTCCAGGGTTTTCCCTCAACCCAATATGAGCAAATGCTGGGTAACTCTCTGTGCTGGACTCCAGACTCATTTCACCGGCATTATCACCTTCATCTCATTCAGACACTAAATAACCTAAGATGTTGATAAAGCATCGTAAAATAACCTACTAAAACAAAACTCAACCTAATCGTGATTGGGGTTGTAGTGTGTCACCATCCTGATCGCGATCAGGAGCTTAATTCTGTTTCCAGAACTAGATAATCGTGCTGAGGCACGGCCCAGTGGACGAAAGTAACATTTTAGTGATCTTTGGTTTTGAATCACCTTGATTTATATTATTTAGGCAGTAGTGATAGCTTCTGGTGTGGAATTTTGTTACCCCTTCCATTGTATCATATGAAAGAGAAACGAAAATGAATGGCTAGAAAATGATATTTGGCTACTATTAGATGTATTGTAGAAATTTAATGCAGATCTGAGAAAAATAAAAATAAATATATTAACAAATGGTAGACGAATTATTCATAATTATATGGAGAGCAGTAGAAGTCTGCTGAAAGATGTTTCATTTCAATAAATAATGGATTACAAATTGGAACTGATTTCTTTTTCAGATTTTTAATTACAATCTCTATTACCATGATATCTTTGAGGTTAGGGATCATTTTAAAAATATGTTTTATTAGCATACAAAATAATATAAATCTTAGGCTCAATGATATAATTTTATACATTATAAAATCTCTTTCCAAAATAATATAAATAGTAATGGCATAAATTGCATCAGTTTAGATTGTAAAACATGTAAAAACTTTTAACAAATAAAGTCCCATATCAAGCTGCGAAAAAAAAAAAAAAAAAAAAAAATGAACAAACATCAAAACAAGGTATGAACCACAGTCTACTATATACAGTCGCGAAGCTCAATATGTAGTAAAAATGCAAACATGGGTAGTTGCCCACCACTAGGATCGCTACTATCGCCTCATCATCGCAGATCTCTCTCCTAGCAGCCGACAAAATATGTTACACTTTCGTTGTCGTGTTCTTTTGGAAAAATTAACACCTTCCTTCCATTATTGAAATATTAAATGCATAAAGTTAATTTATTATTTTAATGAAGTATATTAAATTCCACCATAAACTCGAAGATACCTGCAAGAAATAAGTTACTAAAATTTTTGTTTGTGCAAAACGAACTGAAATTTACTATAATAGCTTCACTCATTCAAGATTATAGCGTTAATTAACTATGAAACCAATAAATATTAATTTGCATTTCCCTTTACAACAATAATAATGGAAATATGAATTAATGGAGTAACTTACGTGTACCGGTACTTGTAGTGTAGGCTTACGTAGTTAACAAAGTGGGATGAGGTTAAGCAATAATAATCACACCAGAATTGGAAATAAAACGTGATAAATAAATTTTATTGTAACAGACTTTTTCTACGTCTCTAGTAAAGCAACAAATAAAAATAACAACAAAATTAACAGTTATAATTAAAAACATATCCTTTGAAGAAAAAAGTAGGCCTAAGCAATAATAATCCCACCAGAATTGAAAATAAAACGTGATCAATAAATTTCATTAAAACAAACTTAATTTTTCTACGTCTTTAGTAAAATAACACATAAAAATAATAACAAAATTAATAGTTACAATTAAAGATATATCCTCTGAAAAATAAAAGTAGACCTAACCTTTATTTCTCTGGAAATTTAGCAGCCTAAGTGACAGAACTTTAACCAGTATCTAATGTCCTTTCAGTTAGACTGAAACATTTCATTGTGAAATTTAAGGATATAATGTATTCTAACAGTCACAAAGAACTTCAAATTAAAAGTTTTGTTTCTGCACAGCATTCTTGTGGAAACCCAGGAACCTTTCTGAATCTTTCGGAAACCGGAAAAAGGATAACTCTGGCCTCTTTCTCTTACTGTTGCTACAATTTATAGCACTACAAACGTCTCCTCCTTGTCCCATATTATTATTCCAATTATTATATTTTAGCCATTAACATTTTCATTATAACCAATAACGAACATTTCACAAGCATCAATGTGAAATATGCAACGAGCTAGCACTTGATAGAAATACGACACAGTCCAAAGTCAACCATGGACAGTCTATTGTTTCTAGTTGCTAACCGCTTGGAGCGCTTTATCACGAGATTTGCAAAAAAACACCTCAAGCTTCGCGACTGTATATAGTAGACTGTGGTATGAACTTCAGATGCTGTCCAGGACGTAAACAAACATCTAACTATGTACATAGAGAAAATTATTTCCTCTATGGTAATCCAGCTGTTGACCAGACGGGACCAAGCATGACCTAGTGTGTCAACACATTTTTGGTAATCGCAATTGGAGATAATCGCGATAATGCTAATCGTGATTAGTGACTGTAGTCTGTCACTAGTATAAGGTCCTTGTGTCTTCTGGTGTTTTCGTTTGGTTTGCGGGGGTGTATTTGTGTTGTGTAGTGTGGACTCAAATAGTGTGTGTGTTCTGAAATTCAGTTGTGTGTTGAGGATTTGTTGGGGGTGTATTTTTGTGTATCTGTATACTTCGTATTGTTCTAGTGTGTTTACTTTCTGGTTTTTCGGTTGGATATGTAGAATTTCCATGTCTTTGTCTATGTTGCTGTATGTATGGTTGGCGTTTGTAACATATTTTGCGTATGTGGAAGTATTGTGTGATTTGGTTATGGATGTGATGTGTTCCTTGTAACATGTTTGAAAGGACAGCCATAACTAAATCACATAACACTTCCACATATGCAAAATACATCACAAACGCCAACCACAACTACAGTAACATAGACAAAGACATGGAAATTCTGCATATCCAACCGAAAAATCAGAAACTGAACACACTAGAACAATACGAAGTATACAGATACACAAAAATACACCCCCAACAAATCCTCAACACACAACTGAATTTCAGAACACACACACTATTTGACTCCATACTACAGAACACAAATGCATCCCAGCAAACTAAATGAAAACACTGGAAAACGCAAGGACCTCACCAATTTAGAAGATGGCTCCCAAGTTGAAACTAGTCAACTAGATATTTAGAAACTTGATTCAATATTAACACATGAAAGTAATCACCGTAAATTCATTCATTTATCCATTATTAGCACTACAACCCATGAAGGGTCTAGGCTTCCTTAAACAGTAGAAACCATTCATCTCTATCTTGAGCCCATTGTCTCCATCTCTTGCATTCAACTCTCTGCAGACATCCTCCACATCCTGAAGCCACCTCAGCCTGGTCTTCCTCTCTTCTTAATCCTCTGGGTGTCCATATAATGCCCGTTTAGGTAATCGGCCTTCTGGCATACGTTAAAGATGTCGCAACCATCTAAGTCCGCCTTTCTTAATGAAGGAAACTATACTCGGTTCTCCATACAGTTCCATTAGTTCTTTACTTGTTCTACTTCTAAACTGACCATTTTCAAAATGGGGACCATATATCTTTCTCAGAACTTTTCTTTCCCAAACTGCTAGCATATGTAACCACTGGTCTTAGAATAGTTTTATAAATTGTTTTCTTTGCAGATCTGGATAATGAACTGAGTTTAAATAGTTTTCCAAGCCCAAACAGGCACCTATTACCGGCCATTATTCTTGTCTTTATTTTTGAGGATATATCATTATATCACCGTAAATTATATTTCATAAATATAATGTTAGCTTGTAATGGCACACAGGTATAATATTGTACCACAAGTGTTTGTATACTTTTATTATGTATTAACATAACAAATACCAGTGCTGGAGCAGGAATCTATTCTAAACTATTCTGTCAATATATAACTCTAGGAAGTAACAACGCGGCTTTTGATGGAGAAATTAAAGTCATACACAATCTCATTCTCAGAGTACAAATGTTCATTAAAGCTGTATTACTCATAGATTCAAAAGCAGCAATTCAAGCAGTTGCTTCCAATCACATAACTGATGAGTACAGTTCGCATTTCCATGCATTATCAAATCTTAAAACATGTACACATTTATGCATTGTCATATGACAAAACATGCACAATAAGGCGAGAAAACAGTAAAAATATGCACTATTAAAACTGAGTTCTACATTATGTTACATTTTTATTTTATTTTGAAACAACGTACTACAACTAATTTCTCAAAATTTTCTTCACTTACGCTCATATGTTTATCTGAAGCATGTTCTTGAATAAAGAAAATGATCTTTCTATGTCATAAGAAGTGATAGGTGCATATTTAAGCTAAGAAATTTGGAACAAAGTGAGGTCGAATTGTAACTCTCTTGTATTTCCGCATTACCGTGACCCCATTGGGAATCGGACCCCCGATCTTCTGACTTTGCAGTGTTATGCCTTAACCGCAATGCTATTGTGTGGCCCAAAATACACAAGTACTTACATCTCTATTACAACAATCACAATGAACTACATCACGGTCCATCTTTAGAAATTTCTCAATGCATTCTGACACAATGGGACACACTCACGGACAGGAGAACGCGAATTCGATTATGCGCACTGTTCAAAACATACAGAGGTGAGCCTGCCTGGAAAGAAATAAAAAATAGGTTGCAGCCGCCAAATTACTCTTCAAGGAACGACCACTCATATAAATTGAGGGAAAGAAGGCAGAGGACGGACACTGGAAAGTTTTCTTTTCTCAATCGTACTATCAGGGACTGGAATGCTTTACCTGCAGACTTACTAAAGGCTTTACCAACAACCAAAAATGTATTTAAAAATAGGCTTAAGGACCTTAATAATATACGGTAATTATACACAGTACTTAAAGGGTGTAAATGATATGTTGTTATTGAAGTGTTTTATCAGTGAAGAATTATGTTGTGTCAGTGAAGTGTGTTGTATCAGTGAAGAAGTATGTCGTGTCAGTGAAGTGTGCTGTGTAAGTGAAACGTGTTCCTGTCAGTGAAGCTGTATAGGTTATAGTGGCAAGTGCAAAGTATTTGAACAGTGAAATGTTTTTGAAGTGTTAGTGAAATCAGGATAGAATCAGTGAAATGTGTCGTAGTTCCAGTGCAGTGAGTGAGTTGACAGCGAAATGAGTGTAATGTGGAAAGGTACTTGTGCAGATATGAACATATACTCGTGGGTTTTAGTTCGATCTTAGTTTTAAGATACAAATTAGAATATTTCAAATGTTATTTTAAGTGATCGTTTCATTTAATTTAGTATATTCCCTGTTGTTGTTATTATTATTATTATTATTATTATTATTATTATTATTATTATTATTAGTATTAATTATTAGTATTATCATTAATTGTATTTTTAATTAATGAGTTTATTATTGTCATTATTGAGTGTAATTAGTTACCACTGCCACCGGGTATATACCCATTGCAGTGTGAATAAATACATACATACACATACAAGATCTCTTCTTGCAGTTCTAACAGGAGCTACAGAAACACTTCACAATTCGACACAAAAATTATACTAAATTGCAGTTTGCATGCCTGCTGCTTCTGCGTTCCTTTCAATATTTTGACCTCCAGCTTGTAGCAAGTGAGAGTTGGGGTTGGAAATTCCAATGTAACAAAGGGGAGTTTAGCGGAAAGTCCAATGTCTAGTTGTCAGGTAGGATGCCACGAAACCATATTGTGAACTTTATTAGTTCCAACAATGTAATTTATTCGTCACAACAATAATTCCTTTCTACAATTCACCTTAAACGCTCTCGTCAACAATTGGATCTTCACTCAACACAGTATTCGTTATAGCACTCCACCGACGACAATGACAATTTACTTGGACTATTACGCACAACAATGAACTGTTAATCTTAACTAATATTTACAAAGCACTATTTACCAATCAGAACTACCAGCTCTCAGTTCACAGTTCTTCTATCTCAGTCACTCGAGTTCACGGTATCTCGAACCACAGACCTTCAGAGACAGTTCACTGTACTCGAACTCGGGTCCCTCCAACTGCGGTCCACTGCACTCGAACTCAGGTCCCTCCAACTGCGGTCCACTGCACTCGAACTCAGGCCTTCGGATGCTGACGCAGATGCAGACGCACATTCGAATCGAACTCCGGTACACAAGACTGGCTTCCTTGCTCTGGCTTTCTCACTGACTGAATAACTGAAAACTCAGAAACTCTTGTCGTTCCTTCGCGACCGTAATTTATAACTACAGCGACGTAGCCTCGAAGGTTCCACCCGTCTCTAGAGATGGCATTCCAGAGAAATCCAGAGCCCTCTCCTCTCTACCAGCACCAGATGCGCGCGCAAACTCGTCGCGTGACGTAATACACCCTCTCTCTTCTCTCCACCGCGCGACGTCACTCAATGTTCCGTGCAGCCTGTGCGATCTGCTTTCATGCGGGACGCTGGTCGTGAGTTCGAATCTCACGTCGCTGTCACAATATTATCAATAGCTTTTTTTTTTTTCCTCAATAGACAAATAATGTGGAAATACCAGATTCTACAAAGCAGCATTCATAAAAGGCACCATTATGCAAGTTAACATAATATATGCACTAAAGTAAAAAAAGGAGGACATTTATATGTAATATAAAAGTTTAAATATGTGCCATTAAATGTAAAATCGTCAAAATATGCATTATGCATGAATTTACTCCCAGAAAAGGCCAAAACATGCAAACATGCATGTATGTATGTGTATGTATTTATTCACACTGCAATGGGTACTTATATACCCGGTGGCAGTGGTAACTAATTACACTCAATAATGACAATAATAAACTTGTTAATTAAAAATACACTTAATAATAATACCAATAATTAATACTAACAATAATTTATAATAATAATAATAATAATAATAATAATAATAATAATAATAATAATAATAATAATAATAGGAAATATCCTAAATTAAATGAAGCACTATCACTTAAAATAACATTTAAAATAAATCTAATATGTATCTTAAATCTAAGTTCGAACTAAAACCCACGAGTATGATATGTTCATATCTGCACAAGTACCTTTTCACATTACACTCATTTCGCTGTCAACTCACTCACTGCACTGGAACTACGACACATTTCACTGATTCTACCCTGATTTCACTAACACTAACATTTCACTGTTCAAATACTTTGCACTGCCACTATAAACCAGAGGCGTATACTGGTTAAAGGGTTTGGGCTACCGCTGACCCTATTATTACACAAAATATATCTAACAATTACTTTAATTTTAATTACTATGATAAAACTAATAATACAAAATTATTACATTATGTTATATTATAAACTTTTTCTTTTGTAATTTCCTTGGGCTACCCCCGGTAGCCCGCAAAATACGCCCCTGCTATAAACTATAAAGCTTCCCTGACAGGAACACGTTTCACTAACACAACACACTTCACTGACACAACATAATTCTTCACTGATACAACACTTCAATAACAAAATATCATTTACATCCTTTACATACTGTGTATAATTATCGTCTATTAGTAAAGTCCTTAAGCCTATTTTTAAATACATTTTTGGTTGTTGGTAAAGCCTTTAGCCATGTTCTAAATGCGAAAGACTGGTTTTACAACCGCCAGCATGGTTTTAGGGAAGGCTTCTCATGTGATAGTCAAATTACGTCGCTGGTTCAGGATCTAGCTGAAGAGGTAGATAGAGGCGGAAGAATCGATGCAGTTGTGATTGACTTTTCGAAAGCATTTGATTTGGTGCCACATGACATATTAATAGATAAGTTAAGTAGGCTAGGAATAGATAAAAGAGTGGTGCTATGGATCCAAGAATTCTTAAAAGGTAGAACCCAGAGAGTTAGAGTAGGTCATGAAATATCGGAAATTGGAAATATAAGTTCAGGGGTGCCACAGGGCAGCGTTCTGGGTCCATTACTCTTTATAATATACGTAAATGACCTATGCCAGGATATTACATCAAATGTGAGGCTATTTGCAGACGACTGCATTATCTATAGAAAGATTAGAAATAATTCAGATGTAGATGCTATTCAAACAGACTTGAATAAAATTTATAACTGGGCGTTAAAGCATAGGATGAAAATAAATGGTTCTAAAAGTAAATCTATAACATTTTGTAAAACCCGAGAGGAAACTACTCTTAATTACGAATTCAGTGGTGTTGTAATTCCGCAAGAACAATGTTGTAAATACCTAGGAGTGTATTTAAACTCCAAACTTTCTTGGGGAGAGCATGTTGATAATGTTACAGGCAAAGCATGGAGGGCACTTCACTTTATTATGAGAATCTTGAGAAAGGCTAGCCCCAAATCGAGGGAAATAGCATATCTAACATTAGTGCGACCGTTAATGGAATACGGAACTACATGTTGGGATCCCTATAGAATATATCAGATAAATTCCTTAGAAAGAATCCAGTATAGGGCAGCTAAATTTGTTAAAGGTAAAAGAGAAGATGGGAACGATACGATAAAAGAACTTAAATGGGAAACTTTGGAAAACAGACGTAGGAAAACTAGAATAACATCATTATATAGAGCACATCTAGGTCAGAAAGCATGGGTAGACATAACGGCTCGGTTAGAAAAGCCAACGTACTATGGTAGGAACGATCATGATTTTAAAATCAAATGTAGGAAACAGAAAACGGATGTAGGTAAATTCTCATTTTTAAATAGAACTATAAATGATTGGAATGACCTACCTGCAGCGGTCTTTGAGGGCTGTCCTTCCTTAAGGAGATTCAAGAATAATTTAAAGAGTTGTGTATAAAGTGAAAATTAAAATTAAGGTACATTCAACATTTAATTTTTAAGGTGGCATGTATTTATCTAGCCTGACGAGTTTACTTCCTTGGTTTGAATTGTAAATTATTTAAAAATAGCGTGTAAGAGGGCCTTAGACTAGAAATGTTTAGTTTAAATGTAGTTCTGTTTATAAGTACAGTATGCATAAGAATGCAATTATTTGACTTATTTGAACTGTTGTATCAGTGAAGCGAGGTGAGTCAGTGAAGTTATGGTTTTACAGTGCAGTGAACAGTTCCGATCAGTGATAATTTATAGCGTCAATGAAATGTGTTCTATAGTGTCAGCGAAATGTGTTACAGAGTGTCAGTGAAATGTGTGCTAAAGTGTCAGTGAAATGCGTCATAGTGCCACTACAGGGAATGAGATGAGAGTAAAGTGAAAGACTATTGAAAATTATGTAGGACCTATACATAATCATGTAGGTTGTGTTGTAAAATTAGGTGTTTTATTTTATGTTTTATTATTATTGTGTTAAATTGTATTGTGTATTCTTATTGTATTGTGTATAAAATTGTATATGTGTTGTAAATTTTATTATGTATTGTAAATTTTATTGTGTATTGCTTATCATTTTAACTGTGTATTGTTAATATTGTATATACCACTGCCACCGGGTGCTTGCCCACTTGCAGTGTAAATAAATACATACATACATACATACAAGTCTGCAGGTAAAGCATTCCAGTTCCTGATAGTACGATTGAGAAAAGAAAACTTTCCAGTGTCCGTCCTCTTTTTTCCCTCAATTTATATGAGTGGTCGTTCCTTGAAGAGTAATTTGGCGGTTGCAACCTATTTTTTATTTCTCTCCAGGCAGGCTCACCTCTGTATGTTTTGAACAGTGCGCATAATCGAATTCGCGTTCTCCTGTCCGTGAGTGTGTCCCATTTTAATGGTAAATTGATATGACTGATGACTCAACTATGAATGAATGCAGCAAACTATCAGCACTCCTACGAAAGCAAAATAAGATGATATACCTCCAATGGATACCATCACATAATGGACAATGAAATGGCAGATCAGTTGGCGAAAAAAGAATTACAGAAAGAATAGTTTGTAAATACCACAACCATTCGCAGAAGAAAGACTCAAGAAATAAAAGAAGCCTTCAAAAACGAGCAGCTGGAAAAAAATGGGAAAACATCCAGGCTCTATGGAAAAGGGAAAGATCATCAGAAGTCAGTTGGACTGTTGCCTTATGTCTGGACATCACTGCCTTGTTCAGCATGTCTTCTGTGTGGAGAATCAGTGTCATGATCAAGGAACACCTGCTAATTTGCGACAAATTGAAGCCCACAAAATGACAAAAGGAGATATGGTGCATCTGTTTTGGGAAGTTAGAAGAAAAATTATGAAATGTCAAATCCTGTCACTGGATAATAATAATAATAATAATAATAATAATAATAATAATAATAATAATAATAATAATAATAATTACTTACTTACAAATGGCTTTTAAGGAAGCCGAAGGTTCATTGCCGCCCTCACATAAGCCCGCCATCGGTCCCTATCCTGTGCAAGATTAATCCAGTCTCTATCATCATATCTCACCTCCCTCAAATCCATTTTAATATTATCCTCCCATCTACGTCTTGGCCTCCCTAAAGGTCTTTTTCCCTCTGGTCTCCTCTCCCAACTAACACTCTATATGCATTTCTGGATTCGCCCATACGTGCTACATGCCCTGCCCATCTCAAATGTCTGGATTTAATGTTCCTAATTATGTCAAGTGAAGAATACAATGCGTGCAGTTATAATAATAATAATAATAATAATAATAATAATAATAATAATAATAATAATAATAATAATAATAATAATAATAACAATAATAATAACAATAATAATAATGTATTAACAAATTTGGTTCCTTAAATTCCAAAGTTTCCCCAGGTGTTAATGTTCCAAATCATGACTTGGTGACTAAATTCTGAGAGGCAGGAAGTAGGCATTGCTTGTAAAATTTTCCTAAAAATCGCAGGAAACAGGTATGTCTTACAGTCCTGTGCGAGTTACTGTAAAACTAATCAGGTTAAAACCATACAAATTTACATCATCATCATCATCATCATCATCATCATCATCATCATCATCATCATCATCATCATCATCATCATCATCATCATCATCCTGTCAAGTACTAGTCCCAAAAGAACTGTTACGGCCTGAAAAAGCGATTTTCTTGCCATCTTTTCATAGGTCGACCAAGTGACCATTTCCCATTTGGATGATACTTTATTATTGCCTTAGGGGTCCTGGATGAAACCATTCTTGAGACGTGTTCCTTCCAGTTTAACTAATATCTGGAGATGTGGTCCAGTATTGATGACACAATAAGTTCTTGAAGGATATCTTCATTTTTCTTTCGATCCCATTTAGTGTAGCCAGCTGTTCGGCGCATGAATCTCATCTCGCAAGCTGTTAGTCTGCTTTCATCTTTTGTCCTTATAGTCCATGCTTCACTCTCATAACATAAGACTGGTCGAGCTATTATTTGATAAATACGAGTGCGAGTTGATTTTTATACTAATGAAGGTTTCAAAACTCTATTAATAATGCCCATTTATTTGTTGAATTTTACAATTTTCTGCGATAAATCCAAATTTTCAACAAAAGAAAGTTTATATCCCAAATAATTAAACTCATTAACTCTTTCCAAAATTGTGTTATTTAAACAAATTTTGCTTGGTATTGGGTATTTATCACAAAAGGTCATTATTTTTGTTTTGTTAATGGATATTTCCATGAATATTTTTGAGCTATTAAATTTAAATTGCGTACTGACCATTGCAAATCATCTTCTGATGTTGCTAGTAAAACAAGATCATGTGTAAACGTTATTACATCTAATTTTAAATTTCTGTTAATAGTGATATATCCATGTTTTGTTTCTCTAACCCTTTGATTCAGTAATAATTAGGCGTGGATTTTGTGAATGGACTTTAAAATGGAATGCATTACTGCGAAATTGACCCCAATCGCCTCCTGTTTTCTTACGAGGCCTGCTTTCATTTCCATAAGTAAGTAAATATCCAAAACAATAGGTATTGAAGCTCCAAAAAGTCAATGAAGAACCCTCAATACAGTACTTTTCACGTACGAGTTAGCCAGTCATGCGACAGATCAGGCTGCGGTAGTCAGACTTCTTACTCCCGAGCGGTCAGATAAAATATCTATGCAGCTGAAACTGTCTACTTGCCCTGCAAGATAATGTAATCACATACGAATCATATATAAAAATCCGTTGCTGTAATGTTTACTTGTCTCGTGGCATTATAACACAGAATCTGAAATACTTGTAACACGTAAACACTCAATCACTTCCGAACTCGACACAAACTTCGGTAAGACTGAGAAATGAAGAAAAGTAAGCCAAGGTCGCAGAGCTGCAAGGCAGATCACCACTCTGCCATGGTGCGTCAGTCGGCTGATTGGCCAACTCGTACTTGAAATGTATTGCAGCAGAATGGTGGACTGTAAAGGTACGGTCACACGTCGCTACTTTCGCTGCGCAACTTTTGTACTGCAGCTGCAAAAGTTGCGTGTCGTGTTCACACGTAAGCCAAAAGTAGCGCGCTGTACGCTACTTTTCGTGCTGCTCAACCCGAGTGCTGCAAAAGTTGCAACTGGAGGTTGCGAGTCTGTTCACACACAAGGCGCTACTTTTGCAGCCGCAGTCATGCTGCAGGTTTCCATCTCCGTGTTGACTTCTCAATATACATTTTATGGTTATGTTCGCATTATTAAGAAACTCATGCGAAAGCTTACTTATCTATTATTTGCTTTTCTGTCCCAACTAGTATTCATAAATTGGCATTATTTTTACTATAAAGCTTTTAAAAACGCCTATATACTTACAGTCTTACTAATAAACCGTATATAGTTTTTATACGAGACTTATGCAGAGTTGAGACAGAAAACATTACTAATAAACCGTGAATAAGCTATGGACGTATAAACAGGCTGTAACTATACAACGGGAATTGCTTTGCAGTAGTTATATACACGAAATTCCTTGTTTAAGCGTTGTATATAGCGAAAAAATGGCCGCCCCTCTAACAGCTGTTCTTATCGACTGTCATTTTATGATGATGGTTACCTTGTAACCACAGAAGAACAAACAAAAGATCATAGAATTATTAGAGTAATATTGCTGTAGCTTGTACTCTTTGACCAAAATGTAGTGTGGTAATCGATTAGAGCCAGTTGTACTATCGATATTTAACACGCCACACTAGAGCGCTCTACCGGATGCAATAGAGAACCTCAGATATTCTATTACCTTTCGTAACGAAGTAATGACGAAACTATGACGTAGCTGTGTAACAGTTATACTGTTATACACGACGTATGTAGTGATTATTAGTAAGGAATTTACACACGACTTATAAACGAGCTACTCATTGTATAAGTATAAGACAGTTAAACGTCTGTATATAGAGTGTTTATTAGTAAGACCGTTAAATGATAACCAACAGCATATTCACGTAATCAATGTTGGCAACCCTCCTGTTTGAAAGTACACTACGGAAAATAAAAAAAAAATGAATTATATCGTCAGCAAATATGCTCAGACTGTGTTGTGCATTTAATAACTGTTACAAATAATTTATTTTCATCACATCTAACATTAAAATATATCCAAACAATAGAAGTATCATTGGCACATTTGGGTGGTAACACTGGTCGCAACCGCAGCAAAAGTTTCAACAAAACCGATATCAAAAATGCTGCGGCTGCAACCCTGAGAACCCTGTTCACATGTCGCTACTTTTAAGCTGCACGCAGCATGGAAAAGTAGCAGGCAGCAGGTTTGGCAGCCGCTACTTTTCGGGTTGCACCGTTGTTCACACGTCGCAGTACAAGAGTTGCGCAGTTTTTTGTACTGCAGCGCTGCAAAAGTAGCGATGTGTGACCGTACCTTAAGTGGTATGAAGACAATAGAACCCACTACTTATTAAAATGTTAATTCCTAAAGATGTGGAAATGATTTTACATCTCTCACATCGAATGACTCATAACTAGAGCGTGGCTTTATATGCAATGCTAATTTGTATACAGGGTGTTAATAAAAAAGTATTCCGTATTGTAGTATACACCAAAACAAGAAAAAAAAGTCTAACAGACATGCACCCTAAAACTCATACCTCAATGTGATGTACATTCATAGTAATGCATCCTTCTGCCCTACATCTTAGAGAATCAGGCATGCTTTGAAATACTCCTGCATGTTCTCAGATGTGCTAGCAGGCATTGATGCGCTCCTGTAGTGCTTGTACATCACTAATTGGGGTTGCATACACTAAAGTCTTCAAGTATCCTCACAACCTAAAATCCAAGAGATTAAGGTGAGGGGAAAGAGCAGGCCAATGTACTGGACCTTCCAAACCAATCCATCGCCCATTTTAAATGTCTGTGTTAGGTGTTCTCGGACATTTTGGTGAAAATGGGCCAGTGCTCCATCATGCATGAACCACATCTCTAGACTTTGAAGGGATGGCACTTCCTCCAGCAAGACAGGAAATTCGTTTGCTATGAAATTATGCACATTGCACCATTCAAACTGTCTGTAAGATCCTATGAACACTTGAAGACTTTGATATATGATGCATAAGCACTACATGAGTGCGTCATCAATGCCTGCCAGCACATTTGAGATCAATGAGGAGTTTCAAAGACTGCGTGATTCCCTAAGACGTAGGGCAGATAGATGCATTACTTTGAATGGACGCACCTCCTACAGCAATGTGGAACAAAGGATGAGATTTAGGACTCATGTTTGTTAGACTTTTTTTTGCCTTGTTTTGGTGCATACTGCCACCTCTTAAAATATGGAATACTTTTTTTTTAATACCCTATATATTTAACCACACCCCTATATGCGTCTGATATCAAATATCTATGGATACTTAGGTGTGGTGTGGGAAGCAATGCATATTATGTTCAATAACAGCAGTCTTTGTTAGATAAAAATTGAAAGATTTAAACTTCGTAATGTTGTAAACCATGCTTTTTCAAACATAATGTACACAATGTCTACTAAAATACAGTTGATGTCATTTCTTAGCTTATAGTGTATACAGGATGTTTCAGAAATACTTTGACAAACCCTGAGGGCATGTTCCTCACACCAAAACAAGAAAAAAAGTTTATATAAACATATGTCCGAAAAACCTTAGTTTTTTAGTTATTAATTAAAGAACATAATGAAACATCTGTTAGATATTTTCAGCTTGGTAGCAAGTGTTTCAACTTTAATCAATTCAGAAACTCATAACAATGAAAGTTTACGGTCAACGTGTTTCGAGGTACAATCTAACAACTTAAGTTTGTAATCGATAATAATTCATTTTGTTACATAATCAAATGATGTTATCGATACAAGTCTGCTGATGCACCCATTGTATCCTAGATGGTTATGTGTTGCCAAGGAGACTTGTTTACTGCAGTCATTTGTCATTTGAACATTTGTTATGAGTTTCTGAATTGGTTAAAGTTGCAACACTTGCTACCAAGCTGACAATATCTAACAGATGTTTCATCATGTTCTTTCATTAATAACTAAAAAACTAAGGATTTTCGGACATATGTTTATATAAACTTTTTTTTTCTTGTTTTGGTGTGAGGAACATGCCCCCAAGGTTTGTCAAAGTATTTCTGAAACACCCTGTATAAATCCACACCCTACTTATAACATGCTATCTCCAAAACCAGTGCATGGAAGCACATCAGCCTCACAGTCAAGTTGCCACTTTCATGGTCAGAAGGTAATGCATTGTGATCGACTTAGCTCAATCAACAGAGAGATGAAAGAAGGCAAAATATTTTTTACTTCTCTTTAACTTTTAGAACAAATCTGCCGTCGATTTAAATCTCCTATCAAATTAGTAGTGAGTGCTCCTCCACAGATAAGCTGGCCAGAGAATAACAAAACTACTCTGCTCTTCTTAGTACAAGGCTTAAGAAAGCAAGAGAGCTTTTAAGTCCTTCTTCTCTATGTGACTTCACTATATTTATGCAAGGAAATTTCTTTTAGCTTCATAAGCTGAAAGGTTAAATTGCACGAACAATACATTTATTTTTCCCAAAATCAGTTTTGTTCATATTCTCACATGGGAAGTGAGGGTAAAGACATTTTGGTGTTGATATTTCTAAAAAGACTTTTTCCAAATGCATTACTATTTTTATTTTTTAGGTTGCTTAATTTCGTCTGGAGCAAACTTTCTGGTTTTATAACGCACAATGTAAAATTATTTTTCTTTATAAATTTTTTAATTTTGTTGAATACCATATTTTCTCGAATATCTCGCATCCTCAAATAAGCCACGCACCCCACTTTTGAAATGCAAAAAAATAATAAAAAATTTTAAATAAATAAAACAAATACAAATTACAAAAATAAATGCTTCGACAAATGTATTCATGACAAATTAAAAACAATTGAATTCAAATACAATTCAGTTAATAAGAAATAAATAAGTAAATAAATTTTATTCTGGAACAGGACACATTTCAAACCCATCTTACATACACGTATATCAGTTGTCATGCTTAATTGACCGTTTACACAATACCCTGCAGAATTAGTAGCACACATCACGATTTCCATGTTCCTCTGCACTTTTATTAATTTTAAGCTTTTTGCTGCAAGTAAAGGATTGCAATCTCATACCTTTTGTAGTACAGATTTTCAAAATTGAAAATATAAGACGCACACACTATACTCTTATCACACTTGATCTTGATTCAGGCACATGTACTGCTAATCTAAACACCATTTAACAATATTAACAATTGAAATACCGTCATTTCCCATAACTATGGTCCACGATACAGCCATTCAAAGAACATTGTAGAAATAACATAGACCGTTTGTAGATAGCTGCAATGACTTGACTTCAAACTACAGTACAGCAAAAATATAGATAAATGAGGTACTACATTATGGAATACAAAATTTGAATGGACCATGGTTGTGTTCCAGGACCATAGTTATGGGAAATGACAGTATGATAATGAAGATAATGTCATGCGCTAGCATGGAGTTATCCAGAAGGAAAACTGAACAATGTTGCGAACTTGATTTCGAATAAACCGCGCACCCATATTTTTTACTTGTATACTTCAGAAAAAAAGGTGCATGGGGTATTCGAGAAAATATGGTATATATTACTGTAAATTTTTTAACTGTGTTGAATAATATTACATCAATTTTGAGCAGTCCAGATCTGGGTTCTAGGCTTGTTTCTGTACTGAGTTAGATTGGCATAAATATGTAAGTTTACCTATTTCTCTTAATCTGTGTTCAACTCAAGTACTGCCCATCTGAGTGGTTATGTCGCAGTGTCATCAAAATGGGGGGAATCATGGGACAGTTACTTAATGGGACGTTTTCTTTAAATTATTTTAAACAGTTGTATAATATTATGTAGACGTCCAATTCCGAACAGCAACTGTTTTTAGGAAATAGCTAAGATTGGCCAGGCACTAGTCTTTACAGAGGGACAAGCAGAAGTGAGTGGCGGAAACTGAGATGCGACATAACTAAACAAACATACAGTAGTTGGTCATATGATATGTTAAGAGGACCTAATTTGATTAATAACATTAATGTCTTCCGTTTCCGATACTATTTAACAATTAACTAAATAATACAACGTAAAGATTAATTTTTTGGTCCTACAGAATATATCTGTTACGGTAACAATTGTTATTAGAGGAGAAAAAATTCGCTCTGGCGCTGGGGATCGAACCCAGGTCTTTGGTTCTATGTACCAAGCACTCTAACCACTGAGCTACACCGAACCACCTCTAGTGTTTGTCCCTTTGTGGCCTGACTTCAAATATATTGACATATTATATTATTATATTAAGTCAACTTTTTCCCTCAACCCAATATGAGCAAATGCTGGGTAACTTTCGGTGCTGGACCCTGGACTCATTTCACCGGCATTATCACCTTCATCTCATTCAGACGCTAAATAACCTAAGCTGTTGATAAAGCGTCGTAAAATAACCTACTAAAATAAAAAAAAAATTAAAAATTAAGTCAACTGCCATTATACAAGGAGCGCACTCAATTGAGTGACTTGGTGGCCAGGATTCCACAGTAATATGCACTGTTCGGCGAAGAATGTACGTGAAGATTAATTTTTTGATCCTACAGAATATATCTGTTATGATAACAATTGTTATTAGAGGAGAAAAATTCGCTCTGGTACCGGGGATCGAACCTGGTCCTTGGTTCTACGTATCTGAAGACTAAGGTGGGTAAGGGCACACATGAGACATCTTAGCTGCCTGCCTCTTGCATACTTTTGCCGGATCTGCCTTATTTTATCAAAATTATGGCAGATGGCAGCAATAAGTAGAGGCATTGCCTTGTTGCTGTCAGGTTAGACGCAACATTTCATACTTCAACATCGTCTATCATTACAGTATTTTGTAATTTTGAAAGTTTATGCATGAATGCTTATCAAAAAATTAAAATATAATAAGTAAAATGTGAAATGTGTATATTTATCTATCTATGCTGCCACCTAATGCTTCTTGAGTTACTTGTACACTTCTCTCGATCACAAACTAACACAGAACAAGTGTGCAGCATACATTTGGTGGTTTGTAGTACCAACATTTCTATCATCAACATTAGTACTCTTGCGCCCATTTACTTCACTTAATTGTTCGTCCAAATAAAAACTTCAAACAAAAAATTTAGAGCTTAAACGTATCTGTACTGATTGCTTTGAAAAAATAATACAGTATACTTTTCTATACAAGTTGTAAAATGTGGTTAGAATTTGTTACCTCTGAATAGTCTGAAATCCTAGGAAATATCTTCGACCAAAAGTCTATGTAAGAGCTGGGCACCAAAAGTGAATTCTACTCTCTCACGGGGAGCCATATGACTTCTCTTCAACCCCTTTCTTCCCCGCCAAACATCGCGTAGCATTGATGCTGTGACGGATGAATATTAAGCATTCCCATTTAGAGTTTGGATTTGCTCCCGGTGCTCAGCCCTGGTCTGTGTAATAAAAAATTACTTACTTTTCACAGTCAATTATAAATAACACTTAAGTATTCATCAGGAACTATCCATAACATTGTTCTTCTTTAACGGTTTGCTTACAGGTTGCTCAGAAAGAAATGTCCCAGGTTTATTTCTCAGTTGAAAATAAAAAGAGAATAGTGCAGTTTCAGATACTTCAGTTTTAAAATTTCCTACATTTATCTACAGAATTGCAAATGATTCCACCAGACAGCGAAACTATAGTAAATTGTTAAAATGTTATCTTTGAATAATTATCATGACAAACAATGAGCTATAATTGAATTCTTAACTGTCAGTAACCAATTTGTAAACATTCGCTGATATTAAAATTGTGCATTTGATAGGAACAACACTGGTTACTAAGCTAAGAGATTGTTTGTTGTTAATGGAGAAAAATTCGCTCCAGCACCAAGGATCGAACCCGGGACCCCCAGTTCTACGCACTATTTCCTCTAATCACTGCGCTATGCCGAAGCTCAATCCAAGGGGCAAGGTCGAATCTTTCTCCTTTTGGTTCTTTCTCTTAGTGGCCTTGTATGTATAGTGTCATATGTTAAGTCATCATGACTCATCACACAGGGAGCACACTCATTTGAGTGACTTAGCGGCCATGATTCTACAGTTTATATGCACTGTAAAGCAAATAATGTATGCAAAGGTTAAATAGTAACTGTAACAGATAATTATGTAGGACCACAAATTAATCTTTTCATAAGCTAAGCGAGTTCAAACTTCAAGAATGGGACAAACCGAGCTTTATTTATTTATAGTGAGGATCACGTAAGAGCAGTTCCTAAAAGGCTAATTAGATCTACGCAAGAGATAGTAAGTGTCAATACCTTAGAAACAATATACTTTGCATACTTCCATTTGGTAATGAGTTTTGGAATAATATTCTAGGGAAATTCTAAAGTAACAGTATATTCCTACTACAAAAAAGAGTAATTAGAATAATAGTAGGTACCAAATCTAAGGAGTTATCTAGAACCATTAAAAAAAAACAAAATAATGCCCATGGCTTGTCAGTATAATTTTTTATTAATAACCTTCCTTGTATGTAAATGTGAAAACTTTGTAACTAATGCAACAGTTCATAGTATAGTATAGTATACTTCATCGGCAAGTCTATCATGCTATAAAAAAAAAGAGTGTGTTATATGACAGTAAATTTTTATAGTCTCACTATGGGCATAAAAAATCAAACTCAAAACATAAGATTATTTTGGACCAAATTAAAGAAGTACCTAATTTCTCATACATTCTATTCTGTAGGTGAATTTAAGACATTCAACAACAATGCTGCATGATTATTTCTGTCTTGTATTAAGTATTGATACTAACCCCTTGTGTTGTACTAGTATATTGTAAAACCCTTCCATATATATTTCAACTAGACTGTGACTATGAATTAAAACTTTATAGTACTATAATAGTACATAATGCAACGAGCCTATAATGATAGTAATTAAGAATCGAGTATGGATATTTATGAAACGAGCGCAAGCAAGTTTCATAATTTTCATACGAGCTTCGTAATTACCATTATAGGCGAGTTTCATACGACTTTTTATGCTCGACCATATTTCTAACTTGAAATTACCGGTATTCAGATGTATACATTTTATTTGTAACTGACAAGATCGGAAGTGACCTTGTTCTAGGTCGTGAATTGTGAGATGTGCGCAGACGCGAAAGTATTGATTTTTTCCGAGGAACAATAATGTCATTGACCTTGACGTAGTCCCGTTAAACTTGATAATATTATAATATTATAACCTTGATTATTGAATTCGACATTGAAAAACGAGATGACAAATTGAATTTATTTGAATATTATTTACAATTAACGCTAATTACACTAGTCTGCGATGAAATTCCTGCCTCCAAAGTTTTAATGTTTTTAGGGTATTTTTAGCATGCTGAAATCAAATTCAAAGCCAAAAAGTTCCTATCACGTACCATTTTCTTGTTATTTTAATTTTCTTATAATATATTACGACAATTTATAGCATAATTATTTAAACTGTAATACTTTAACATATATAGGTTTAGTATGTTAGGATATGAAAACCAAATGTATTCAACATATTTTTAAGGTGTTTATATTGAAAACCAAGGACACTGGATGTTTCTTAGCAGATAGAGGGTGCAAGCACATAAGAAAGTTAGGGCGAAATAACGTGCAGCCTTGTCATTATTTTTATTTGTGAAAGCTAGAAATGTCAGCCACTCCTTGGTGAAAGACTGAACTCAACTCGTCTAGTTTCTCTCACATCTCATTAGTCTGCATTTCATCTCGAAACGAAACGAAATCAGTTTGAAGCTTTATTGTGGAGTAGAATGTTGAAAGTTTTTTAGTCCAGTAAGAAAGTATTTACCATGTTGCATCGAGGATGTCTAAATAATCCAGACCACTTTTGTTATATAACTTATGTAGGATGTACACATTGCCTAAGCAGAGGTGTAATATTACAGATTTTGTGAAAAAGTCATACCATGCCAATTTGGAATCAAACTTGGGCACCACACAAAGTATGTAGAGTATGCACTGAAGAACTTCGTCATTTGATCAATTGGAGAAGACCGTTGCTATCTTTTGGAGTACCTCTGGTTTGGAGAGAGCAGTCGAACCATAGTAATGACTGCTACTTCTGTTTGTGTGATGTGAAGGGGTACAATTCTAAACATAAAAATAAAATCGTGTATTCAGTTGTTCGGTCAGCCATTTTACCTGTGCCTAATGTACCAATCCCTTTGCGACTAGAAAATCTTAAACAAACATCATTCTATTGGTACTGACAACGTGAAATAGGCTTGAAATACTTTTTCTCCGAAGATGATAATCTTGTATATTGCAGTAATGTGAAAGAATTTATGCTAAAACTTGGACTTCCAAACTATGACCTAAGTGAATGGAGACTGTTCATTGATGCTTCCAAGCGAAGTTTAAAGGATTTCCTCCTTCATAACGGAAACACTTTTGGTTCAGTGGCCATTGCCTATTCAGTGATCCTCAAAAAATCATACACAAATTTGCAAATGCTGTTATTGCGACTAGACTATAGGAACACAACTGTCAAGTTTGTGATGATTTCAAAGTTCTTACTATGTTGCTGAGTCAACAATCTGGTTTTACCAAATTTCCATGCATTCTTTGCCTGTGGGATAGTAGGGCACATAGTCACTGGACTATGAAAGCCTGGCCACCTCGACAAAATTTGGATGTAGGTTGTAACAATGTTGTGCGCCAAAACTTTGTGAGTTCTTCTAAAGTTGTGCTGCCATCTCTCCACATCAAGCTTGGCTTAATGAAACAGCTTGTAAAAGCTTTAAATCAGGAAGGAGGCTGTTTTAAATAGATATGTGAGAAATTTCCACTACTATCTGAAGCAAATTGAAAGAAGATACATATTTAATGGTCCTGACATAAGAAAACATGTCTGGTGCAGCATTTAAAAACAGTATGGATGAAAAGGAGAAATCAGCATGGATGTTGTTTTGTGAAGTTGTTTTAAAATTTCTTGGCAACAAGGATCGTAATTACCGAAACATTTTGGCTAACATGCTTGAAACATAAAAGGAATTTGGTTGTAACATGAGTATCAAAATTTTCTGTTTTCTCAGCTAGATTATTTTTTCAGCTAGGAGTAGGCCTAAGATGAAAGATTTCACAAGGATCTGCAGGAGTTCGAAAGAAGGTACCAGGGACATGGGAGCATCAGTATGCTTGGTGATTATTGTTGGATGTTAAAGCGTGAAATACCTGAAGAGAAACATAAAAGAAAGAGGAACAGGAGGACTTTCTTGACTAAGATGCAAGTGGTGTAATTTTTTGTGTGATTCATTATGCTAATTTATACATCCAATAGTGAAGTAAACATCACAAAACAAAGCAAAAACACTCTAGTGACATGTATGAACAACCATACACATAATTTCAGCAAGTTGTGTCTTTTAAATTCTGTTTTTGAATTTGAAATAAAAAAGTGAAATGAAAAAGTTTGTGATGAAATTCATGGAATTATAAAATACATTTAAAGTGATTTTGCAAACAAACCTGACGTGATAGAAGCAAACAGATTGAAAATTCGAATTCAGCACATCGACATTATATAAAATCACATTACTTAGTTTAGGCAACAAACACAAAGTTCAAATTCGCAGGCTAGTGTTATTATAGTAACAGAACATAACCTTCTGCGACAGTAGCCTATTGGATTTCCAGCCTCCGTGACTTTTCGCTAATTCTCTTTCGATTGCATATCCGAGAATAATCGATACTTGCGGTTTTATAACGGTAGAAAGCTGACCTGTCATTGGCTGAACAGTTGTAACCTGAGTCGTCATTGGCTGAAAGACCTGACCTTTAATGAGTAGGTGTACTTTAATGACATGCATTAAAGGTCTGCTACCAGGTGTATAATTACTACATTTCGGCATGGTCGAGCATAAAGAATTTTTTGACATGTTCCATATTCTAGCTGTGAAGCTATGTACAAATACCATGGAATGTAAATAAATACAATACAATACAATACACATTTCATATGAAGAGTCTGTGCATTGATGGACGAATATGGTGAAGCAAAATGTAGTATAACCGTAAACTGTTATTTACATATAAATTAACTGCGCGTACGTACATGTGTGTGCGCAGACAAAGACATTCACTGATAATCATCCCTTAAGGCTTGCTTTCCTTTCGAAAATGTGCCTAAAACTCTATTCATAACCCAGTGTAAAAATGTTAAGAAATCCTTGCATTACCTACATACAACTATTCAGTTAAAGTATTATTTTCCATGATGTTGCTTGAGAGAGTTTGTATAAAGTATGATAAATTATGATAAACTTAGTATACCATATTAACTATTACATCATCGTCTATATCCTATGATTAGGAGACAATGTACCAGTATCTTATTTATTGTGACATCCTCATTTCAGGACTTAAAATTGTAGAGTAAGTCCTACTGTTTATATCTCTCTGTAAGTTAAAATTCGTCAAGCCGTAGTGCAATACATTTATATTATATATAGGCATTTATATAGGATCGATGTAAGTACATTGTAACAATGGTCAGACATGATGATTTAATGAAATACTAATCGAAAACAAATGTAGTAATGAAGGCCTTTATTGATTATCAGTAGTATTTAGCCTTTTAATGGACGGGTTATCTGTTTTTTATCTGATATTTCAGGTAAAAGTATATATATTTAAAACTAATTAAATTTATAAATTTAGTATCTTAATGATTTAAAGTTAATATAGAAAAATCTATACACTTTTGTAACTTTTATTTGTAATAAATATTTCATTAGCTAGTTTGTAGAAGTTATGAATGCAGTATTTGTATTTATATGTAATGAACTGTAGGTCCTTAAGAAATGAAAATAAATTCCATTTTCGTATATAATAAAAATGTGTCTTATTTATGCATGCAAAATACCTCTTCCCCTCAGATTCGTAATAAAATATTATCTTACTGATCCCATTTTTTCAAAGCTTCATTGTCAACTAGCTGAGCATTGGAAAACAAAGCATTTGATTTCAGAGTTCAAACACGTTTAAAGAAAAGAACTTTTAAGGACAATAGAAATCATTAGCATGACATCCTGAAGAAGAGAATCAACTGATGGCATATAAAAGTGTGCTATCCCTGAACGAAAAGGCTCTAAGAAGAATTCGCTATCTATTTCTTCCTTCACGTCTAAATTCAATTCCTAGTAGCTAACCTCAACCTTCCTTCCCATCTTACAACTCCACCTCGAGGAGCCCTCATTTAAAAAAAAAAGTCTGTGCTGTATTAGGTATACACCAGCACATAGAATACATCACTCAGATTTTGGAATGAAACTACAGTTGTGTTGGTTTCAATGTTTTATACAGAGTATAGGTCTATGATAACAGAAATAATAATTAATGAAGAGTGTGCAATATATCTACAGCTAAGAATTGATACCTCGTATTTACAAAAATGATAATTCAGTTTAACTGCAATATTATTTAGAATAACTATGTTATTATTATGTTCACAAAATTGGACATTTAACTAATATTTTGTTCTTTACTGTGTTAATATTACAAAAATTACGTGGCTGACTAATTTCAACATGATGTCCATAGCCTAGTGAGGTCCAACTCTATCTTCTGGTTTCCTGTTGTGATGGGATGTGTTCATAATTGTGTCGAAAAGGGTGTGTGTTTTGAAATTCAGTTGAGTGTTCGTTCAGGATGTGCTGTGGCTGTGTTTTTGTGTGTTTGTAAATTTCATATTGTTCTAGAGTGTAAGGTTTCTGGTTTTTTTGCTGGATGTGTAGTATTTTCATGTCAGTGTCTATGTTGCTGTAGTTGTGATTGGAGTTTGTGTTAAAAGAGTGTACCAAACAATGAATAATATTTTGTCCTCAAGTAGAAGATCTTGCAAAGCAGAAACATGTAATTATATTGTCTGTCCTAGTGGTTATGTCCTGGAGGCCGAGACGTAGATAGGAGGATAATATTAAAATGGATTTGAGGGAGGTGGGATATGATGGTAGGGACTGGATTAATCTTGCTCAGGATAGGGATCTATGGCGGGCTTATGTGAGGGCGGCAATGAACCTCCGGGTTCCTTAAAAGCCATAAGTAAGTAAGTGGTTATGTCATAGGGTCATCGAAATGGGGGAAATCACGTACATACTTAACAGTGTCCTTTTCTTTAAGTTATTTTAAACATTACATAGAAGTCCAATTTTGAATACCAAATGTTTTCAGGAAATAGCTAAGACATTAATATTAGAGGAGAAAAATTCGTTCTGGTGCCGGGGATCGAACCCGGGTCCTTGATTCTATGTACCAAGCGCTTTAACCATTGAGCTACACCGAAGTTCAATCCACAGCACCGTATCGAATCCCTTTCCTCCAGTGTTTTTCCTTTTGTGGCCTGACTTCAAGTTTGACCATGTATGTTGACATTTTTATATTAAGTCAATTGCCATTATACAAGGTGTGCACTCAATTGAGTGACTTGGTGGCCGGGATTCCACAGTAATATGCACTGTTGCTCGAAGAATCTACGTAAAGGTTATTTTTTGGTCCTACAGAATATGTCTGTTACAGTAACAATATTAGAGGATAAAAATTCGCTCTGGTGCCGGGGATCGAACCCGGGTCCTTAGTTATACGTACCAAGCGCTCTAACCATTGAGCTACACCGAAGTTCAATCCACAACACTGGATCGAATTTTTTTCCTCTAATATTAATTGTTACCATAACAGACATATTCTGTAGAACCAAAAAAATAACCTTTAAATAAATAGCTAAGACAGTTGAGCTACAAGCCATTAAAGAGGGGCCAGCAGAAACAGGTGGAGGAAACAGAGATGCGACATAGCCACTCGGACGAACAATACAAATTTTGTCTATTTTCAGAGAAATTAATTTTTAAAACAGTTTTCTGATTCACCTGCAAATTCACAGATATGAGGTATCACTTCTTAACCATTGATATTTTCTCTGCATATGACACAACATCATTCCAAAATTATTCCCCAGTTCACAACAAATTTTTCACTATGTTTCACTCAAAGTATATCATACGTAACCACTTTAATATTTCATAATTTGCAATTACAAATCAAACGAGTGGTTGCACAGTGTAGCTGTTCTCAATGCCGAGATATTACTGAAACAGGCCGCAAGGCATAGCTAATTCTATACGCAAATTTGGTACTTTTATGCCCGTAGCAAGATAAGGTAGCCACTGTTATTAGAAGACAGGTTGAACCTTTAAAAGGCAATATTTAACACAATAGGAATGTACTTAGATACTGAAAAAACACTGTAAACTTCTAAAGCATCCTGATAGAAACTGAATACTATACTGGTGCAATAGTGAAGTTAAGATTTTGAAACTTAAATCTCACACTACCTAGGGCTGGAATAAATCAGGCCACGAGCCACCAGGTGGCCATCGCTGATAGTGAGATGAGGTGAAGGATTCGCCAAAGATTACCTTACATTCGCCTTACAGTAAAAGAAAACCTAGAAAAAAACCAATAAGATAATCATCCCATGACCAAATGCAGCCCAGGATCAGCAGACAAATGCGTTACCAACTGAGCTATGCATGTGATGGGCCTCTTTTGTTCTCAAGTGGTACAAATTTTTAACATATTGTCAAATTCTTAAAGGGAGCATTTTAATTATTAATCTGTAGTGGAATTCTTGTAAGGAACATTTTAAGTTCATAATAATAACCTTTATTTCAATCCTGTAAAATTCTCACTCTTCCATCGCTATATGTATTGCAGTGTTTTTTATATACCAAAATGAATGTAGATAATTTCCCTTTGAACTTGCATTTTCACGAACACCATACGAGAAGTTGAATGATATAAGACTTGATTTATGCAGATACAAGACTACACAAAACAGTTTTTATTATATGTCTCTGAAGTTTTATAATAGCTTACCTAATTCAACTAAGAATTTAAATTATGATTCATTCAAATCGTTAATTAAAAGAAAATTGTATGAACACAGTTTGTATGGCATTAACGAATATTTTAACTTGGCAAATAATTTTGTATGATTTTATTTATATTGACGTTGCTATGCATAAGGTACTTACGTGAAAGCAATAAAGTAGCTATCTAAAAAAAAAAAAAAATCTATGGAAGACATAAAAAATTATATATTATCCTAAAATTTTTAAAGTCGCATTTTAATGGATTCCATCTCATATTGGGATAGCGATAAATGAGAAAGCCCACCTTCTAGCAAAAAAATAAAGAATAAGAGAGAAATACCTTATAGCCTTACATAGGTGGAGTTATGGGGGGGGCATGGGAGGACACTGCCCCTCCCCAAACTTGTCTGAACTCTATTTTTTTCTATTAATGTCAGAAAATATTGAATTCAAAAGATCTTTTTTGCTTTTGTTTATGATTAAGTTCCTGTGCTTAAATTGGCGAATTAATGTTTTCATATCATGTGTCTGGACTATAATATTTATTTTAAATTTCTGAATGATTAAGAATTGGAGATATATGAATAAAATACTGCACAACAATGCAGAAAAAATAAAAGTGATTCCGGTATAATGTGTAAACTTAAAAACGAGATTAAATAAAATAATTAGAGTTTACATTTCATAATATATCTTCAGGAAGGTAAGCTCATATAAAAAAGTTTCTGTTAGAACTATTACGTAGTTTTATTGATGTATGCATGTGTTTCTGTTATGGGAGAGAAAAAGAGGGAGATTGTTTTAAGTTATGCCATATTATAATTTGTAGTAGACCTACAGTTCAAGTCCTATACAACTCGGTCTGAAACATCGTGGATATGGATGTAACACTATAAGAAATATGCCCCCCGAAAATATCTTTATTAAATGATCATATTCCGATATTACTGTACCACGGTCAAGCTATAACGGGGAGGAAGCAAATGATGTCCTCCATAACCCCGTTATGTGGGGAGTCTATGGTTTAGCTTTGCCTCCCCCCCACCCCCAAGGAAACGGTTCTCTGTCCGCTTATGTAGCCGAAAGCAACAAATTCGACTTTTCTTACAGTGAAGAACTTGAATTAAAATTTAAATAAGAAACAGTCACTGACTCGTAAAATAAGCTGATTCACATCAATCTTTACACTCAGTCACTACACACTGCTATTAATAGTAATACACTTGGTTGGTTTAAATTGAGATAATGAAGTTTTGATTCAAAGTAAAACAATAGCATTTACGCTGAAATTATAAATATTATATATTATACAGAGCAAATCGTAAGTAATGTCATTGATTTCAGGGGGTTATTCTCCAAGATATTTCAAACAAAAATGTTTAACACAATTTTGCTCGTTTTTACTTCCTTTTCGAGATAAAATATTTTTTACTCACCCTGTATAGTAATAGTTGTTATTGTTGTTGTCAAGCATTTCTATAATGTCTATTATTATTATTTCAGCATTAGAATGTATATTGAAAATAAAATAAAATAAAAATTTAATTATTCTACAATACACAATTAAGTGTAATTTAAAAAAATAAATATACAAATTTTCAGGCACAATACAGACTTAATATGAAATGTATCTCTCAGGTACACCGCGCCTGACTGTGTAACAATAGGGATTGTGCCTGACGGAAGATTAAAAGCTTCCTTTGCCATTGCTATCCTCCTTTTGACTTCCTGCCAACAATTCACGTTACTACTTATAATATGCCCCAAGTATTTTAAGTTGTACACTTGCTCTACTGCCTCATTTCGAATTCGCACGTTTACTTTCTTTATTTTTCTTCCGATAACCATGGTCTTCGTCTTGTCTGCATTTATCTTCGTCACCAGACCTTACTCCCTGTGATTTTTATCTGAGGGGTACATAAAAGACACAGTGTTTGTCCCAACCTTTGCAGCTACTCTTGAAAATCTGAGAAATCGAATTGTTGAAGCTGTCAATTCAATAAACAGGGACCAGTTGATGCGTGTGTGTGGAATGAACTGGACTACTGTCTCGATGTTTCTCAAGCAACACATGGTGCTCATGTTGAGTGTACAGAGCCTGTAGGATAAAACTTTGAACCTTCTTCTATCCAGTGACATGCACAATGTGTTTCTATCTTTGATAGTTTGTCTGTAATACAAAATTGAAATCTGCTCTTTCATTTTGAATCATGGTGTATTTTGGTGAGTATAAAAATTGTTATGTATTTAAGTTAGAGGATTGACCGAAGTCTACCATTTGGAGTAGTTGGCAATTATACAGAATGTTGCAGAAATTTGTAATATTGGTAGCACAAAGTTATGTTTATTTTTTTTTAATGGGATACCTGTATTTAGTTCCATAAATTTGTTGTACTCTTCACTGTGATTCAAATGATATTATAAGCGTGGAATACCTAGCTTTGTATTCAGTCATTAACAAAACAAAAACACTTTAAAGATCATATCTACTCGTACATTTTTAGCTACTCCAAGGAAAAAATATATCTTTAAGAGAAAACTTAAATATTTTTGTTCAGCAAGTACGAGGCGCGTCCATAAAGTAACTTTCCCACTCGTCCCACAGCTAGCAAACTATATGTTGCGCGAAGCGACTGCGTGTATGTGATAGAGTAATGTCCTGGCATGGCGCATGCGCTAGCAGAACTTCCCGAGTTCTCTCAGTAGCTTTGTTGCATTGGTTAAAGATGGACGTTCCTATTCCAGCTCCCGCCACGTGAAGTGTGGTCAGTGATAAAGTTTTTGAATGGACAGGGCATAGCGCCGATTGAAATTGATTGTCAGCTGTGCCAGGTCTATGGGCAAGCAGATGGTGCGTTGCTGCTGTAGACAATTTTCAGCAGAACGCCAAAATGTGCACGACGAAGAGCATAGTGGGAGGCCAACCATCATCACAGACGACCTTGTGGAGCAACGCACCATCTGTTTGCTCATGACGTTAGGCCCATAGACCTGGCACAGCTGACGATCAATTTCAATCGGCGCTATGCCCTGTGCATTCAAAAACTTTATCACTGACCGCACTTCATGCGGTGGGAGCTGGAATAGGAACGTCCATCTTCAACGAATGCAACGAAGCTACTGAGAGCACTCGGGAAGTTCCGCTAGCGCATGCGCCATGCCAGGACATTACTCTATCACGTACACACAGTCGCTTCGCGCAACATATGGTTTGCTAGCTGTGGGACGAGTGGGAAAGTTACTTTATGGACGTGCCTCGTATACAGAAAATTTCTTACTAAAGTGAGAGACTGTGAAATTACGTACTGCATTCTGCATGGTATTGGATACTGTCACATTTGCCTACTGTGATTACAGATCAGAGAAGTGGAGGCATTCACAAACGAAAGCTAGCATTCCACGAGCCACGGCCTTGCCCTCAGTGCCAGAGGATCTACAGAGATGCTGCCACTCTAAGAACTCACGTTACCATCATGCACAAAGCAGGTGCAGAACCTTTCGTCTGCACTTGTGGAGCTCTTTTTGACACAAAATATCACATGTATACTCATCGCAAGAATGGTCATAAGTAGTGGCAACTTCAACATTCTTCAGAATCTATAATCACTAGAGCCCAGCGTTTGGTCACCGATCCTTTGGAAACATATTGTCTGTGTACAGAGTATACTGCACAGCACATTGCAGGGTTAGCAAGTTCAGTGACTGATTAATATTGTGGAGTATGGGAGTATCTTGACAGCCGAGTTGTGCTTTCAGTGCCTTTCGTTTATGCTAACGCTGATTTTTAAGCTGATTGAAGTTGTCGACTTCTATGACAAATTTAATCGCACTATTACTTCATAAACAACGCTCCACCCACCCCATCTCACATAATAGTACATTATGTAACGAGCCTATAATGGTAGTAATTAAGACGCGAGTATGTTTATGAAACGAACGCAAGCAAGTTTCATAATTTTCATACGAGCGTCTTAATTACCATTATAGTCAAGTTTCATACGACTTTTTATGCTCGACCATATTTCTAACTTGAAATTATTCATAAGTATTCATGTTATTCTTATCTGACTGAGGAGCAGAACTGACCTTGTGCAATACCTCGTAAATTGTGAGATGTGCGCAGACGCGAAAGTATTGATTTTTTCCGAGAAACAAATGCCATTGACCTTGATATAATCTAGAGAGTAAAATAAACATTAATCTTGATATAACCTTGAAATTGAATTAGACATTGAAAAACGAGATGATAAATTGAATTTATTTGAATATTATTTACAATTAACGCTAATTATTATAGTAACAGAACATAACCTTCTGTGACAGTATTGGATTTCCAGCCTTTGTGACGTTTCACTAGTTGTCTTTCGATTGCATATCCGAGAATAATCGATACTTGCACTTTCATATTGATACAATGGTGTTTTCTGATTGGTGGAACACCTGAACTTTAATGAATAGATGTACTTTAATGAGGTTCATTGAAGGGCTGCTACCAGGTGTATAATTACTACATTTCAGCATGGTCGAGCATAAAATCAATTTAAGATTGTATATCGGGGAATAAGGTAGTGACTATTCTGAAAGAAAGAAATTCTAAGCTTTTGAAGGTTCAGTTGTTGATAGAAGAGTTTGAAATGAATACTTCAGTCCAAATGGGTTAAATATCAGTTATGCCATTCTAAAATCAAAGCAGACAAACGATGTTTCATACAGGAAACACTGAAACACCAAAACACAAATAAAAATATAGAAGCATTTCTGAAGAAAACTCAAAACAGACCTTCTTCCTCTTCCAATTTGGTTGCTGCTACTTGGTCACTTTCTATAATGACTTGTATAACATGATGTTAACTAATATTTCGTTTGAAAAGGTCAAAAAACCTTCATTTTAAGACATTGAATTAAAAAAAAAAAAGAAAGAATACACAAAAGAAAATTTCTTTGTGCAATAACATTGCATAAACATCATTTTGTGCCTTCCTATGAAAATGTTTTAAACTCACATGAGGGATGTTATGGCAGATAAAAAAATATGGATTTCGCCAGATGAAAAAAAAAAAAAACAGTTGTAATTACGACATTCGTAGGTCACGTTTACGTGGGAACATTGGCATCTGATAGTATGACGATGTAACTGATATTTCACATTTTCAATTTGTACCAGTTACTTTTTGGAGGTTAAATGAAGTTTCCTGGATGCAAGCATTGTCTAATAAGGAGAAGAAGGAATGTTTCATTCGAAACACCAAGACTGTACAGAGTTATTTGTTGCATTGCCTTTCAACATGATATATCGGTGCAACTTTTTTTTTTTTAATTTGCAATTCTACAGTGCTTCCTGTTTGATTTAAATGTAATGTTAAGTTTTGGATTTGTTATATAATTTTTTAAGCTTTTTTCTTACAATAATACCCTGTTGTATAAGATATATGTTAAATTATTTGATATGTTAAACATTTACTGAAAGCATGTTTACTCCTGTGAATAATTTATTGTCTCAACTGACTGTACTTTCATATATGATACACAACAGAAGCGGAAGTACAGTGGACTCTCCTAAGTCGACAAAACAGAATTGAAAGTTCAGTCCAATAAGGGTACCGGTAGTGGGTGTGGCAGGTGAAATGAATACAAATTCTTATTGGTTATCCATCAACGAATACAGTACTGTACTTGCATTTCCTGCCCACCCCGAGACTTGTGTATGCACTTCCAGTACCACAGTGGCTTTCGACAGTTCCGTCTCACAAACGGCACAATTCTCAAATAGAAAAAGAAGAGTTCAGTGGACTCAGTGATCAATATGGATGTCCTAATCAATAAAATATTCTGTTTTCCTTTAACAAAAGTATCACTACAAGACACAGAACCAATTCCCATTCAAATGGCAAACCCATTTCTTAGTGCCTGTATAGGGGCGTGTCTAATTCTCCTACATAAGCAGTCGAACTATAGGATGTCGAACTTGATTTCTGTCGAATTTAAGAGCTTCCACTGTACCTAGATGCACCATCACAAATTTAAGCATATAGTCACTGCTTACCTAACTTGTGTTAATGTGACCAAACACTGGGCTTTAAGAATCACTGACTGAAACTGTCAGCTCTACACATATCAGATAAAACATGTGGGCCCATAAAGAGTAAGAAATCCACAATTAAGACTGGTGTAATAACTGTATATTCGTGTTCTCATTACAACAATTTGCTCCCTTATTTATTAATACAACTATACTTTATATTAAAAAGCTAACAGTTCAAATTCTAGTTATTTATGTTTATCTTGATTGTTGATGTGGATATATTTTCTCGTACATTTACATGGCACAAGATACTCCATTAAAACAAAGCAGTTTATTCATATGTTACCTATAAATGTAGTACAATTAAAAAAAATCCTCTCCCCATCAAATGTGTGATAAGGAAAATAAGTAACTACTGAAGCTTTCCTGGCAACGTGATAACTCAAAATTTTCTTGGGCTTCCAGCCAGGTCATAAGTTGGTGATCCACCGACGCTTCGAGGATGTTCATCTTCCTCATCTTCAGGGTTAAATGATAATTTACGAGCAAATGCTGGGTAACTTTCGGTGCTGGACCCCAGACTCATTTCACCGGCATAATCACCTTCATATCATTCAGACGCTAAATAACCTACATGTTGATACAGCGTCGTAAAATAACCCAATAAAATAAAAAATAAATGATAATTAAGGGTATCCAGCTCCTTAATTTACAGTGCCAGGGGGAGGAGTCAGCCGAGGAGCTGTGCGCTGATTGGCTCTTAGTACCAGGGATCTACCGCATTCCTTGTGAATGTGAGGCTGCTTATATTGGACAGACGGGACGCACAATAAGTACGCGTCTTTCAGAATATCAAAGAAGCATCAGATTGATTTTTTTAGTAGATTATTTTACGACGCTGTATCACCATCTCAGGTTATTTAGCGCCTGAATGATATGAAGGTGATAATGACGGTGAAATGTGTCCGGGGTCAGCACCGAAAGTTACCCAGCATTTGCTCACATTAGGTTGAGGGAAAACCCCGGAAAAAACCTCAACCAGGTAACTTGCCCCGACCGGGAATCGAAGCAGCATCAGATTGATGCAGCCCGAAAAATCCGGACTGGCTGAACACTGTATTGAAAAAACCCATAGGACTAATTTTAATAACACCGAGGTTCTGGCGAAGTGTTCGGGCTACTGGGATAGAAGAGTAAAGGAAACCCTGGCCATAGCGGTGGAACGCAGTAACCTGAATCAGGACTCGGGTCTCCAACTAAGCGCGGTGTGGGCACCGGCTATTAAATTTCTCAACGCCCAGACGACGGGCCGTTATCAGCGGAGGACACATGAGAACTCGTCTGCTGCCGCAGTCCACACTAATAAGAGCCAATCAGCGCACAGCTCCTCGGCTGACTCCTCCCTCTAGTACTATAAATTAAGGAGCTGGGTATCCTTAGTTATCATGTAACCCTGAAGATGAGGAAGATGAGCATCCCCGAAACGTCGGTGGATCACCAACTTATGACCTGGCTGGAAGACCGAGAAAATTTAGAGGAAAATAAGTGTTTCCCAGGCAATAATTAAGAAGTGACATTATCATACGAAAATTAGGATGTTATTAGGAATTTCAAATTTGATACGCACTTTACTTCTGAACATTACATAAGACATAAAAGAAATCAAATCTTGATTATTTTTCAGAATAGTCCTTCAGCTAATGCCAAACATACATGTATGGTGTAGGAATTAAAAACGTAGTAAAAAAGATTTATTCAAGTGAGAAAATAGAGAAAACAACAATATTGACAGTGTCCTCTAAGATTTCCTTTTGGTAGGTTATTTAACGACACTGTATCAACTTCTAGGTTATTTAGCGTCGATGTGATTTGTGATAGCGAGATGGTACTTAGCAAGACGAGGCCGAGGTTTCGCCATAGATTACCTGACATTTGTCTTACAGTTGGGGAAAACCTCGGGGGGAAAAAACCCAACAAGGTAATGAGCCCAAGTGGGAATCGAACCTGTGCTCAAGCACAACTCCAGAACAGAAGGAAAGTGTCTCAGCCGACTGAGCTATGCCTGTGGCTCTCTAAGATTTACATTAGCACCAAACCCAGGAATGTCAGTCTGAGATGTTCTTCCATCTCTAGGTCAGTCCATTATTTGGAAAAAAAATGTGCTGAACTCTCTTCTAGATGTTACGAAGTGTTCATAAGGTTGTCCTGAATTACCAAGAGTAATTATGTTTTATAGCAAAGCAGGGAGGAAATTTATAAGACAATTTGTATAAGCCAGTCGATCTATTGAGGCTCCACAGATACGGTACTGATAGATACTAATTTAGTACTAAATATATCAGCCCACATAATGATACTTCATCACCGTTACTGTAAGCTCTCATGCATCGTATATGGAGTCAGTGGCGTAGCCAGATTAATTATTTTGGGTGGGCCAGATATGCAGGGTTTAGATAGAAAGTACCTGACCCATCTCCTGACAATGCCGCTGCCATCAACTCTCTTGAAACTCATTCTCGGAAGTCTTATTTAATAACACGCAAAATTATGATAAACAATCATGCAAGGCATATCTATACAAACGCTTCATAAGGTGAACTGGAGCTGACGAGATTTCTAGCAACGAATCTGTTGATTGCTGATGATGGGTCCTTCAACAAATCCCAACTGTTCTCCCTCTCAATGGATAGAATTGCTAGATTACAAAGCCTTGTGCTTGACATGATTGTCGAATTTTTCTTCGTTTCAGAGCTTTGAAAAGTTTTATATCATTGCCTTAATGAAGGACGAACATTTACTAATATCCATTTTTGGAGACTGAGGTGCTTCCGATAATGAATTTGCAAGAGCAAGAATATCGTCTAAACATACCAAATAAAATAAGGTGTCAAATTTTGCTTTCCGATGTAACAATCCAGTAGCCTCCAGCTTCCTTCTTTTTATCACTGCCAGACAATTTTTAGGTCAAATCCAATACAGTTAAATTGGCTCTTGAAGAAATGAACGCATTTTTTACTTCTTACCTTAATGCTATCGACTGTAACTATTGCTCTGGATCCAAGGTTTAGTTTTAATGTTGAGTATTTTCAATAAAAAAACGCAAATTTCGCATATTTTTGGGTGGGCCTGGACCCACTTGGCCCATCCGCTGGCTACGCCACTGTATGGAGTCTTCTTGTGCCATACATGACTATTGTGGGAAATGAAGATGTCTTGATGAATGAATATCTCTCCTTAATTATGCTTATTTCGACACAGATTTCAACGTTCTAGTGTCCAGACAGATATGTCAGTTTCTGACCATCAGTACCTAGCCATATTATAATGCACACATGTGTACATCCCATACTTTCATAGAAAAAAAGATATAAAGATCACTGGATTTTGGCGAATTTTTGCTTCGGTTACATGTTTACAAATTTGCTGACATGACTGGTAACTTTGTCATTCAAAGTATTTTTTTTTGTATTATTATTTTACTGTTATTTTAAGAATCCATGTTATCAGTAGAGATCATAGTCTCGAGTCCTTCATACTGTTCACCGTAACTGACAACTTCTTGTATCTGGACATATATACTGAATTGACTTTAACGTCATCAAATTTCAGTTGCCTGGATATAATACTCAAGTGACAGTCAGCAAAACTGTTACATTTGAACAGTCTGCCAACTTGTCATTTTTCATTCTTGATAAAGTTACACAAAAGTGTTTATAATACTAATCTATAATGTACAAACAATTATGACTGAAGAGTGCACAGTTTAACATTTGTTCAAATATAACTTCCACACTCTCTCACTGATCTACAATTTTCAAACAAACAATGTATGCATGATGATATCCAATTTAATTTGGCTGTGTATAGTAGTAGTAATAATAATACTAATACTAATAATAATAATAATAATAATAATAATAATAATAATAATAATAATAATAACAAAAATAATAATAATAATCATCATCATCATCATCATCATAATTAATATTAATATTAATATTCACATCACCATCATATTATCATTCTTCATTTCTTTAATTAGTCATTTTTGCATAAATTTTTCATTAATAATAACACAAAGAAATTCGACTTTTGCATTAAGTATTTCAGATGTCTGGATATGAAAGATGACATCGATATGTCCATTAGTGACGTGATGTCTGTACAAAATTACATGACAATGGAACTACTGGTCCAAAAGTTCTTAAAGAAGCATATCCACTCATACACAACTGACGTATGTAGTGATTTTATTACCCTGTCTCCCCTTCCTCTCCCTCCCCCAGGAATGCTAACAAGAAAATACCTAGCTGTTCATTGTAATGAGGCCAGGTACTGCACATAATGAACAAAATTAGTGATCTTTAATTCAATGCAAGACTAGTTCAGTGCTATAATAATTAGAGGAATATGAATCTTAGATTTGTTGAGAGCATAAAAATGATTGTTACAATATTCACAGCAAGATGTAAGGTCGAACAAGTGAATATCTACAAATGAATTTATTATGAAGCAACTTTTACTGATGTATATTTTTTTAAATGTATGTGTTCTTATTAGCAGACTAGAAAACTACATAGCTTAGCAATTCATAACCTGTAAAACAAATTAAAATGTGATAATTATAAATAACTAAACATATTTACAAATTGGGAATATGAGGCCAGGTTTGTCGTGTTTACAGAATTGAAATATGGCTAATGTATATATTTGTATTCAACATCAAGTGGGAATTTAAATATTTTTATGCCTTTGTCATTACTTATACTATATTTACATGAATATAAGACTAGAAATTTTCAGACTGGAAGATCATTTCAAATATGTTACAAGATACATATCACAGCCATAACCAAACCACACAACAATTCAATCTATGCAAAACACATCACAAACTCCAATCACAACTACAGCAACATAGACATAAACATGAAAATACTACATATCCAACCAAAAGACCGGAAACTTTACACTCTAGAAAAATATGAACTTTACAAACATACAAAAACACACCCACAGTACATCCTAAACGAACACTCAACTGAATTTAAAAAAACACACTCTTTTCGACACAATCATGAACACACTCCACCACAACAGGACAAAAGAGATAGTGCTGGACCTCACTAGGTTTCAGACAATGACGGACAACACGTCGAAACTAGTCAGCCAGGTATTTTTTATAATATTAACACAATAAAAAAGTTATAACGTTAATCCATGATTAATGAACTGTTAAAAGAATGTATCCAACAATGAAAAAATTTTCTATTTATTTATTTTTTATTAATTGTTCAGAACATTGCTTACAAGTTTTCACTACTGAATTAGACATATCTTCCTATTGAAACTTTGATAGTGATATTTTAAATTAAAAAAATATGTTCTTAATATATGAATTTTTGGCACAGTTGTTTGCAATATTCTGAGACTTTCAAAATAAGGTCCTTTGATGTGTGTGGATTAAAGAAATAAAGGATGATATAGTCTTACAGGCAAAAGAAAAAAGTAAGCTATTAAGTATAAGGAAAAAACATAAAGTTCACAGAAAAAACGTATGACCTGGCAACCCTACATCCCATATATCTTATTAAATTTGTACAATATCTGAAGAACTGAAAATGAATATTTCATAAGAAAAGATATGTAAATGAGGTATTGTAAATATTAAAGAATACAACCTATATAATTTCCCTATATAAGAACATTTTCAACTAATGTTATATAAGTTTGTATTTCCAATTTGCTCATTTTTTTCACGTTGTCTTATATTCAAGTAAATATTATACTAATTGAAGGGGTGAGAATAATATAGTCCTAAACCACACAGACATAATTTTACAGGAGAGCATGTTAAAGGTTCAGAGTCCAATGCTATTAGGTGCTGCATCATAATTTCTTTGGCGTATACATACGTCATTTGTTGAGTAATTTTTGTAATATTTTACTGGCAGCTTCCTCATATGTATAAGAAATGAATTCGCACAAAAAACATTTCTGTTAAAAGTGTGGCTTTGGACTATCTCATTCTCACCCCTTCAATTGATACTGAGTGTTTTTATTGGCAGTTCATGGGGCTGGACCCTCTGGTTCCAAATGATAAGCCATAGCTGGGAAAGTAAATTACAAATAATAATGACTGATAGTATACATGCTATGTATGTTCTATTTTTAAGAATTGTGCTATAATGTTTTACACATCAAGAATTTTTGTAAAAAATGTGATATTTTTATACTTTTAATGTTTTTATACCAGAAACAATTTTTTGTATTATGAAAAAATCTCTCTAGAGCAGTTCCTGTTCAACGTTTTGTGCAAGCAGTGAATTTTAATTTGTGAATCTCAAAAAACATTCATACTGCAGAAAAGAGAGAAGAGATGTGTATCATAATATAAAAAGTCATTACTCGAACAAAAGTTTTATTTTACTCATAATATTGTGTTATTTGCAAACTAGCGTAGTAAGGACATTATTTTATTATGGTCAGTTAACCTATATGGTATCTTCCACTGTGTTACTTCCGTCCAAAATGAATTACGTTAAAAAAGTCGCCACTTCCCATACATTCTTCTACTTTGGACTGTAACTTTGTATCTTTAATTTCATACCCAATACAAATAATAATAAATGAAATTCATTTTGTGTTAAACAACATTTTCCTCCTACTTTTTTCACTGAGAATACACAGACAACAAAATGGGCGATTTTGTGTATTTGTAATGGCATCTTCCTATGTTGCAACCGTCCAAGTTGATTAAAGGAATGTGTGGATTTTAATTATTTTATAGACTTAACAGATAACTGAGAATCCACATTATACACTGGAAGTCTGATATCTGCATAAATTGTTATCTTGTAATTTCCATTTATATTTTATATAAATAATGCTCAAATATGAAATTAATTTTTCACATTTAGTCTATATTTACATTTTGGAAACTCGTGTTAATCATGTATTTTGATTTTAAAATGTACAATTGATTAAAGTTTTCTGAAATGTTTTTCATGCTTCTTTTTTGCCATGCCAGTTCCTTACACTGTACTGCCACAACATATTTTTAAGAAAATTAGAGTACTTACACAGCTCAGTTCTCCTGTAATACGAAGAAAAGATTAAGATAGGATATTTTCTATTTCTGATTAAAAAAAATTATGAAGTTTCGAAGTCTACCTTCATATTAAGATGACAAGAAATGCTATTTGCTGGGATTGTTATGAGTTGTATTTCTCCCAATCCTGAAGACAGTGTATTTTCTGCATTTCATCAACGGGAAAAGGTTAATCTATAACATTTCTTAGTAAGCCATATGAAAATCATTCTTTCTGCGGGTATTTATATTATGAATGGCTGAATAAGTTGGAAAATTCTCTTTGTTACATAAGAGGAAATTTATTAAAGAGTATATGTACTGATTTGTTAAGGTCAGAATCTCTAATTAAAAAAAAAAAACGATCTACACGATTGCAAATCAAGATTTTCAGGTATAACTCCCTGTAAAGTTGATTTGAATAATTTCGAGGGAAAAATTGTTCCGGAGCCGGGTATCGAACCCGGGACCTTTGGTTTAACGTACCAACGCTCTACCACTGAGCTACTCGGGAACTCTAACCGACACCGATCCAATTCTTCCCTCTATATCTACACGATTCTTTGCTCCAACTATTAGTTTATTGTTCTTTTTTGTAATAAGAACTATCTGCAGAATTTTCCCAAAACATTATTCCGTAGGACATAATAGAATGAAATAGGCAAAATATATTGTCTTTGAGATACTGATGTTTAGACATTGTTGTAACAACCCATCTGTAGAACATAATTCTGCTCAGAACATAAATAAACCTATTTACGAGTGGATCAATACAAGCTGAAGTCATTTCCTTAATGAAGAATGGAGAATGTTGAAGAAGGATACAAAAAGCATATCCGTTGCCATGGTTACATGTAAACAGACTCGCAAAAATACAATTCTAGAACGCCTAGAACAGTGCATCATCAGCATAGTCACTGAGAGATTATATCAGTATGAAAGAAGAATATGATAATTTTCTTCAAAAGGTTGAAGAAGTTAGTAAGTATATAACTAAACCTTCATCTGAAATTCTCTTTTGTTTTACAAAAATGAAATATTGTCATTACCAATATTTTCAATAATAAGCAGCCATAATGTCAAACGCCAAATTAGAGTACATTATTATTATTATTATTATTATTATTATTATTATTATTATTATTATTATTATTATTAATAAATTAGAAGTTAAGTCTATATTAATTTAAATACTATTATAGTCACAATCATGCCATGGTATGAAAGAAAAATTTCATAACTTCGAGCGGGATTCGAACCTGCGACTTCATGTACTCCGGTCAGGCGCTCTACCGCCTGACCGGAGTACAGGAAGTCGTAGGTTCGAATCCCGCTCGAGGTTATGAAATTTTTCTTTCATACCATGGCATGACTGTGACTATAATAGTATTTAAATTCATTAATATGTCACATCAACGGACGTTTATATGTCACCAACATCATAAAGGTGAAGATTAAGTCTATATTATGAAATTTAATTTTAGTCAGTCTCACAAATTACGGTATATTAAAAAATACAACTATACTGCAGATGGAATTCATTATAAAACATTTTGTATTATGTAGAGACCAGTCGTTGCTCATTGTTTCACAAAGTGTAAGTTCGACATTTTTAAAATTAAAATATTTGTATGAATTACTATGACTTGCTTTCGATTTATTTTTGTCAACAACGAATCACATTAACGTAATTTTCAGGTTCTATTATGAAGGGTCTGACATCGAAAGATCGGAATGTTGCAGGGAAAGCCATTCAGAAGGCTGACCTCTTTTTACGGAATTCAGATGAAAAATGCGAAATTACTTCTGATGGACTTAAAATCAAAACAAATAAAACTATAATTAACAAGAAAGCATTTGAAAGCAATCCAATGCAGAATGATGAAGCATCACCTGGTAAGACAGTTACAATGCAGCACCATAATCTTAACTTGGACATACATGTTGTTCCTTTGTTAAGGTTCTTTCTTTTCTACTGTTCACTGAACATTAAACATTTATTCCAGGTTATCCGTTACATCTGTTTTAATACTTCGGCCGAGTGCACACAGAATCGGATGTGGTGCAGCTCTTTGTGACATGACATTTTGCTTTTATTATCTGACAATGCCTCACGACAGCTTAAGACTGCCTGCTCATGACAACTGATCTGCTGGTTGTGGGAGTTTAGACAACTGCACTAATCTAAAAAATGGTGTCAATGAATGAGGACTATCATATAAGAAATTCTACTGTATTTGGTTATTATTTCCTAAGGATGCCTAATACGCCTAAAAATCTATCTGATTGAAAGTGTCTTATAATTAAATATACAAATGCTCAAACGTCATTTTGTATGTTTATGACTACTTCACGAAAAACATTTGGGGCTAAGAGGGATGAAGTTACAGGAGAATGGAGAAAGTTACACAATGCTGAGCTGCACGCATTGTATTCTTCACCTGACATAATTAGGAACATAAAATCCAGACGTTTGAGATGGACAGGACATGTCGCACGTATGGGCGAATCCAGAAATGCATATAGAGTGTTAGTTGGGAGGCCGGAGGGAAAAAAAACCTTTTGGGAGGCCGAGACGTAGATGGGAAGATAATATTAAAATGGATTTGAGGGAGGTGGGATATGATGGTAGAGACTGGATTAATCTTGCTCAGGATAGGGACTAATGGCGGGCTTATGTGAGGGCGGCAATGAACCTCCGGGTTCCCTAAAAGCCAGTAATTAAGTAAGTATGACTACTTCACGAGTCTCAATAATGAAAAATATTTCAAATCAAGAATGAGTGGTAGTATAGAGCTGAGAAGTAAAGCTACTACAAATTATTATTAGTTATTAGGGCATTACTCACCTGGTGCTTTCATCTCATTTGAAATTTCTCGCATATTTTTAGAAATCACATGATTGTCGTGATATTTTTTTCAAAGTGGGATTGTACAGAATGTATCTTTCCTGTACTAAAACAACTAATTTATCTGCATCAAGCTCCATTCTGAATAATGTGCACTACACAACAATAGTATTTGGAGATAGTAGAAGCGTGTAATCGTTGACGTGACTACTCATGGATGCGCAGTATGCTGCAAGCATCAGACTTTCTGCTCGCGACCAAGTTCAAGCAGTCATCCAATGTTGTCTCCCGTGTCTGATCACGACTGTCTTGTCTCATCTGATTCTGTGTGCACCCTATTATAAGAAATAAATGGGAGACAAGTACCATTACACAAAATGTTGCAATGTGCTGCATCTGATTGTGTGCATCCAGCCTTATACTTTACTGAAACAGCCCAACCGTATTAATTTAGCTGATGACTTTTTACTATGAACCAAAGTACGAATTCAGGCTTATTCTATGAAATCTTGATAAACAATCGACTGCAAAGCAAGTTTTCTTTGCATACTTTGACTTTCCCCTACTATTCTCATCGTACTATTGTTAAATTATTGTTTTTAAAATTCCCAGAAGCATTTATGGCTCAAGTAGAAAAAGATGTAAAGGCACGGGCTGCTGACAGAAAAGAGCGCAAAGCAATTGCTGATGAATACAAGAAGAAAGCCAATGAAGCCTTCAGAGCTCAAGATTATGAGAAGGCATTGGATTACTATAATAAGGTAAGAAAAATAAGGCACTGAAACAGTTTCACCAACATGATAGTAAGCATCTTCTCAGAGGATGTTTTATTCTATATGGTGAGGTTACTTTCTTTCTGTCCCACATTCAACAGTTATCGCGTGGATGGAAGGTCAATGCTGGCTAAAAAAGTCTTGAGACAGAGTATGCTTGGTCTTTGTAAAAATAAAAACTCTAATGATAATCATTTTTGTCTCCTAATTTATTAATGCATAAAAGTTCGAAACTTATTAGGTTCAAACCTGTCTTCGGACAATTGACTAAGAAACAACACAATTACAGGCTGACAAATGCAACAATGTCAATAAATATGCATTTCCTTCTGTAGTTCATCATTTCTTTATCAGAAAAGAAATTCTTACCCTTGACAAAATTGTACGTACTGATACTACGATTTCCTTTGGTATTCTAAGCAATGGTAATATTTGTATTAAGAGTAATATATCACCCATTCCACTGTCTATCACCATGTGTAGGCACTAGACCAGAGATGGGCATCGTGCCTCACTTGAGAATTAGTGCCTCACTGACCTTCACAGAGCTTATTGCTCTGAGTGACATCATCTTCACAGTCCCCATTCCTCCCTCACGTAGCTCCTAGGCGTGGGCAGGTTCTATATCAGTTTCATAAGCAATATCAGTGGTGGCATAATGGCATTATCAAAGAAGTGTGTACGCGTTAGAAAACGATTATTTCATGAGAAGAGTTTTTTTGCTGTTTAGAAGCGGACAACATACGATGTATGTTATGCTCGAAAATCCTATTAGGTATTAATAAATTTAATATACAACGACATTACTCCTTATATCATAAAGAACATGTTGAATTAGAAGGGAAGACAAATTAAATGTTATTTTTTCGTGCTATTCCGAAGAAAATTTATGATCTTAACATTTGCATAGTAACTAAATACGACATTATATCTTAAACATGCTGCATTAAAAGGTACTAGGAATTAAATGTTGTTTGTACGTATTATTTCCAAAAGAAATTTATATATAAAAAAAATATCAAATGTGCGTAGAAAACGAAATATGATTTTCTGAATTTATTTTAGGTCGAGAACGTACAAATCTATTAAGTAATCTCGATAAATGCCACAATATTCAAGAAAATAAACATAGACAACGTGATGGAATATTATTGGCTAGTTACGCAATTTCTCGCCTGTGATTTAAATCAATTCAATGATGGAGAAATAGTAAAGGGGTTTATGATTAAAGCTGCCGAATTAATTTGCCAAATTGAATAAAAGTTTTCGAGTCTCTCACGTTAACCAAGCGCTTTCCTAGTAATTCGCCACTGACCGCCTTAGTGATTATGATAAGGTGACGCAGGTCACAGCAGTTTATATTTCCCATCCTACTCTGCAGTCTCCTCTCCTACTACTACAAACTATTTCAAATCGAGTGCCTCACGTAACCGAAAATTGTGCCCATGTATGCATTAGAGGGTTTGTTAATTTTGCCTCCTGGAAGATCTGGGATATGATACAATCATTCACAGATATTTTCACTACCTGAAGATATGGTTAACATGACCAGCCTCATGGTCTATTGGTCAGAGTTTCTGGCTACAGTTCATGAGGTCCCAGGTTCGATTCCCGGTTAAACCGGTTGGTCTAGAATTAAGTTCAGATTTAAGACCTCTCCTGGCGCCACATAATCATTACCATCCTATCATCTCATCAGGTTAATGTAACACCGCCTTCTAGGTGTTCCAACCTCAGAAGTGAGTTACATCTAAGCCAGTCCCAGAAGAGAAAACCAGAAATGTCGAAAAAGATAAGAAAAAAAAAACATGTGGTTAACATGGTGTTATATGATATATATTTTGTCATGGCATTCCTTACATGTAATGATGGGCCTCATATTTTCACGTATACTGTGCCACCATTAACAATCATTACAAATAACACTTCTTTGCAGTACTTAAACTTTAAAACTACCCTAATTCCACTAGCTATCTCCCCCTCTTACTGCTCAGTTCGTAGTCTATTTAATACTTATCTTACCTTGTTTTTGTTACCTATTCATTATTTATTCACTAGTTCACACATACCTTACTGTTTATACCAGTTCACTTCTATAGCCGGTTCATTATTCAGTTCTCTATTCACTATAATAACTTATGTGCACCATCAATAATTCATAATATTCACACCTTCGTTACTCTGATGCCTTGATATTAATCTTTCCATCTACTCTTTTCTTGATATTTTACCAGTTCACTAATACTGGTCACTCATTAACTCGAAAAATACTATTCACTAGTCTTTTTATTTTTTACCTTAGTTGTTATTGTTTTCTAATGCCAGGCGTTTGACAATAAAGTCATTTGACCTCTTGCACTCCAATATTTTTCAAAGATATTATCATGGTCAGCCACTGAAGCACAGATTTTGGGGTGTTCCGAATCCATTTCTTGGTTTGAGTTGCACAGTTAGGGGACTGATATATTCCTATTCTATGCAGGTGTTTGGCCAAACAGTCATGGCCTGTTGCCAATCTAAATGCAGCTACAGACGATTTTCGTGGTAAATCGGGAATTAACTGTGGATTATTATGATGCAGAGAGTTCCATTTTTTCCCTTGAGATTGTATTATCAAATTTTGCTTGTTGAAGTCTAAGTATGTAGATTTAATAAATCTTTTCACAGAGTAATACGTAGATTTATAATCCCGTCGCTCTTATTTCCGGCAGCCAATCACGTTGCAGGTCGGCTACATTTAAACGTGTGTGTCTTGTCATTCGCTATTGATGATGTAATGAATTTCCTAAGGCTCGATAAATACTTAATATAATCTCCCGCCATTTTGGCTCTTTCGTTGGCATTTGCAGAAATCACACGAGGACGTTATTTGCCGCTCAATTATTTGCTCAATTACATAGGAGCTACGACATGATCATGTTTAACGGTGAAGCAAATAGATTCCTCATCTGGTAGCTCAGCAACGAAAGACAAAAATGGCGAACGATACTCCCTACCTAGACTTTATAGAGCCTTCACTTCCTAAGACATAAGCAAAGGGGAGGAGTCACACCGGAAATAACAGTGACACGACTATAGTAACAGATCTGTAGACACGTGACATAAGACCAGGATGTGACAAGTACACACATACATTTATAATCCACTGGCTATCTCCAATTTTAGGCAATTGAACAAGTCAGAGACAGCTGCCTTCTCTATACTAACAGAGCTCTGACCTGTCTGAACCTACAACTGTATTCTCGTGCCATATCCGACTGTGAATGGGCACACAAAGTCAATGAGAACAATTTAAAGGCCTGGTTGTATAAAGCTCGAGCACATCACGAAATCGGAGAAGATGATGAAGCAGCTCACTGCATCAAAGAGGCTGAGAAACGCAATCCTGAGAGCAAGCGGGAGATACAAGGTAAGAGCAGAATGGGTCTACTATGAGTGAAAACTTCAATGTCTGCTTTTATGAGGATTATGACTCAACACTAACATCCACTTCCAGGACTATGATGTCAGCATACCGTAAGGCTTTCTTCTTAAAGTTGCTTTTCCTTGCAAGTTGACACAGTTGACGTTTAATTAGTCTGGGCGTTTAGCTCCTATCATTATGAAATTTTTACTGTGTATCCATGAATATGTGAAGCTTGTTTCTGTCTGATGAATTTTTTATCCAAGCAATAGTTATTGAAAAAAAAAAATAATAATTTTCAACAATTTTGTTTTTTGAAAAGTAAAGTTCAGGTTATGATAGGAGATAAACCAATAAAAATATTAAAAATGCAACAGGTAGACTTGTAGCATGATGTTTTAGGAACATAATGGTGAAAGAACTAGGCTTCTATCTACAAAAATGACGGAGTTATTTGCATTTCTTTTAAGTACTGCAAATTTTGTGTTATAGCCCCAAAATGGGCCCCCAAATTGATTTCCAATTTTTTTAACCTGTACAACGTGTAGTTTTATTGGTGACTTTATTAAGAAAAAACCCTATAATTGTAGATGAAGAAATGTAGAAAATGGAAAATATACCCTCCTCCTACCTTAAGATAGCACAGGGAAATATAATAAAAGGGCCCTAGTTCATTTGGGAGGAAGATCAATTTATACTTTCCTACAACTGCTAATTGAACCCATCAGTAAAATCCAAGATTCAGTCACTGTTCTTTCAGACCAATTGGAGATCAATGACGCAATATGTAACATCACGCATGATGACAATACTTGAAAATATGAATGAAATCGGGGGCTCACGCCCTCGACACCCCTACTGCCTCCACTTTTCATTTTCTCACCCTACATCACTTCACTACACTCTCTTCCTCACATATTTTCCTCTATTTCACCCTCTACCTACTTTATTCTACAAACAACTTCATTTTAAATTAGAACACATGACTTACCTTTGAATACTCGACAAAGCAATTGTTGAGCTATTTTTCAACATATTCCCCACCGGAATTGAGACATTTGTCATATCATGGGATCGACAGAGAGGTGCAGACGGCTGTCACACACTGGTTCCGATCCCAGGCGGCCGACTTCTACGACACAAGGATACAAAAATTGATCCTATGGTATGACAAATGTCTCAATTCCAGTGGGGGATATGTTGACAAATAGTGCAACAATTGCTGTATCTAGAATAACTCTTCTCGGATTCTCAGCCAGGTGAGTTGGAGATTTGCTTTCAAACTTTTGACAGCTAGCTCTGCCATCTTCTTCAGGGAATGAAGAAGATGGCAGAGCTAGCTGTCGAACGATTGGAAGCAAATCTCCAACTCACCTGGCTGAGAACCCGAGAAGAGTTATTCTACATCAAACGCCGGGAAAGCCTCAAGTCATACAATTGCTGTATCTATTTCAATAAATCTTTCCATGCAATTGTGTTTTTTTCTGTAAATGGCCCTAGGGAAAATCACTTTCTGGACGGCTTCGTAATTCCGGTTGAGTAGAATCTATTACCTGTTAATGTGGACTCTTTCATCTCCAGTTCAGGGAGTAGGCATTAATGCCTGTTCGTCTTCAGATTCTTTCTTCAATTCCACTTTTTGTTCTCATATGTCCACATCTCTCTCTCCTTCCAGGCTTTACTTTAAAACTCTTGCTGGTATCCTTATGTTATCCATCCTATCGACGTGCTGTCTGCAGTTTTCTCTTCTTTTATCATGCCTGCTATATTATGCAGTACCTAATTAGTTAATCTTAAAGATCTTTGTTTCTTACACGACTTTTCTTGAACATACTTTAATCTTCCTAAGGAATTGCATTTCCACAGCGTGTATTTTGCTCCTTTCTGTCTCTAGCTTCACCTCCAAGTGATGAAAGTAACATCTAGATTCTAGAATATTATGAAATTCGATGTAGCTTCTTATCGCACAGCAATGCTGCTTTAATTTATAAATTACGGTACCTTTGCATTACACTAGAAAACTAAATATAATACCGGTACATATAAGAATATATATCATATTGAAGCCATAGGGTTTAGTCGGAAGTAAATAAACAAATTTACAAAAAATAGAAATAATTATTTGAAGGCAAACAATTACCCCAAGTAAAAAAAAAAAAAAGGATTGAATGTAATGCTTAAGAAATTGTACTTTCAAACAGTGGCGGTTCCTTGGGGGAGGGAAGGGAGGAACGTCCTCCTCACATTTTCTTCTTTTGAAAGTAAATACCAAATAAAATATGTGCCTTGAAATTCGAGGAAGATTCGATAATTTTTAAGTTCACAGTTATAAGAAAAACTCGGTTGATCGAGTTTTAAACGATGCGCACTCATGTGCTGCTAGAAAACTGTGAGAAAGATGCGAGATTGTCTGTGTAGAGGAAAGGCACTCCATTCCTCCTCTACTGCAGTTAACACACATAGACAACAGCACACTAGCGGCCAGAGAAAGAAGCAGAGTTTTAAAGCGAGTAAATGAACAGAGAGGGAGGAGATCCTCCTCTGAATCAGTCATGGGCGGGAAATAGAAACCGACTGGTCGTGCAGCAAGCTCGCTACCGCTGCCACCTAACGATGTTGCATTCAACCAGACTATAACATATCTAGGAGGAGACACAACAAAAACAGTTTTAACGCAATGCTATGAAAGACACCATGTAAACTTTTTTTTAAATTATAAAATCAAAAATATTATTCATTTCACTTTATATAGGCTACTATTTATGGTTTGAAACTTTCGTGGATATTTGAAAGTTAAAAGTCGGGTTTATGTAAAACAAAGAGGAAGCAGTTCTACGTAGTTGGCCCCTGAAATTCACTTCTATTCATTGTTTACTAGACAGGGCAACAGCCAAGCTGTCAGTTTTGTACAAATATATTTGAAACTGAAAGTAGGTACTCCAAACTACATCATTTTTAACAAAAAATTAATCGGCCACCGGCAGCTTTGAACAATAATGATAGTATGATTTTACAAGAACTGACTTCTTCAAAAGCATGTGATACTGAACTTGTAAAATGTACGTGTGGCAACACAGACCACGTGGGTGGGTGCAGTGTTCTCGCTTTCCTCAGATTATTTCCCATTCCCATTTCCATTTCCGTAAAACGGTTCCGGTTACGAGTTAGTAGCTAGTCTCTTCCAACACGTGTGATGCTGTAGTGTGCTCGAAAAATGCTACGAGGTTGTGAATTTCCTTGTAATTGTTAATTTGTGCAATTATTCAACAATTAATGGAAGTGAAATCATAATATATTTTGGACAATTTAGGAAACTCAGTTTGCAAGAACAGATTATTGCTATACAGAAGGGAAGGCCAACCCCAACACTATCTGGTCTTACATGTATGCATGTAGGCTAATTTGTAGCATGTTTCATTCAAGAAGGTGTCATTTAGTGCTGTTAATTTCTTTCCTCCTCTTAAGAAATATGCAGGAGCCGCCACTGCTTTCAAATGACTTATTTCAAAATGGAAGAGCAAACGAGGAACTTTCATGTAATCAAGAAATATATTATAGTATAACAAATCTTTATTTAGGTACCTAATAAGTAACAACATGCTTCTTTTTGTTACAGAATATATAAGTCTTTGGAAACCAAGACAAGAAAATAACTAAACAACTTTCATCTCGTAAACAAACAATCAACAATATGCCTGCACATTTTTCATCAACACAAATAAATCACTAACAAACAATGAGGAAACAAATTAAGTTATATGATACTGTATTTAAACCTATACCAATTTGTATTTTGCTCTTAAGACACAATAAACCAAAATGTTTTACTGTCATAAATAATATCAATTATTTTTCGTATCATAAAACAATATTCACAAAGCTGCCTCACATCTGCAAAGCCATATTATATTAAAAACAGAAATATAAATTACAGTGTTCAGAGCAAAACTAAGAACCAATCAACAAAGGAATGTGATTTCAGAGTCTTGTAAATAATTCTGTCTTTGCGTGTAAGCATACGAATTACTGGTGAGAGGGGAGAAAACTTAAAATATTGATCTTTTATTCTTACCTCATAAAATTATCAAGAAAACGCTTCAGAATTATTATGTGGAATAACCAAAACCTTGGCATCACGTTCCTTCCCTTCTGTAAGAGCACGGGATTCATGAACAAACACAGCAAACTCCACACCCTGGAAACAAGCAGACATTTGTTTACAGAAATTTACATAGCATAACAGGAACACTTGCATTGAATGTAATGGGGACTATGTTGAAAAGTGATGAAGTCTTTGTAGTCTTATTGTACATATTCAATTAATATTTGTATTTTTTTTGTATTTATTAATTAATAGTTCAAAAGTACATAAATTTAATAATTAATATGCACAAATAGTGATTATATATAATAAATATATAATTACTTACTTACAAATGGCTTTTAAGGAACCCGAAGGTTCATTGCCGCCCTCACATAAGCCCACCATCGGTCCCTATCCTGAGCAAGATTAATCCAGTCTCTATCATCATACCCCACCTCCCTCAAATCCATTTTAATATTATCTTCCCATCTACGTCTCGGCCTCCCCAAAGATCTTTTTCCCCTCCGGTCTCCCAACTAACACTCTATATGCATTTTTGAATTCGCCAATATGTGCTACATGCCCTGCCCATCTCAAACGTCTGGATTTAATGTTCCTAATTATGTCAGGTGAAGAATACAATGCGTGCAGTTCTGCGTTGTGTAACTTTCTCCATTCTCCTGTAACTTCATCCTGCTTAGCCCCAAATATTTTCCTAAGAACCTTATTCTCAAACACCCTTAACCTATGTTCCTCTCTCAGAGTGAGAGTCCAAGTTTCACAACCATACAGAACAACCGGTAATATAACTGTTTTATAAATTCTAACTTTCAGATTTTTTGACAGCAGACTAGATGATAAAAGCTTCTCATCCGAATAATAACATGCATTTCCTATATTTATTCTGCGTTTCATTTCCTCCTGAGTGTCATTTATATTTGTTACTGTTGCTCTAAGATATTTGAATTTTTCCACCCCTTCGAAGGATAAATCTCCAATTTTTATATTTCCATTTTGTACAATATTCTGGTCACGAGACATAATCATATACTTTGTCTTTTCGGGATTTATTTCCAAACCGATCGCTTTACTTGCTTCCAGTAAAATTCCCGTGTTTTCCCTAATCGTTTGTGGATTTTCTCCTAACATATTCACGTCATCCGCATAGACAAGAAGCTGATGTAACCCGTTCAATTCCAAACCCTGCCTGTTATCCTGAACTTTCCTAATGGCATATTCTAAAGCGAAGTTAAAAAGTAAAGGTGATAGTGCATCTCCCTACTTTAGCCCGCAGTGAATTGGAAAAGCATCAGATAAAAACTGACCTATACGGACTCTGCTGTATGTTTCACTAAGACACATTTTAATTAATCGAAAATTTAACAACTAATTTTCTATCATATAACTATTCAATTTATGTTGGTTTAACTTACACTTACTTCCGGTTTTAGTGCAAGTTTTCACCCTATCACATTTATTTTAAACATTCAAACTTCTTTACTTGCTAAGTTTGAAATTCTCTTTTTTAACTCTATAATAAACTCTATATGTTAGGAGAAAATCCACAAACGATTAGGGAAAACACGGGAATTTTATTTGAAGCAAGTAAAGAGATAGGTTTGGAAGTAAATCCCGAAAAGATATGATTATGTCTCGTGACGAGAATATTGTACGAAATATTGGAAATTTATCCTTTGAAGAGGTGGAAAAATTCAAATACCTGGGAGCAACAATAACAAACATAAATGATACTCGGGAGGAAATTAAACGCAGAATAAATATGGAAAATGCGTGTTATTATTCGGTTGAGAAGCTTTTATCATCCAGTCTGCCGTCAAAAAATCTGAAAGTTAGAATTTATAAAACAGTTATATTATCGGTTGTTCTTTATGGTTGTGAAACTTGGACTCTCACTTTGAGAGAGGAACATAGGTTAAGGGTGTTTGAGAATAAGGTGCTTAGGAAAATATATGGGGCTAAGCGGGATGAAGTTACAGGAGAATGGAGAAAGTTACACAACGCAGAACTGCACGCATTGTATTCTTCACCTGACATAATTAGGAACATTAAATCCAGACGTTTGAGATGGGCAGGGCATGTAGCACGTATGGACGATTCCAGAAATGCATATAGAGTGTTAGTTGGGAGACCGGAGGGAAAAAGATCTTTAGTGAGGCCAAGACGTAGATGGGAAGATAATATTAAAATGGATTTGAGGGCGGTGGGATATGATGATAGAGACTGGATTGATCTTGCTCAGGATAGGGACCTATGGCGGGCTTATGTGAGGGCGGCAATGAACCTCCGAGTTCCTTAAAAGTAAGTAAGTAAGTAAGTAAGTATAATAAACAAGTGTATTTAAATCGTCCCTGCTGCAATAGGCTATTCATCCAATTACCTTTTACAACAGACATATTTATATTTAAATTTTAGATCCTCGTTTACATAATACTAAACTATTTCATGTAATAAATATCGTATTGAGGTTAGCAGATGTCGACAATAAGTGAACAAAGTGAATAGCTGAATCGGTACATTCTATGCGTATATGTAGGGCAGTGTCTAACCTTGCACATTCGCTTGTCAGAAAAATCATTTACGTAACCTCAATACAGCTATCAGCTTACTTGTTTAAACAAATTTATCAATCTAATTACATAATCAACATCAATTCCACTTTAATCGATTCAATTGCATGCACTCATTTTCATTCTTTGCTATTATGTTTTTAATACATTTGTAACTTAGTACAATCCTGTCTAATTTGAAATATAGTATTTACCAATTTATAACGTCTTAATCTTTTGATCATTACATATTCAATTAATATAACAATTATTAAGGTCACTTTTTGACTGTCCTTCGTAATAGTTAAGAAAATCATCCAGCAAGAAATATATGAAAAATTACTACATGAGAGTGTAAAAAAGCAATGGAATATTTTATTAAATAATAATAATTTAATTCCAGAATGTCCACGAATGAAAGCTGTTGCTTTTTTTTCGATTATACAGAGACATGATTGTTCAGTTGCTTATCTGTATAAAATAAATATTTTTCCTACTTCTAATTGTTTACCGGTACTTTGTAAAGAAGATAATACTATAATGGATATGGCACACCTCAAGAACTGTAATAGTACATTATGCAACGAGCCTATAATGGTAGTAATTAAGACGCGAGTATGTTTGTTTATGAAACGAGCGCAAGCGAGTTTCATAATTTTCATATGAGCGTCTTAATTACCATTATAGGCAAGTTTCATACGACTTTTTATGCTCGACCATATTTCTAACTTGAAATTATTCATAACTATTCATGTTATGGTTATGTAAGTGAAGAGCGGAACTGACCTGAATTGTGAGATGTGCGCACACGCGAAAGTATTGATTTTTTCCGAGGAACGAATGTGTCATTGACCTTGATATAATCTAGAGAATAACATGAAGATTAGGCTTGATATAACCTGGAAATTGATTTAGAATTGAAAAACGAGATGACAAATTGAATTTATTTGAATATTATTTACAATTTAACGCTAATTATTAAAGTAACAGAACGTAACCTTCTGCGACAGTATTGGATTTCCAGCCTCCGTGACTTTTCGCTAATTGTCTTTCGATTGCATATCCGAGAATAATCAATACTTGCGGTTTCATAATGGTACAAGGGTGATTTTTCATTGGCTGAACAACTGAATTATAATGGATAGGTGTACTTTAATGAGGTGCATTAAAGGGCTGCTACCAGGTGTATAATTACTACATTTTGGCATGGTCGAGCATAAAAATTTAACAGCTACAGATCTGTCATTACGATACTGGGAAGCAAGAAGGCAAATGGAAGAACTTCGATACGCCAAGCATTAGCAACCAACCAACCAACCAACATACGTATTGAAGTACCAATTCTACTGAAAACCCATTGTACAGAATAATTACCTGACTCCTGGCTGCACGAACGAATCCCTCATTTGCTGTAACTGTGACAGCTTTCATAGCATCGCCTGTGCTGAACACTGCCAGAGATCTCTGCTTGATCTTGCCACCCAGCTTCAGACAAGACTGAGCCCGCGCAGACTCCAGGTCAGGAACCACTGTGACGCGGGACAGCAGCTCACTGGCTCTGCTTACTTCTCCTTCACCACCCAGTGTGGACACTATGGACTGAAAGTCTTTCGCAGCTGACTCACAGCAGAACAGAGACTTTCCTGTCGAAGACATGTAATAGTTTAATAGTTTAAATTACATGTCTTACTTACTTACTTACTGGCTTTTAAGGAACCCGGAGGTTCATTGCCACCCTCACATAAGCCCGCCATCGGTCCCTATCCTGAGCAAGATTAATCCATTCTCTATCATCATATCCCACCTCCCTCAAATCCATTTTAATATTATCTTCCCATCTACGTCTCGGCCTCCCTAAAGGTCTTTTTCCCTCCGGCCTCCCAACTAACACTCTATATGCATTTCTGGATTCGCCCATACATGCTACATGCCCTGCCCATCTCAAATGTCTGGATTTAATGTTCCTAATTATGTTAGGTGAAGAATACAATGCGTGCAGTTCTGTGTTGTGTAACTTTCTCCATTCTCCTATAACGTCAACCCTCTTAGCCCCAAATATTTTCCTGAGAACCTTATTCTCAAACACCCTTAACCTATGTTAAATTTTATGTTTCATTTAACGACGCTCGCAACTGCAGAGGTTATATCAGCATCGCCAGATGTGCCGGAAATTTATCCCGCACGAGTTCTTTTACATGCCAGTAAATCTACTGACATGAGCCTGTCGCATTTAAGTACACTTAAATGCGATCGACCTGGCCCGGGATCGAACCCGCAACCTTGGGCATAGAAGGCCAGCGCTAAACCAACTCGCCAACCAGGTCGACTTAACCTATGTTCCTCTCTCAAAGTGAGAGTCCAAGTTTCACAACCATAAAGAACAACCGGTAATATAACTGTTTTATAAATTATAACTTTCAGTTAAATTACATGTCTAAAAACAAAATGTATAGACAAGGTCAGTTAAATTACAAAGAGATTGTACAATCAAAAAATTCGTCAAGATTATAAAACGGATTTAAAATTAATCAACTAGAGGTGTAAAATTTGAGAGCAGCTCTGCTTGAATTAAAAATATGCAATGGAAATTTATTTGCAACCTTCAATGACATTTGACAAAAGGTTTTTTTGGGATTTGGCAAGTCTACATGTTACGATATTAAAATCATTTCCTTGTCTATGTTATGTTAGGCCTAACAATTTTCTCAGTCTAGTTGCTACTCTGATAACTCTTATGAGCCTTCAGCAGAATTTCGAAGATTTCTGACAAAGCTATGCACAAACCATTTCAGGTTAATTCCCATCAATACATGGAGAGGTATCTTATTTACAATAAAAAAGAAATATACATCTTGATTACCAGTGGTGGTTCCTCTATATGAGCACAGGAGCACGTGAACACCTTAAAAACCAACAATAATCGTACATATTACTGTATTAATATTATTACATCTATTACTTTCCAATGTGTAATGACGTTCCTACATATTTCGTCTCGAGAGAATGTCCCGTTCGTGTGTCGTGTGTCTTTAAATCTCTATTGGACAGATTGACAGCAGTTCGCACAATTTTTCTGTAGCAGGGCGGAATAGCCTCAGGCGAGAATATTTTCTGGTTTGGTAGAATGGTTACAATAGCTCTGGCTCGCACAGGTCTTAACGTGCTAGTGACAGAGAAAGAGAGATGCTCCATCTCCCTTGGGTCTGGCATCCTGTTCCTTTCTCCCTCTTTCCTCGTTTTCTCTCTTTACTGTTTCTTTTCAAAATACCGATATACACGGGGGCTGATTCTGTTGTCTTTTGTTCAGCAAAGTAAGTAACACACGTGTGTAAAGTTGTGAAGGTGTTAAATTAAGAGAGGATTAAAATATTCCTCCGTAGCACAATGACATAAGAGCGATTAAGTACATTGGCTATGTTGGCAGTGGAAAAAAAACTTGTTAACAACATTAGAGTTATTGATAAATTTGCATCTCTCAAAACTAGGCGCATGGAGTTTCTCTACAAATAGATCTAGATCTTCAACAACAGCAGTGAAGGTGAGTCCTATGAATTAATTTTACTCTACTCTTGTTTAATGGTTTTAATTTTGGTGTATATGCGTAGATTTGGTACATGCATATTAGAACTCATTTATCTCTGACGTGTGACTCACCTATACGAGAATAGCCTATATCAGTGTGTTCATTACCAATATTTTTTTTTGTGAACACCCATCCAAGAAAGGCATGAGCCGCCACTGTTGATTACACAACTTTTAACACTGTATCACTTCGGAAATGTATAATAAGCCTTTCTTGTGTTAAATTTTAACGTACCTTGTTAACATGTTTCGACCTATTTTTGGTCATTTTCAGAACTGGTCGTCAAGAGGCGACAACATCAACAACGATCAGTTCTGAAGATGACCAAAAATAGGTCGAAACATGTTAACAAGGTACGTTAAAATTTAACACAAGAAAGACTTATTATACATATTCCGAAAAAAAGAAATATATAATCAGACTTCTAATGGAGTCTTGTCCATTGTGTATTTATAATAATTTATCACATCTTTAAAAAATGAACTGCATCATTTTTCAGAATAATTAGAAGTGTCGGTGTGGTGAGCAGTGCACATTTCCAATGCAAGTTGTTAATACATTTTCACTCGTAATATACAGGGTGAATCGTAAGTAATGTCATTAATTTCAGGGGATTATTCTTTGAGATATTTCAAACAAAAAAGTTTAATACAATTTTGCTCGTTTTTGCTTCCTTTTCGAAATAAAAATTCTCAGTGATTAAATTTTATAAAAGTTATTTACTGTAAGTAAAGACTAGGCTTTGGACAATGAAGAACAAGACTTCGAAACTAGTCAGCCAAGGTAAATCCTAAATATTAACACAGTAAAGAAGTTGGAAATTTAATCAGTGATATGTAAGTGTTAAAAGTGTATATATAAAAATGAAGATAAAAACTGTTTTATGAAAATCATTGATTTCATTCCCAATATGCTCAGTCACTTTAAGAGAGCAGTGTATTATGATAATGAATAGGGATCGGATTTTTATGTAATATCAAAGTGTAAAATATGTACATATTTATGTAAAAAAAATAAGCTGAATATGTACCAAAATATGTAAAATCATGAAAATATTTAATATCAATATCTGGCAGGTATAGGATAGGTAAGACTCTCCAGTTGTTATTTCATAGAGCACCCGACTTTTTTACCGCACACTTGACACATTACTATTTTTCCATCTGTAGTGAAAGCTTCGTCCATCGCAATCCATGATTTTATTTTTGTCGTTTGGTTTGAATATACAGAGGCCATTTTAGTTAGTTGAAAGCAGTAGATAAACTCACTTGTACTTTATACTGTAAGTACTAAAACTAGAGAACTGAGCGAAATGAATGACACAATAGTATTGCAAGCACTGTTTCGCTTTACTGGATTAGGAGAAAATAAGTGGAGATGTGGGACACATGCATTTTAGCTGCTCCCTGGAAGAAACAAAGTACCTACTAAAACCTCAAACTATAGGCATTTACAAACTGTTGTTTGAAAAGTGACATTCCTGTCTCATTCAGAAGGGTAGGATTATTCCAGCCGAGAACCATATTTTCTAATTCCTCAGAAAATCCAATTTCTGTATAGGTCTAATAAATTTAAAGTAAAGAGGTCAAGCAATAACCAGAAAAGCTATTTATTTTAATCTTTCAACATCTTTCCAGTTGTTCCTTTACTCCAGCTTCTTTTCAAAATTCGGCTACTTTATTGCGGCTCATGTGAGACTTGACACGGGTTTTTCCTGGAAGGATTAGGAAGAGGGTGGGTAAAGTTGCAAATTGCATGGGAACGGCTTGTTAAGACGTGTGCAGAACAATTATAGTTCGAGACAAGTCATGTCGTCCTCGTCCCACTCCACCTCATGAAGGCAACACCACTTTCTGAGTGATTTTTACAATACAAGGTATTGTATGAGAAAGGTTGCCTTTTGTTTACTCATGTTTACAGTGGGCGGTATGGGGTGAGTGCCTCTATTACTTCCTGGAACTAAGGACGTTATGTTTCGTCCCGAAATATATCCTTTCTTTGGTAGGTTCAAAGGCTTTTTAAATCTGTGTATTTCAAATTGTAAACTTTCCCAGCATAATTTTTTTTTTTTTCCTTTTTAAAGTGAAAATGAATAAAACCACTAAATATGTAGATTTATGTAGTATCAAGCTATAATATGTAATGTGGGCTAAATATGTAAAAATATGTAGTATCAAATTTTAATACACCGTGTTCCGCTTATAAGTATAACAAAAGAAATAGCTATAACTTCTGAATTAATACAAGTATATAGTTGAAACCAACTGCTACAAAGAATGAAAACTGGGAATTTTTGTTACCTTATGTTCCATAAACCTCAACATGGCTTCCATTGGTGGCACGGAAATATCAACCGGTATTCAACCTCGACCCAAGTGTTATGAAGCATCTGTGGTGTAACATTGTTGACAGCAGCATAAATTCTTTCTTGTAAGTCTGCCAAATCACGTACTGGCGTCCTGTAGACCACACTTTGCCAACATGGTTCGCACATTCTTAGACGAACAATTCCCTGCAAGATGGATCGGAAGAGGATCACCGTACATCACATGGCCTGCCAGATCACCAGATCTAACACCACCTGATTTTTTCCTGTGGGGGTTTGTTAAGGACCAGGTCTACAGGACGCCAGTACGTGATTTGGCAGACTTACAAGAAAGAATTTATGCTGCTGTCAACAATGTTACACCACAGATGCTTCATAACACTTGGGTCGAGGTTGAATACCGATTGGATATTTCCCGTGCCACCAATGGAAGCCATGTTGAGGTTTATGGAACATAAGGTAACAAAAATTCCCAGTTTTCATTCTTTGTAGCAGTTGGTTTCAACTATATACTTGTATTAATTCAGAAGTTATAGCTATTTCTTTTGTTATACTTATAAGCGAACACGGTGTATATTAATGGTAATTATAAGACTCGCAAAGATTTGTTATTTATATACAGTTAGATTGAAAGGAATATAATATGTAATTACATAAAAATCCGGTCTCTAATTATGAATGATTGAAAGAGTTTTAGTTTTGTACTTTAAATGTGCAGAAATCTGACCTGAACAAATGTAACATTGTAAAATTCACCCTCCTCTATTGAATATTGTGTAATCAATGACTGTGTAGTCATCACGTAGATGATTATTAATGGAGAAAAATTCGTTCCCACACCGGGAATCGAACCCAGGACCCTCAGCTTGATACACTGAGTGCTCTTACCATCTGAGCTATGCTGGAACCCAATCCACAGTGTCGGCCGAACTCTCCTCCCTTGTATCATCATTGGTCTACTACCTGCATTTAGACATATAAGTCATGTATGCAGGGGTGTATATTTTAATGACTCAAATCGTCTGTAGCTGCATTTAGATTGGCAACAGGCCATGATTGTTTGGCCAAGCATTTGCATAGAATTGGAATATATCAGTCTCCTAACTGTCCATTGTGCAACTCAAATCAAGAAATGGCTTCAGAACATCTCAAAATCTGTGAGTCAGTGGCTGACCATGATAATATCTTTGAAAAATATTGGAGTGCAAGAGGTCAAATGACTTTATTGTCAAATGCCTGGCATTAGAAAACAACAACATATTTTAGTGACTTTTTAATAAGTATCTACGTGATGATTACATAAAAGTCATTTGTTTACACAATATTCCATACAGGACAGCTACTACTTTTATTATCATTCAAACTGTTATGCCGATCTAAGAGCTGGGAGTGTGTGTTATTTACAACCTAAAACATAATAGTACATTATGCAACGAGCTTATAATGGTAGTAATTAAGACGCGAGTATGTTTATGAAACGAGCGCAAGCGAGTTTCATAATCTTCATACGAGCGTCTTAATTACCATTATAGGCAAGTTTCATACGACTTTTTATGCTCGACCATACTTCTAACTTGAAATTATTCATAAGTATTCATATTATTCCTATCTGATTGGGGAGCGGAAGTGACCTTGTGCAATCTCGTAAATTGCGAGATGTGCACAGACGCGAAAATATTGATTTTTTCCTAGAAACAAATGTCATTTGACCTTGATATAATCTAGAGAGTAAAATAAAGATTAATCTTGATATAACCTTGAAATTGATTTAGACATTGAAACACGAGATGACAAATTGAATTTATTTGAATATTATTTATTATTAACGCTAATTATTATAGTACCAGAACATAACCTTCTGCGATAGTATTGGATTTCCAGCCTCCGTGATGTTTCGCTAGTTGTCTTTCAATTGCACATCCGAGAATAATCGATACTTGTGCTTTCATATTGCTTTCCGATTGGTGGAAAAGCTGAACTTTAATGAATAGGTGCACTTTAATGAGGTCCATTAAAGGGCTGCTACCAGGTGTATAATTACTACATTTCGGCATGGTCGAGCATAAACAGTTTTGTAGGTGATACTGTTAAAATTTTCACACAATTTTAATCTTACCTTCAAACAGTGTATCTAAGACAGGTTTGACAGGCTTCGCTCTTTCCCATTCTGCTTGCTGTGTCAGAATGGGTTCTTTGAATTCAAAATGACACCTGCCATTTGTTAAGCCTGACACATACGCAAGCATTGCTGTTACATCGAGGTTCAAATTTTGATCACAGTCACTACAGCCAATCATAGAGCTGGATTCTGAAGTGGACATGGAGTGTGGAACAAAATTACTTTCTGCTGGTGCACCATCACTAGTGCTATCAGTGTCAGTGTCTACATCTTGAGCCGATATTTCACAGTTCTCCAGTCTTTTACCAGACACAACAATACCCAATATATCAAGTCTGTCAGCTAAATTTTCCTCAATGCCACAAGCAAATTCAAACACAACCTGCAAGAACAGGAATTACAATATTTGAAATGTAATTACCATATTTGTCAGTACATTTAGTACTAATCAAAACATTCATAATTTTAATAAAAGACACAACTCAGATTTCCATCTATTCTGTGTTAGTCTAAGCTGTTATATAAAAAAAAGAGTTCACTGTATGTATTACAGTCTTCAATGCACTGTCTAATTACGTACCTTAAATTTTTGAAGGACCGAGAGAAAAGTTCAGAACAGAATTAACCAAATTTATAGATACTCATACCTTCTACACAAATTATGAATTATTGTTTATCCTTGTAAATTGAATTAATCTACTTGCTATGTATTGTATAATTTTGTATAGCTCAAGTGATGAATTTTTAATGCTTGTAAATTGAATTAATCTACTTGCTATGTATTGTAATAATTAGTATATTTTTGTATAGCTCAACTGATGAATTTTATATGCTGTAAACAAAATTAATCTGCTTGATATGAATTATCTATTTTTGTACAGCTCAACTGATGAATTGTTTATGCTTGTAAATTAAATTAATCTGATTGCTATGTATTGCGTATTTTTGTGTAGCTCAACTGAAAAATTGTTTATATTTGTAAATTGAATTAATCTGCTTGATATAAATTATCTATTTTTGTATAGCTCAACTGATGAATTGTTTATGCTTGTAAATTAAATTAATCTGCTTGCTATGTATTGTGTATTTTTGTGTAGTTCAACTGAAAAATTGTTTATATTTGTAAACAAAATTAATCTGCTTGATATGAATTATCTATTTTTGTACAGCTCAACTGATGAATTGTTTATGCTTGTAAATTAAATTAATCTGCTTGCTATGTATTGCGTTTTTTTGTGTAGCTCAACTGAAAAATTGTTTATATTTGTAAATTGAATTAATCTGCTTGATATGAATTATCTATTTTTGTATAGCTCAATTGATGAATTGTTTATGCTTGTAAATTAAATTAATCTGCTTGCTATGTATTGTATATTTTTGTGTAGCTCAACTGAAAAATTGTTTACATTCGTAAATTGAATTAATCTGCTTGATATGAATTATCTATTTTTGTATAGCTCAACTGATGAATTGTTTATGATTGTAAATTAAATTAATCTGCTTGCTATGTATTGTATATTTCTATGCAGCTCAACTGAAAAATTGTTTATATTTGTAAATTGAATTAATCTGTTTGATATGAATTATCTATTTTTGTACAGCTCAACTGATGAATTGTTTATGCTTGTAAATTAAATTAATCTCCTTGCTATGTATTGTATATTTTTTGTGTAGCTAAACTGAAAAATTGTTTATATTTGTAAATTGAATTAATCTGCTTGATATGAATTATCTATTTTTGTACAGCTCAACTGATGTATTATTTTTAATTGTAAATTAAATTAATCTGCTCGCTATGTATTGCATATTTTCCTGTAGCTCAACTGAAAAATTGTTTATATTTGTAAATTGAATTAATCTGCTTGATATGAATTATCTATTTTTGTATAGCTCAACTGATGAATTGTTTATGCTTGTAAATTAAATTAACCTGCTTGCTATGTATTGTATATTTTTGTGTAGCTCAACTGAAAAATTGTTTATATTTGTAAATTGAATTAATCTACTTGCTATGTATTGTAACAATTAGTATATTTTTGTATAGCTCAACTGATGAATTGTTTATGCTTGTAAATTAAATTAACCTGCTTGCTATGTATTGTATATTTTTGTGTAGCTCAACTGAAAAATTGTTTATATTTGTAAATTGAATTAATCTGCTTGATATGAATTATCTATTTTTCTATAGCTCAACTGATGAATTGTGTATGATTGTAAATTAAATTAATCTGCTTGCTATGTATTGCGTATTTGTGTGCAGCTCAACTGAAAAATTGTTTATATTTGTAAATCGAATTAATCTGCTTTATATGAATTATCTAATTTTGTATAGCTCAACTGATGAATTGTTTATGCTTGTAAATTAAATTAATCTGCTTGCTATGTATTGTAACTTTTGTGTAGCTCAACTGAAAAATTGTTTATATTTGTAAATTGAATTAATCTGCTTGATATGAATTATCTATTTTTGTATAGCTGAACTATGAATTGTTTATGTTAAATTAATCTTTGCTATGTATTGTGTGTAGCTCAACTGAAAAATTGTTTATATTTGTAAATTGAATTAATCTGCTTGATATGAATTATCTATTTTTGTATAGCTCAACTGATGAGTTGTTTATGCTTGTAAATTAAATTAATCTGCTTGCTATGTATTGTAATTTTTGTGTAGCTCAACTGAAAAATTGTTTATATTTGTAAATTGAATTAATCTGCTTGATATGAATTATCTATTTTTGTATAGCTCAACTGATGAGTTGTTTATGCTTGTAAATTAAATTAATCTGCTTGCTATGTATTGTAATTTTTGTGTAGCTCAACTGAAAAATTGTTTATATTTGTAAATTGAATTAATCTGCTTGATATGAATTATCTATTTTTGTATAGCTCAACTGATGAATTGTTTATGCTTGTAAATTAAATTAATCTGCTTGCTATGTATTGTAATATTTTTTAATCTGTGTAGCTCAACTGAAAAATTGTTTATATTTGTAAATTGAATTAATCTGCTTGATATGAATTATCTATTTTTGTATAGCTGAACTGATGAATTGTTTATGCTTGTAAATTAAATTAATCTGCTTGCTATGTATTGTATATTTTTGTGTAGCTCAACTGAAAAATTGTTTATATTTGTAAATTGAATTAATCTGCTTGATATGAATTATCTATTTTTGTATAGCTGAACTGATGAATTGTTTATGCTTGTAAATTAAATTAATCTGCTTGCTATGTATTGTATATTTTTGTGTAGCTCAACTGAAAAATTGTTTATATTTGTAAATTGAATTAATCTGCTTGATATGAATTATCAATTTTTGTATAGCTCAACTGATGAATTGTGTATGATTGTAAATTAAATTAATCTGCTTGCTATATATTGTGTATTTTTATACAGCGCAACTGACGAATTATTTAGGCTTATAAATTGAATTAATCTGTTTGTTGTTGTATATTTTTGTATAGCTCAACTATACTAATTTCTGTTTTCGTGTGCTGTATCATTGCCGATGTTGTTGCAAGTGTAAAGAGTAAATAGTGAGCATTTCAAATACTCCATCATATGCACATTTTAAATATTCTGGTGAAAACTGCAAAGCGCTGAACTCAATTTGAAATCGTACCACGAATGTATGACAATCGAGCCTATATTGACAGCAATACAATGTCATTTCCTGTTTTGTCGTCTCATAAGGTGGAAACTAGTATAGTGAAACTCCTTGCAACTGCCTGCTGTGTACTGTAGCAAATGCTGCAAACTAAGTTCATTAGACGTTTAAATAAACATTTTTCAGATTTATTTTCAATGAAGAATACCAGACATTCGGAAAGTTATTTGCTTCCATAATAATGAAAGATACTCTCTCTCGAGCCAATACTGAAGAGAACCACGCATATAAATATCTACACCACACCGCCATTAAATATTTGAAAAAGACCCAACCCCACTTGATTAATAATTATAAAAATATTTGATTTTTAATAATATTATTATCTTACATTGGGCGAATCCAGAAATGCATATAGAATGTTAGTTGGGAGGCAGGCAGGGAAAAAGACCTTTGGGGAGGCCGAGACGTAGATGGGAAGATAATATTAAAATGGATTTGAGGGAGGTGGGATATGATGGTAGAGACTGGATTAATCTTGCTCAGAATAGGGATCAATGGCGGGCTTATGTGAGGGCAGCAATGAACCTCCGGGTTCCTTAAAAGCCAATAAGTAAGTAAGTATTATCTTACGTAAGTTTTATAGCTTTCAGTAACATTTACTAGATATACTATATAGCGGCCACTCAGTAAAATATAGAAATCAAAATCTAATTTAAGTTATTCTCTACATCTACTTAATTAAATAACCCCAAAACGTTTCACTTTCATATTATCATCAATATAACATTAATATGTATAATTAATGAAAAATAGTCACATCATGGCATTAACTTCAATAATATTTCATTTCTAATGGTAATAATGTCATCAAACCACCTCAAGTTTTGTAGTTTTTAATAACCAATGTAATTTGAGCTCTAAATATGTCAGCATTCTTGCAGATCATGGCCTTCGTGTAATATTGTTTACTGTAGTGTGTGTTTCGTTTTATTCTGAAATGCAATTAGCTAGTACTCAAAACTGACGACAGATGGATTTTGGAAAATAGAAAAATGATGTAGGAAAATTGACATTTCACTGAAAACTACTATTTTTCTGAAAAAACTTTGAGTTCCAACCTTCATTTATTAAAATCCGTTCAGCCGTTTTCCCTTAATTTCCATTACCAGTTCAAATTATACATATAGATATGCAGAGGAAAAAAACTAATTATTATCATTATTTCTTTTTATTTATTTAATCAGGCCTTCTCTACCACATCACCAGAATGTAAATAGACATAGGTATACAAGAAACAAATGCAGAGAGAAGAAGCAAATAAGACTCGTACCTTTGGAGTTTTAAAAACATAAGGATGTTGTTTTGCACATTCAAGATATTCTACTGCATGATCGACAACACTTCGCTGCCCAAACTCTCCTTCTCCTGCAATAAACAAGCCAAATGTAGTTCTCATCATGTTGTAACAAGGTTTCCCTCAGTCACAAGGGCAAATGCCAGATTGAAAATTTACATGCCTCACCGTCCCAATCATCAATACCAAAAATATTAATCATAATCTATAATCAGTCACATGAACACAAGCCATCTGCAACACACAATAGAAACGGGAACTCAACAATAGTGAAAACATCCTACTCGTATACTCACAGATTCTAAACAAGCGATATGACCACAGATATTAAAGCGTGTATACATAAACTTAAAAAACGTTCAATTATTAAAGTTGAATTAAGCGGAGAGGATGGTATTTTTTAGTGAAAAATTAGTAAATAAAAAAAAAATTCTTTAAAATACTCTGTGATATGTGTGGAATGCATAGCATAACATTTTGTTGGTATTTGTGCCCTTATCGGATGTTGAGTCGCCATTTTTAAACTTCCTGCGTTAGGGATTTTTAAATCACTCGCCCACTTTTATTGTTGTTTCCGGTAAATTAAATTTAAAAAAAAATTTTTTTTCTTTAAAATACCCTTTGATATGTGTGGAATACACTGTATAACATTTTGTGGGTATTTGTGCTCTTATCGGATGTTGAGACGTCATTTTTAAACTTCCTGCACTATGGATTTTTAAATCACACGCCTGCTTTTATTGGTTTCCAGTAACTTCATTTTTTTTGGTAAATTGCCAGACAGAAATGGATATAATTTCTGAACTATTAAAGATACATGCATGAAATTTAGAACACACATTCTTTAGACTATTAGGAAACACTTCTCTGTAACAGAATTTTGTTAGTTGATTTCATTTTAAAAATACGTCCGTTTGTTTGCAAGAAAGGAAATCAGAAAATTTTTATTAAATTCTAACTGTTTATTTTACAAACGTAGGAACTAATATCAAAATTCTGTTACAGACAGTTTGTAGAACATGCTTTTGCAAATACATTGCAAAAAACTGTTTGAATCTATCTTTAAAAACGGTTTAGATATATCTGTTTTAGTACAATCTTGCATTGGGTATATTTTTTTCAAATTTGGGTCCTCCAATAATTTTTTTTTTTCAAAATATTTTTATTTGGTTGAGTTGCCGTAGTTATGAGCTCTCTACATACAAAAAATTAATATTTTACATCAAATCGGAAAAAAGTTAAAAAAAAACCATCCTCTCCCCTTAATGTTAAACCTCTTACATACCAGTGGAGAGCTGAGACAGTGCTTTTGGATTTCTTGCAATTACTTTCACCCATTCTTGGCCTTTTTCTGTAACAATGTCCACACATATTCTTTTCGATGATCCATCTCTTTTTGTTACAACAAAACTCTGGAGCACAGCAACAGCATCATGACTTGAATTAAGACACGACACCAGTGCTTGAAAGTGATGAAGATTTGTACAAAGTAAATGCTCTTTCTTAGCTGCTTTGGATTTTGTGACCTAAAAAGAAAGATCAATAAAACAATTAGCAATTAGATCCATAAATCATGTGGTATTCTTTGCCCCCTTAAATACAGGAGGTACACAAAGTCTTTCCCAATCTATATTAATAATAAATCTGTAGCCAAAATTTTTCTGGTAATTTTCGATTTTCCAAAAGTAATTGGTGTTAACATGTATAATTAACCATCCTGAAACCGAAAATCGCTTTTTTGAAATTTTTGTTTGTATGTCTGTCTGGATGTTTGTTACCTTTTCACGCAATAATGGCTGAACGGATTTCGATGAAAATTGGAATATAAATTAAGTTCGTTGTAACTTAGATTATAGGCTATATGACATTCAAAATACTTTATTTAAAAGGGGGATTATAAGGGGGCCTGAATTAAATAAATCGAAATATCTCGCTTATTATTGATTTTTGTGAAATATGTTACATAGCAAAAGTTTCTTTAAAAATGATTTCCGATAAGTTTTATTCTACGCAAAATTTTGATAGGACTGATATTTAATGAGATAAATGAGTTTCAAAATTACAATAACAATGCCATCTAAGGCGGTGTAATGAAATTAAAAACAAATGACTTCGTCTGTAAGGGGTCTTGGACAACAACAATCGAAAGCTATGGAACATAGCCTACAGAGAATGTTTCTGTGTTTGTATGAAGTAATATCGGAAGCTAATTAATTGTTTAATTATTATTTCACCATTGGAAAGTGTAGTTTCTCTAGATGGACATAATGCTATAATGTTATTAAAGTAACTTCCGAGTGAATTGAGGACAGGTAAGATTAAAATAGCTTCTTATGCACAGAAAACTTGATAGGCTATTCTGTACATTCGTCTCCTGTATTTACTAAAATAATTTTTATGACCAAATGAGTGGTCTCTGGATCAAAATGATCGCATTTTAATTTTTTTAATACAATTTAAATTAAGTAACATAATAAACGATTTATCCTTCTATCAAGCACGAATGTTCCCTGGATCAAATGTCCTATTTCAATTATGTAATTACTTTATATTTATTTCTAACGGGTGCAGCGGAGCGCACGGGTACGGCTAGTTATGAATAAATTTAACTTAAAAATTATCTTAGTAACAAAAATGAAAATTGCAGCATTATACAGTCTGGCTCATAGAGTTTTCTTTCCTTACATGTAGCATTCAGCAACAGCATGTAGCATTCTAACACTACAGTTCAAGTGCACCATCTTTGTTACAATTAGGCCAGAAAAATATCTCTTCATAAAATCTTTTGATTTCATTCTCTTCAGGAAAATACTATCATGAATGCCATGATAAGGTGGACATGTCCATTTTCTCCTTCAGACGTGCAAATATGTCAGAAACACAATAAACTAGTTTCGACTAAAAATGGACTTGTGTAGTTTCTCAAATAACCAATTCAAATGTGACACAAGAGAGAAAGTGAAGAAGTAATAAAACGAATATCAGGTGCAGACATTACTCACAAGGGAAGGGTTTCGGCTCGAACAGGAATTTTTGGTTAAAAATTTGTACAGATGTTTACCTCACAATGGTGATGAAGACCGTAAAAGCATTCATTTGTGTAACTCTCCGTTTGGTTGGTATTGGTCAATACACTTCTTTAAAAATGTACATGAGGATTCTCTATAAAATGCATGAAACAGCATGGAGCAGAGCAATAATCACAACACAGAAGCAACACCTGAACAATCTTCTGAACCACACTCCAGTGCTGAAAAATCAAATGCCACCTGAATTAAATTTTTGAAGTCCGAGACTTGTTCAGGATTCACGTAACGAGCTGACTGCCAGGAATACTGAAGCATAGGGCGGTATACTGGAGCAGACAACTGGTTATGAATAACAGAGTGCATTTTCATTATAAACACTCGATTTCCCAAGTTAAGTTCTGGACTCTCAGCAAGAGTCCTTATGTAATGTGTTATCCTCCGAGCATATATTTTGTATTGTCTAAAGAAACAGATATTCAGAGGCTGGAAATATTTAGTTCTTTTAGGTGGAATGATCATACATTCCATGTCCTAGCCTTGGAATGATTAATTTATTAAGGTTGCGTCCTTGTGCGCATTCAATTTCTCACACAACAGTATATACTTTTGATTAGCTGCAATACTTTCAGCCAGAATGTTGGAGAAAAATATTCTTAAATGGGCTTTAGACATTTTACCACTCGCACTAGCTTCTAGCCTAGGCTAGGCTTACGGGTAAGGAGTCCCATCCCCTTAACTTGTGCAATGCTCTAATAGACAAACCACACAATACACAAACGAATGCTTTTGGGAGCTTTACAGAGATGTAAAGATGGGCTTGTACACAAATTTTGGATACGAAATTCCTGTTCGAGCCGAAATCCTTCCCTTGTCAGATGTTCTGGAACAATATTTATGCCCCATTTATATGGTTCCTCAGAATTTGAACTGAACCCTTTAGGGCAGTGGTTATCAGCACTCGCTGAAATGGGTAAAATGCGAATGCAACGAAATATGCTCTGTCGTGCAGAAAGAATAGAGAGACAGCATACCTGCCAGCAGCCATGGATGCACGCTAGTGCAGTGTCATATCCGCAGGTAAGAGATGCTAGCCCGAGGGTGCACTGTGCTGATGACCGCTGTTTTAGGGCAAGAAGGGCTACTTTTTTTGTAGAACTATTTATCGATTGAAAAAAAAAATCCTTTGTAATAGTGCCATGGTTGCCTATCCTTAATCCTATGACAGATATCTGTTTGAGCCCTTATAGGCCATTTGGTATCTCATGAAACCTACCTGCGCGTGAGGGAAAGAAAAAAGTGACTGAGAAGCTTCCCTCCCTCGCTACACTTCGGCTTGCAAGCTACTTTGGCTAGCTCGCTTACCACCACCATAAAGTTCTTACTATCAGCTATGGTGCACGAATTCATTTGGTTTCACGAGATAACGAATGACATATACGTCATTTTAAAATATTCTATTATGGGCTCGTAAATCTTTTTCTCACAGTAGACCTCACGAGATTGTTGAACGTTGACTTTAAATCTGTCGAATCAATTATGAAGTCCATTTTTATATCAATAGCAATGATGTCAACTCTCTTCATATTCCCATTTGTGGCAGTACAATGGACTTCCTCGAAGACTTCTATGCGGTGGTGACGAGAATTGCGTAGAAGTTGGCCATGTTAACATGAACCCAAAACATGCGGTAAAGTTTCTGTCTCACTGGCATGCACACGTAATTGACATGATTTCTTAAATGCTGGCTTTGATCATTGTTGCCGTTGACAAGTCCCATAACATCTTTGATGTTCCGATGGGTGATAATACATTTAAATCGAAATTGATGTGTGAAAGAATTTGAGGCTTTTGAATAGCTTAATATAATTATATAGAGTGTACACAAATAAACATCGGAATTGTAAGACATAATTTCTTTCACCATCGCTATAAAATAAATCGTACATGAGATGAAAGTCTTCGAGTTCTTGTAGATCTTCTCCCCTCCCTGGCCCCTACAGCCGAATCTGCGCATGTTCGCTTTGATGTGAACGAGAAACGAACAGTTATGTTATTATTTATCTCCTTCCATATCGCATAATATAATACACTTGTAAAATAAAAATATGTAGACTAATGTTTCAGTTTGAAAATACACAGTAAGTAGGCCTATGATTCATTAGCTTCTTATCACAGCAGTAGTATAAAATAAACTTCACAATATGCATGAATTACTCCGTCAAATATAGCCTACTTGAACACATGGTATACGGACTTCAGGCTTACTGTATAAAACAAGATCTTTCCTATCGATTCATAATCAATAAGACTGACTTCATTAAATGTTGTTATAACTGTTTTTTATGTAAACTCATGTTCTAACTTTTAGCTGTATGTCGACATCAAATTGACATCTGCTTTTTATGTACGGTACAATTCTATGGTCAGTGTATCAAGTTCAAGATGACTAATTTTCTAAAATATGTTCCTGTGGAAAGACTCACACTGTTTTTCACACGATGTAACACAGGACCCATGGGAGGTAGGCCATTGTTCTCTATCATTACTTAATCGCTGTTTCACTTAAACGGCGTATGTTTATAATCTCAGATGATGGTATGACAAGACTCCCATTATTAGATTTTGTTCACTGCTGATACCATAAATTTGATTCTCCAGATTTATTACAACATATTTTCTTATTAATTTAGGAACAAAGCGAACAATGTAGCTGTACAATCACATTTTCAAAATATTCTGCAATTGATAACTTAATGATGTAAGAATGAGGGGGCTGTAATTCATCGTCGTATACAGTTGCAAGTTCAAAAGAGTCATATCGCCTCTGATTCTAACAACGAGGATCATTATTAATACCGGGTATGTATGCGTCTTCTTTGGGAACATCCTCCCTCTTTGTAATATAACTTACGTAAGTTATTTACGTATTTTCTAATGTATATAAAATAACAAAAGTAAATCTATTCTTAATTGATGAACTAGTGTTAAATATTTAACACGAGTAAGTCCACTAGTTCATCAATTAATTATACCCAAGTGTTAAAAGTGGTGTACGCAAGATTCAAAATGGAGTAAATCTATTCCATTTTATTCTGTTACTGGAAATACAAAATATAAATTAATACATACATGTCTATTTATGGGCAATATAATGTGCTTATATTTGAAGCAGTGTTCAGTAACAATTTTTAGATTTACTCGTACCGGTACTTTTGTTGTTCTACAGACGTTAGAAAATATCCACATAAGTTACGTTAGTTATATTACAAAGAGGGGAGATGTCGGCAAAGACGACGTCTATATATCCAGTGGTATTTTCTGAACTCTGAACGCTTTGTACAATAGACAATCACTTGTGCTACCGAAACATCAGAATCGTACAGCACACCAGCGCCAATTGAGTGTGTAGATATATAACTACAACGTCTTTTCTTGTCACATGGTACACATCCAACCAATAGTAGAGATCTTCCTGCACTCTAAGCAGAATGTCTTGTGTAATGGAGACAACCAGAACAATCCTGCGTCTCAAGTCAGGTAGGATGGCAGGTAGCGGTGAAATCTGAGCTCTTTCTATCTTCAAAGGGTGGAATATATTCCCAGAGAAAGAAGTCGCATGGAATGAGGTAGGGAGACGTTGGAGGCCACTTGAGTAAAGCCATGTCATTTAGACCGTGACGAGCGATCCAGTGATGGGGGGAAAACTTCATTCAGTCTTTCCGCATTTCGTTAAGAAAATGAAGGGGTGCATTGTCTTGTTGCCGAATGATGCTCTGTAGTTCATCCTGCAGCTGAAGTATGTGTCAATTTTGGGGCATAGACTATTAAAATATGCAATTCCTGAAACAGTTTTTTCTTCGAAAAAGAAGGGCTCATAAACTTGTGCGGAAATTGCAAAGAAAACGTTAACTTTTGGAAAGCCCCTTTCGTATTCCAGTGTTTCGTGTGGAATCTCCGTTCCCCATATGGATGTTAGGTCTCTGGGTATTCATTTTACCATTAAGATGGTAGGCTCGGGAGTCATCACCATCACCATTGCTGGCCACACAAAAAGGTGATGTAACAACTTTTAGCGCGTAAAATTAAATAATTCCACAGCCCACAGTGTAGGATACAAACGCTTATTGTTGATAAGTCACACAAACTACTTAAAATTCCTATACGGTATTCTTATATGTATATTGAACATATTCCAGACATTTGCGATGGGCAGGGCATGTAGCATGTATGGGCGAATCCAGAAATGCATATAGAGTGTTAGTTGGTAGACAGGAGGGAAAAAGACCTTTGGGAAGGCCGAGACGTAGATGGGAGGATAATATTAAAATGGATTTGAGGGAGGTGGGATATGATGATAGAGACTGGATTAATCTTGCACAGGATAGGGACCGATGGCGGGCTTATGTGAGGGCGGCAATGAACCTTCGGGTTCCTTAAAAGCCATTTGGGAAAAGTAAGTAAGTATATTGAACATATTATGTTTATCCATTTTGAATCTTGCGTACACTACTTTTAACACTATAAGTAATTGATTAACTAGCAGACTTACTCATGTTAATTATGTAAGTCTGTGCGGCTTACAGCTGTTTCGGTGCTTCATCACACGTCATCAGGAGATGACGCCGAGATCTAGTAGGCTCTGAGGATGGTGTGATGAAGCACCGAAACAGCTGTAAGCCACACAGACTTACATAATTAATACGAATAAGTCCGCTAGTTAATCAATTATTTATATTATGTTTATGTTCATTGTAGCTAATTTACGAGCATCTCGAAATGAAACAAACTATTCTGCAAATAAAAAAAATACCATTACCTCAGGTAAGCTTATCCGCACTAATAGACAAAACGAATGTCTAAAGTGAGGTAGTATATTCTAACATTAAATGCCAATACATAATCAAAGGAAATTCAGGTACCTATACACTTAGTCCAGTAATGAAGAATTATTATTCATGCAAACAGTTAAAGTACCGACAAATAAAATATTACTCAGAATTATGTAAAAAAAAAAGCGTATGGTAACCGTTATCTAGCTGACGTTACAGATAATACTCCTCCTTACTTTTTATAGTAGAGTTAACTTAATTTTCAAATCCTCTGTGCAGTCAGAACCTTCTGACATAAAGTTGACCGGATTTTAAAGGGACCTCTTTTTTATTTCAACATGAAACATGAAATAATTAATCACGATGTTCAAAACTATCTTCCATCGACCAAATTTTGTGGTTTTGACTTTCCTTTTTTAGTCCATATTCCCATTTTTTTCCCTTTTTAAAAACATCTCTTATGTTGGTCCTTTTTAACAGAATAGACTATCGCAAACATTTAGATAATTAGGCCTATCCTATATTTTTCCCGATAGGCCTATAACTTCCTGAGCAAGCAAAAATAAATATCGTTCTTCTTCTGATACCAGACACTGAAAAACTAATAAAGTGTGCTGATTTAGATTTCGGGATAAAAAAAAATTTTCACCTCTGGTTTCAGTTGATGTTGAGTGGTCATTTTCCGTTTATAAAGACATTCTGTATTCAAAGAGGCAGAATCATATTGAAATGTTGAATTTGATCAAATACAACACTTCCTTATGTTGTGAAGCAATAAATATAAGCTGTGTGCTATGTGTATCCATGAATGTGCTGAAGTGTGTTTTCAATTAAAACAGCACCCTTTTGAGGGAGTAATAAAGTCCTTTTTTGACTATATCAAATACAGCACTTTCCTTATGTTGTGAAGAGAAAAATGTAAGATTATGTGTGCCATGTATATCCATGAATGTGGTGAAGTGTGTTTTGGGGAGTAATATAGTCCTTTTTCAAATCCTTTTTTTTGACTATAACTTTACCTTTTTTTTTTGTCCTTTTTTGATGAAAAATTATCCCTTTAAAATCCGGTCTCTGTTAATAACATACCTTCAAGAGAAAATTAATTTCTTGTTTTATTTTTTTCTTCAGTTTGTCTATTCCGCTGACATTATGTATCTCGCACACATTTTCCATCAATTTCTCACCATCAGAAATTTTCTGCTCCAGTTGTTTTATTAATTCCCCTTCATCTGCCATTTCAAATTAATTCTTTACACAACGCTGTTTCATAAAACCAAAGTTTAAGTATTTATACATCTCCATTATCCAAAAAAACTTTACAAATGTAATTACATTTCACAAAAGACACATTATCTAACGAAAACTGGTTACATTACTTGGACGGACATAACCTTACCACCGAATGACACTGGAGCCATTTCGGCCATTTTTCATCACACTTCGTAATTCTACGCATGGTTGATAGAACGCACGGAACAGACGTTCGTCATTTATTGTGATATTCCAGCATCAGATGTCAGATCGTTCGCAATAAGCACCGCTTGTCAGGGTTATTGGAATTGGATGTGGAAGTTGCCGGTTGGTTGGATACTACAGAAATATGAATACTTGGTTTCTCTTGTATATTTGGCTGGATGTTTTGCCGTTTTTAGTTTCCTAGAGTGTTAATTTACAGTATTTTTGAACTATGAATGTAACATACATTTAGCAAACTGCAATACACATACTTCATGGGTTTGGTATATTTCGTTCTATTCAGTATGATCACAATTCACAAACAGTGACGTCACAAAATATTGACTGAAAATAAACGCTGTTGAAAATTGACAAATTTATTAGATTTTAATGTGGTCATACCGGAATAAAAGTTAGTTCAACATAATTTGCATTGCAAAGATGGCAGCGAGACTGCCAGGTAAGTTTAATAAAAATAGATAGACAAATTCTTGAAGTGGTAGGTATATAACCACAAACAGTGCTTCTTTATTAATTATAAGTATCTTAAAAGTGGCGCTTATTAGTCTCAGAAAAGTTGTCATACTATGATAATATAGCAAAGAACAGCCAATGCTGAAATATATACATGTTCTTGAATTCGAGGTTCCTTTTGGTTTTTATTATTACTAACGCAACCTTTTATATATTTTCAGGCATTCGGCCATATCCAGGGCCCCCACCATTAATGGGGCAGTCACCACTTCCACCCCCACCACCACCGCCTCCTCCTCCTCCTGAATATGGCTGTGGGGGTCCACCTCCGTTTCGCCCATCGTATGACCCTTTTTTAGACCAAGAGGACCAATTATGAGGGATCACAGGTTTGGTCCACCTCCACCATGGGTTGTACCAGGTGGCAGGGGACGAGGGAGTGGGAATATTAATAAAATGCAAGTGCCAGGTATGAAAGGACCGTGGCAGGGTCCAAATCAGCAGAAACATCCGCAAACACCACCACAGAAACTGCAGTCTCCACCTGCTCAGCAACCACCACCCCCACCCCCGTTACAACCACAATCACCGCCGGTTCAGCAAAAACAACAACAACAACAACCGCAACGGCCACCACCACCGCCGCCACCATCAGTTCAACAGCAGCTGCCACCAATACAGCAATCATCTATGACACTACCACCTCCTCCACCTCCACCACCACCTCCTAATCAACAACAGAATGCACAGAGACCCAAGACAGAATCTCAGTCCAAAGAAAAAAATGCTAACCAGTCACAACAGAATTCAAATGGTGCTGATTCAAGTTCCCGGAAGAGGCCACTCAGTCAGAATGGCAAGTGTCATTCAGTCGAAAGTTGTGAATATTCATTAATGGAGGTTTTAAAATGCAAAATGTACTTAGTGTCGTAAAGGTGATTCATTCATTCATAACACTGGTCAACAATAATTTTGTTAAATGGACTATTTCTCTTGTTTCTTATGTAATGTCATTTGCTGATTCCCAAAAATGAAGTCAGAATTTTCTACCACACACCTTTTTTTTTTTTTGTAATTTTAGAGAAGTTGATTTATTTTTATTGCTGTATACAGCCCTTAACATGCTAACAGAAAGAAAATGTTTAAAATATTTCATTTTATTGCTTTAACAATTGATCTATAAATTTTAGATCACTGTTGTCTGTGAAGTCAGAATTCGTAAAAATCAATATTATTCCTCATAAGACTGCGAGAGTTAGTATTAATTCTCAGTTGAGTTGGAACTTACAATCGTGAAACAAGTTTCATAACCCATGTTTTCTTTGACCTAATTTTAAGTGTGGTAAAAGTATCTTTCTTTCAATGCATCCTTCATTACTTAGGCCAGGGATGTCGAACAGCGCTCTCAAACTGTGAAACGATTAATACTGTTTCCTACCGTAGCTGAGCTGAAACGACAGTCGGTCAGCTCGCTGTAGCAGTGTTCTGTACGCAGTGTGTTTATCAACTCTGGCGGCTGGTATGGATATGGAACGACGATTCAAAACACATTGTTTAATATGTAGAAAAGAACTTGGATATATTAGCCATCATAATATTAAAAGGCATTTTAATTCTACACGTCATGCTGAAGCTTATGGACCAGGAAAGTTATCCGGTTTCACTCGTGAAAAGGCTGTAGAAGAATTAAATATTTTTGAATCTGAAACAAAAACTTTGAACAAATTTCAAGTCACGCTAAAAGTAATTAATTTTATACGTACATCAAAACAGTTTACGTTTCTGAACTTTAAGTTGCACTGCTACAACACATACACACAAAGTTGATATTTTAAACATGATATTAACAACATTATTATTAAGATTTATTTCCGTCACTAACGAACAACATTCATGGAATGACCAAGTAGATAAAACGTTGTTGTTATCATCATCATCATCATCATCATCATCATCATCATCATCATCATCATCATCATCATCATCATCATAATTCATCCTCGTGTAGGCTACATTATTTGTTTATCAGAGTTCATCAAGTGCAAATCTAAACTGAGTTCCTAATCAATTGGTAAGATGTATAAAAGTTATCAAAGTACCAGCCGCCGCAGTTTCGCTTTTGTGTACTATCATTCGGCCGGACTGCCTGCTATCTGTGTTCAACCGTTGCACGGTAAGGGAGGAGTGAAGGCTCTGCAGTTCACAGCTCGAAAGCGCTGTTCGACATCCCTGACTTAGGCAGTCTCTTTTTAGCCAGTGACCCAGCCAATTTATTTTTCTCTTGATAAGATGATAATATTGATGGTGGTGATGAACGACAATGTTTCAGATAAGGATGATATTCATTATTATAGGTCATACGTTATCTTGTGATACCAAATGCTTGCATGCCCTGTAGCTTATAGTAAGAACCTTATGATGGGGATAAGTGAGCTAGCTACCTGCAAGTGGAAGTGTAGTGACGAAGGGAAGCTTCCCAGTCACCTTCTTTCCCCTTATGTACACGTAGGTTTCACGAGATACCGTATGGCATATACATTGAATGAAAGAAAAAAACCAGCACTTATACATAACATATCAACATAACTAACGCCTCATTTAAATGTTTGGAAATTCTACAGAATAACTAGAAGGAAGAAGGCGCCATTTTTTCTTTAACATTTGCATAGTACTAGTAATAGGTGTAGTATAGAGTTCTAAGCGCGTGGTTTTACTTTTCGGTACCCAATACTTTCCATAGAATAATCTAGAATTTTTCACCTGTTGTATGTACAGAGAGAGGCAGTGAAAAGTTATCACACTATGCAGGAGACATGTTTGTTGAGCGCATGTTATTTTGTAGTGTTGCATTGCTACACTTGTTATTGAATATTATTTCTGTTATTTGTAACTCCACTCATCAACTAAACACTCAGTACGCTTCCTGCTGTCTGCACACTCCATCCCCACCACTCAGGAATTTTAGGCCTACCGTAATGAAACTGAATGCCTGCCCGCGCTGCTACTGTTGAGTCGAGCAATGGATTATGTGCAATCTGTTCCCCCCTGCATAATGCAGTAACTTTTTGCTGCTTTCTGTGTAGTAATGAATGGATATATCACCTTCATAATGGCATGTGCTGATGAGACATATGAGCCGTTCAGAGCAGAAGTGGTGTAAGTCAAAAATGGGTAATGAGGCTTAAAGTAAACATTCTGTAAAATACAGTGCAAAGTAACAATTAATATTCAATTTATTTAAACTATTAGTAATCAGTGAATAGCACGAAGGACATATTAATTGCTACTTTGCGCTGTATTTTACAGAATTTATATATCGGTAATTTAAGTACTTAAGTTTGCTTGAGAGCTCCAGGTGCAAATTTCTGGACAGTGAGTGTTTGAGAACCTAGACCGCACCAGCAAGAAAGCTATTTAATGCCAGAGGAGATAGAGATTATTGTCGAAGGAAGTCGTATTTCGACGTAGCCTAATTAATTACATTTAAATGATGATCTGTTTGCTTATGAAGTCTGTGTGGACAGTAGGGCAGCAATACATCCATCCATTATTATGTACAACAGGTGAATAATTCTAGGTTATTTCATGGAAAGAATTGTTTGCTGGAAAGTGTTTTGTTTTCTATACTAGGTATTCGTAGTAAGGAGTTTTTAAAGAAAAAAGGTGTCTCCTTTGATCTAATTCTTCTGTAGAATTACCAAATATTTTAACTGGTCTCACACATTTGTTTTTATTGAGGCCACTAAATATTTTCTCCCTCTTCAGGAGTTTCCCTAGCCAGAGGGTGGATTATGAACCTCCTACATTCTCCCTTCCTTGCAGTATTTATCCCAAACTTTTGTGCAAGAAAGCCTTGTGTGGTCTTCTAGAGTTGAGAACTGCCTCACTCACTCTTCTTATTGGTCTTTCACTGATACAGATCTTCCTTTCGAGGTAGTTTCTTTCTTCTACAGCAATTCTCTCAGACTTTCAGTAAGGTAACAAATATTGGTAGACCTGATGGATTGTTTCCTTCTAATAATTGTTCCAAACCTTGTAGGAAAAGTATTAAGTTCTCTATTTTTTGGGTAGTAAACAAAAAAATATATGTATCAAACATCCAGGCAACATACTTTAACCATATTTCACCAGAAAATTTATTCTTGCAGCTTCTGGATTTAAAGGCATGGATGAGGGAATCTTCGATCCTGCTATGCACAACACACTGGAGAAAAAAACATTCTTAAATAATTGAAAATAACCTTAAAATTGTAGCATACCACTTTAAAGACATGATGAGATCACTGCAAAAGCTATAAACCAACTAACCTTCGTTTCTTATATACCCAACCTATGATTTTTCTCCGACATTTTCATACGAAATCATATAATCCAGTGGTACCATCATTGTGTTGCACTATGCAGCAAAGCACTTCTTTTCCATGATAAATCTATTTACCAGAGGTAAAGGACACTATGTCACAAATGATGAATTTTACAGGAGAGCTAAATGAAAGTTCTCTTTACCTTGATACCATATGGCACATAGTACCCTTTCCAACAGGTTAAATCACTTATTATTGTGCCTAGGAGATAGTGCTTTGCACCACTGAAAAAAGAATGAAAAATAAAATAAAAATATGCAAACACTTCAATTTTGTAAAAAAACGGACATAGTGCTTTTTACCTTCAGTGTACAGATTTGTGTACATATCTACCAAAAGTGTATATGCAAGGCATATCAAAAGCCTGAACAAACCAAACCTAACCTGTCACTGATCCTGGACCTTATTGAAACTCTCTTATTTATTTTCCAGATATATGTATATTTATAAAGTTACACCATCTCTCAGTTTCATTTCATCATAAAATAACACAACACAAATTAGACATCAGTCCTGTGTATGGTGTGTAACGAGATCAAAGATTCAATAAGAGATGTTACTTTTTTAAACTGAATGATAAGTCTAAGTCCCGCACCGTGGCATCATGGTCTTAGGCATCCTGCCTAGGACTCGTGTTACAGAATGCACGCTGGTTCGAGTCCTCATGGGGAAAGAAATTTTCTCATGAAATTTCGGCCACTGTATGGGACCGGTGCCCACCCAGCATCATGATGCACTTGGGGAGCTACGATAGGTAGTGAAATCCGGTTGCGAATGCCAGCTATAACGGCTGGGGGAATCATCGTGCTAACCATGCGATACCTTCATTCTGGTTGGATGAGTGTCCACCTCTGCTTCGGCATGTGGGCGTGAGGCCAGCAACCGGCTGGTCGGTCTAGGCCCTTCACGGGCTGTAGCACCACGGATTTTATTATTTTTATTATTATTATTATTATTATTATTATTATTATTATTATTATAAGTCTAAACAATTGTAATTACACCAAACAGTAACATGAGGTTTGACCAGAGTTAAGAATGATCTCATCAGCAAGTCATAAATTTATTGTATAGAACAGGCTGGGGTGAATACTGTTGATATATAAATCACCTTTTAACATGAGAAATCCTTAAAGAGGGAGAAAGAAACAGTCTTCTCTTCCTGACAGAAAAATTTATGAGAACTGTGGGAAAATGTTGGTTATATTAATCATGTATGTACCATAACACGGGAATCCAATCAAAATTTTCAGTTTCCTAAGCATTAACCATATAAGTGAAGTTCACAAGGATGTGTGTTACAGAAGAAAGAACCGTGATTTTATCGAAAACTTTTGAAAATACATGTATATATAAACTTTTTTCTTCACAATGATGTTAACAATAATATCCTACAGTATGGTACAATCTTCGTGAATCACTCTGTATAGCAAATATAAAGATTGAAGATGGACTGTAATGTGAAAACGAAATGCACAAATAGAGAGAAAGAAATTAACCAGGAAGAGCAGGCAAAAGTCTCAATTGGATTAGCTCACCAACTGAGAGTAATCGAGCTAGCCCTGTAACAGGCGTTACAGGAGGCCCTTGTCCTTATGGGATTTCATGGTCTGTTTTTATTCTTATTCTTATAAAGGTTGGGTGCATGGAGGTGATTCATAGATGTTGTTTTCCATTTTCAGATGGGGGTACTGGATCAAGTCTACCAAATGTGAAGGAGCCAGCATTACCAAAGGAACTCACTAGTAAATTTGGTCCTTTGAAATGTGATCTATGTAAAGTCTCGGTAAGAATATTAATTTTAAAGTAAAAACATACACTACTAGGATGTTGCCCCTACTGTTTGGAATTCATTTGTTTCATCTTGCTGATAGAAATACAGTCAACTCCGGATATAGTGAACCTCTGTGGACTTGCATATTTCGTTCACTAAATCTGAAGTGTTTCTCCCCTAACCTTAAATGACAGGAATAAATGAAATTGTGAACGAGAAAATAAAATCTATGCAGTAATTTAAATATTTCATTTTTGTGGAATGGATTACACTGTATACTACTCACAGTTGATTTACTTAAACTATGCTGTCGACGCACGTCTGCTTGCGAAAGACCACTTTCAAGTGCCACTTATAATATTCGCTTTATCTTCCAAAGAAAACACTTTACTCTTCGAATTTATTATACAGTACATTCACTGTTCGAACACTAGAAACAGACTGATTAGGTAGAAATGATAAATGTTATGGTGTGACTGTGTACTCAGCCTTGGAATTTTCCAGGTCACTTAATGGAAACTGGGAGGGGGTTGATGGAGTTTGAAAGCCATCGGAATCTTACTTTCATTTATGCTCTGGACATAATGTATGTCCCTTTTTAATAAAAGAAGGCAATTTCATTTTCCATTGTTTTGATCTTATACGTCATAATGGAAATGTTTCTGAGAACAAAAGGCAACCCTTTGATGGTGGAGGATTAGAAATAACATTAGAGTAGTGTGCCTGAACATAATGGCAAAACCCTTCGATGGTGTAATGAGGCAAGGTCGTCACGCGTTGCCTGGATTTACAGTATAGCTCATTGTCTAGGAATCACTAATCCTACCTTTGTCCTTTGACTAAAGGAGCAAAAAAACTTAGAATGTTGTTCTCAACACATTTCAATTTTATATAAGAAGATCCGACTTCAAATAAGAATTTGTCAGGATACAACTCTTGCAACTTCAATTTTTAAGGTTCGCTATAACTGAAGCAATGGTTCACTATAAACGGAAATATTAATGTACTTTTTAATGTATGCGGGTTGGGACCAACGATTTAGGTTCACTATAGCCAAATGTTCACTGTAACAGAGTTCACTATATCCAGAGTTGACTATATATTGCATTTTGTTCGAGAATATTATTGTTATTTGCAAGACAGTTTTCTCAAATATTTTCAGTTCTGAGAAATTCCTCATCTTTATCATTCTTAAGAACATAAGAACAGGATAATTGGCTCATTCCATACTTACATACAGTAGCGTGCAAATTAATCCGAACACGACATATTTTTACATTTTCTGTCATTGTTGGCCTCACAGCTGCTCATACCACTTTAATTGACATCTGTAGTATGTGTAATTCCATTGTTGAAGGTCTGTCATTATTTTTTTTATAATATGTGACATTTTGCCTGTCGTTTTGTACTTATAAGCATTTCAGTTGTGTTGAAGACTTAATACTGCAATCCTGTGTACATTCTGTCGTCTTCACAAATGGATACAACTCCACGAAAACGGTCTAAAATTATAACATTAGCAGAGCATTCTTCTATGACACAGAGGCAAATTGCTGCAGAATGTCACATCGGTTTGGCTACTGTTAATTCGATCATAAAACGATACAGAGAGACTGGATCCATCACACCCCAGAAAAAAGGAAACTGTGTCCAGAAAAGGAAGACTTCATCTGCAGATGATCGTTTAGTTGTCAAGAAAAGTAAATTAAATCCTAGACTAACTGCTGTCGACTTAACCCCCCCTAAAGTAATGTTTTGGGGTTGTTTTACACATGAAGGGCTACCACTGGGGCGAATATTCACGTCACAACAGTGCGGCATAGGCTTTTGGAAGCTGGAGAAAGGGCTCGTAAGCCTATTAAGAAGCAACTGCTAACCCCTGTTATGTGCAAAAAACACTTAATGTGATCAAAATTACATCAACACTGGACAGTGAATGACTGGAAGAATGTACTTTTTTCCGATGAGTCTCATTTCGAGGTCCACGGCCACCGTGTTTCTTACATATGGAAAGGATCCGAAAAAGTAACAGCAGCTCATCTCCAACAAGCACCCAAATACCCCCCTAAAGTAATGTTTTGGGGTTGTTTTACACATGAAGGGCCTGGAGCATTAATACCTATCAAGGGAATGATGAATTCTGACAAATATATTCACTTATTGGAAACCAGAATCGTACCCCAGCTGCAAAAATCATTTCCGGATAGCAGAGGTGTGTTCCAACAAGACCTGGCACCATGCCATACGTCTCGAAAAACTACAGAATTCTTCAACAAGAAGAATATTCAGGTACTCCCCTGGCCAGGCAACTCACCTGACATCAACCCCATTGAGAACTTGTGGTCAATTTGCAAAAGAAGAATGCAAAAAATGGATTGTTCTACAAAGGAGAAGATGATTTCTGCCCTCATTGGTGTATGGTTTCGCGATGAAGAAATGAAGAATATTTGTGGGAAATTAGTGGAATCCATGCCAAATCGTCTCAGAGCTGTTATTAGGAACAAGGGAGGCCACATAGATTACTGAGGTATGTCTTAGATCCTTTTTTTATCCCGTTTGAATGTTCTTGCACAAGTAATTACGTTGTTCGGATTAATTTGCAGGCTACTGTATGTTACATTTGGACGGCATTTAAATAATTACTAAAATATTCTAATAATTGAAACTTCGTATCATATGTAACAGAAGATAAAACAAAGATGTACAGAGTGTCTGCTGTGAACCTCCAACATTTTTGAAAAATTGGTAGAACAGAGAAAAATTCTCTCCGGCACCAGGACTCGAACCCGCGTTTCCAGCTTTATGTGCTGGCGCTTTATCCACTAAGCCACACCGGATTCAAGTTCCGATGCCGGATTCAATCGCTCTCATTTTAAGTTCTACCTACTGTGTTCCCTTTTGTTGGCCTACCCTCGTGTACCGTGCCACAGTATGTGTGGCAGTAGACACAATATCCAACCACAAGTACAGAGGTGCACTCATTACGAGTGACTAGTTGGCCCAGGGTCTGACGGAACATGGCGCCATCTTTAATCACAAAGCGATTACGCTTTATCATATTACTTTGATGTACTATCGAATACATACGGAGTTCCAGTGCAGTAATTCTGCGTTTCCATATGATGAAGAATCAGTAGAACAGGAACAGAGTAAGTAGAACTTAAAAATGAGGAGGATTCAATCCGGCATCAGAGCTTGAATCCGGTGTGGCTTAGTGGATAAAGTTGGAAACCCAGGTTCGAGTTCCGGTGCCAGAGAATTTTTCTCCATTCTACCGATTCTTCACCATATGGAAATGCAGAATTACTGCACTGAAATTCCATATGTACTACGGTACATCATATAGAATTGGAATATATCAGTCTCCTAACTGTCCATTGTGCATCTCAAATCAAGAAATGGATTCAGAACATCTCAAAATCTGTGCGTCATTGGCTAACCATGACAATATCTTTGAAAAATATTGGAGTGCAAGAGGTCAATTGACATTAGGTTGGTTCCTGACTGTTGAGCATGCGCAGTACAGAAAAAGCGTTCCAACAAACTCCGAACCAGTCCTGAACGGAAACATGTACTGCAGTCGGGTGTTCCAACAAGCTTTTGACACGGGTTCGGAACGGTCAAAAATAGTCCGTGGATTGAGGCATGTACGGAAGAGTACGCGAGACGCGCATGTGCATAAGCTCACCAACGTCTCCTGGATACTGAAGAAAGACATGACCGACTGTTCACATCATTGAGGTTAAAGATGAAAAGTGACAGTGCAGACGAATAATAAAACTAGAGATTTAATTTAAATTTTCGCCAAAAAGAAAGGGAATGGAAATTATTTGGGTATTGAAACAGTTAATTACAATTTCAACATGCAGCTTTGATTAAAAGTATAATAAATAACGTACATACATTAATAATTAAAAAAAAGAACTATTTTTAGATGAGAGTCCCCCCAGTACATGACATTGAATTATCGGAATTCTTGCCTTCCATATTTTTTGTCATCTTTTTATAGAAAATGATCGAAATTCTATTTTCTGCAATTAGAATTAGCTGTGAAACGATAATAATTAAGCATCCCGTTCTTAGCAAAGATGATCACAGTTATAGCATCTCTGGATTTAGTACATAACGATCCGCGAAAGCGTTCCAACAGCGTCCAGTCCAGTTTCAATCCCACAGCAGATGCTCAACTAGCGCATGCGCATGCGCATAAGATGGTACAGGGACCGTACATGAACTGATCCATGAACCGCTTGTTGGAACGAACCTTTTATTGTCAAATGCCTGGCATTAGAAAGCAACAACAACAACAACATTATGCGGAGATTTTTTTTCCTACATATTACTGTAAAAAATTGAGGTGCATACATTATGCGATGCTATCTATTATGCGAGTAAATATGGTAATTCCCATTTGTTTCTGACAGAGTACATTTTTTATGAAACTAATGAGCTGAAAATAATTTCAGGTGAATTCAACTGTACAAGCCAAAATGCATTATACTGGAAAACAGCATGACAAAAAAGTGACTCAGTTCCTTGCAAACTGGAGTCGAGAGACCGGGGAACCTATACCAGTAAGAGTGAAGGATGGAGCATCGTCCCCAAAAAAGGTCATTATTATAAACAAATACTTGATCAATATTCTGTATCAGTTTGCATTTCACTTCATTAATAACATTTCCAACCATATGCTTGCATAGTTAAGTGTGCAGTAAAGGTACTGTCACACGTCGCTACTTTTGCAGCACAACTTTTGTACTGCAGCTGCAAAAGTTGCGTGTCGTGTTCACACGTAAGCCAAAAGTAGCGCGCTGCACACTACTTTTCGTGCTGCGCAACCCGAGTGCTGCAAAAGTTGCAACTGGAGGTTGCGAGTCTGTTCACACACAAGGCGCTACTTTTGCAGCCGCAGTCATGCTGCAGGTTTCCATCTCCGTGTTGACTTCTCAATATACATTTTGTGGTTATGTTCACATTATTAAGAAACTCATGCGAAAGCTTTCTTATCTATTATTTGCTTTTCTGTCATATCTAGTATTCAGAAATTGACATTATCTTTACTATAAAGCTTTTAAAAATGCCTATATACTTAAATGATAACCAACAGTATATTTACGTAATCAATGTTGGCAACTCTCCTGTTTGGAACTACGCTACGGAAAATTTAAAATATGAATTATATCATCAGCAATTATGCTCAGACTGTGTTGTGTATTTAATAACTGTTACAAATAATTTATTTTCATCACATTTAACATTAAAATATATCAAAACAATAAAAGTATCATTGGCATATTTGGGTGGTAACACTGGTTGCAACTGCAGCAAAAGTTTCAACAAAACCGATATCAAAAATGCTGCGGCTGCAACCCTGAGAACCCTGTTCACACGTCGCTACTTTTAAGCTGCGCGCAGCATGGAAAAGTAGCGGGCAGCAGGTTCGGCAGCCGCTACTTTTCGGGTTGCACCATTGTTCACACGTCGCAGTACAAGAGTTGCGCAGTTTTTTGTACTGCAGCGCTGCAAAAGTAGCGACGTGTGACCGTACCTTAAATTTACTGTTTACTATTTCAGTATACTTTTGAGTGTCATTGTAACAAATATGAGAGCCAAAATGAAATACTGAAGCAAACAACTTTTCCTAAATCCATCCAATTTGCTAAGAACATTACAGAATACTTGAACCTGAATAAATATCTGACACAAGTGAAATATTTGTATTTCTCTGACTGTGATTCTTTGATTTGCCTGATTTTCTGTGTTTTATAACACGTAATTTTGTTCTCAAAAATGTTTGATGTAAGATTCATTAATCATTACACAATGAGGAGGTCATTTTGTGTTTCATAAAATGAACCTATAGGATTTACTGAGTAATACGCTTCCTAGTAGTCTTGCAGTGGATTCCAGCACAACAGAGAATACCAAAAATGAAGCTATTCATTGTTTTGCAAGAAATGTGCCTGATATGTTAATATAAAAACTTCTCCAGCTTAAAAAGAAAATAGTTAAATATGAAAAATACCTGGCAAATAATTTCCAGTACAGGAATTACCTAAAGATTTTAATACCAGTACAACTAGCACTAGTTCACCCAAAATTATTACCATTTTTTACATCAATAAAAGCATTATATATTCTTTCACGTTTCTTCCTTATAATTGGTCAAGTTACTCCCACACATTACCTCCTTGGTTAGGTACTTCTTTCCAAGCTATCAATTATTTAAGCTACGATACATTGTGATGAATAGAGACGAGAATTTCATGTACTATAAAATCCCAAAATATGCATTCATGCACTGTCAAACTATGAAACATGCACGATCAAGCGAAAAATACATAAAAAATATGCACTTCCATTTTTGTTCCAAATTTCTTATTTCACTTCTCTCTCTCTCTCTCTCTCTCTCTCTCTCTCACTGTTAACAACTAACAGCATTTCTAAATTGGTTTCCGTGAGGTTCCTGTGCTTGTCAGTCAATATGTTTTTTGTAGTCAGAGAAAAACCTCTCTACATCAAAGAAGTTATGGGTGCAAACTTGAATGAACCTTTTTCTGCTAGTTAGTTTTTTTTTTTTCATTTTCTTTTTCAATCCAGATTCCTGAAGCATCACATATTCATTATGTATGAGGTCTCGCCTACCTCATTGAATATTACACAACTACTATGAAGTAGCCGATGTGTATTATCATTATTTAATTCGAGAAAAATTCGTTCCGGCACCGGGAATCGAACCCGGGACCTCTCAGCTCTGCGCACTGAGTGCTCTTTCAAACTGAGCTGTACCGGGACATGATCCACTGTGCCGGCCAAAAACATTACAACGAGAGGAGCTCGGCCGGCTCGTGGATCATGTCCCAGCGTAGTTCAGTTGGAAAGAGCACTCAGCGCGCAGAGCTGAGAGGTCCCGGGTTCGATTCCCGGTGCCAGAACGAATTTTTCTCGAATTAAATGCTGATTCCTGAAGCTAAAATGAGGGTCATAAAAATCGAGAAACGAGTTGTCCACTCAAAACCATTAAAACATGCATTTAAACTGAATATAATGTATACTATATGCATGATTAAGCTAAAAATTGCTTAAATATGCATTGTGCAAGTTTTTATCTCCAAAAAGGCTAAAACTTGCAAATATGCACGGAAAAAGTACTAATGTTTGGAACCAGAAAGTAATGGAAAATGGATAAGTACTAAGTTTGAGCTATGCCCTATAAAAACATGCATTTACATGGAATTCTCGTCTCTAGTGATGAAATAATCATTCTGCTTATGAATTCACCGACATTTGTGAAATATTTATTATGTATTTTAAAGTATTAACCACACTCAACACCAGCAACAGTACTAATAACTAGTTTTATATGAAAATCCTCCAACTATCTTGAATATCTCGCAATAAAATAGTGAACACAAGCAAAAATATTACCCCTTTTTCAGCCAGGGTATGTTATGGTTTCACATAGGGTTCCCAGCAAGAAAAAATGGAATTCACTTAACAATCTGACGCAATTCACGTATAAGAGGTATAAATGCAATATTATATATAGTCACTTTAACCGAGATTCGAATTTTGTTTTGTCACTATTTTTAAAAATTGAATTACGTGTACGTGAATTTGTATATTATTTCACATGATAACATCATGTTTAATTCCCTGTGATGCGCAGGTTGCATTTCCCTTTCTGTCTATCTACTACTGTAATACACACACATCCATGAGATGGTGCTTGGTTTGACCACTTGATATGCCACTGAAGATACAAAGGTTTACTTTCTTTTTTCTTTTCTTTATCAAAATTATTTAAAACTCGAACATAGTGGAACTTATGTACATGCGTCAAAGAGAAAATACAAGAAAAGCAGTGGGGGAGATAATGAAAATCTAAGGAAAACATTTGAGATGGGTAAGGCATGTAGCATGTATGGGTGAATCCAGAGACCGAGGCCGAGACGTAGATGGGAGGATAATATAAAAATGGATTTGGGAGAGGTGGGAAATGATGGTAGAGACTGGATTAATCTTGCTCAGGAGGAACTGATGGCGGGCTTACGTGAGTGTGGCAATTATTATCATTATTATTATTATTATTATTATTATTATTATTATCCAATTTAATAAACCCTATTTCACCCTTAGGTATATTAGGGTTATAGTTGCATGAAAATACATATTTTATAACCAATAAGCAATAGTAAAGTTATAATATAAAATAGTGGTCACAGTTAAAATTCACATGAATGATGTAGAAGAATGCACCTTAATGAAAAATGGATCCTGTTAAAGATTAATGAGATGTTTGAGGAATAATCAATGCAAAAGATATACAAGAATGTCTAACCGTTTCAGAGTAAATACACGACCTAAAAAGATAATCAATAGTAGATTAATATAACAAAGTTTGACTTTCACTTTCAAATCAATACTTAATTCATGAACAATGGAACAGTTAAGAGTAATAAAGGGATATTACAAGCAATGATTTACGGTTTCAAGTTACATACATGGTTCAGGAACAATTACAATAATTAAAATAATAAGACAAGTAATGACTTACAACTAACGAATAACGAAATGCTTGAAGGGCAATATATAATAGTAGGGGCAATACAAAAGATTTAAAAACAAATGTAAACAGTAAAGGAATAGTAGAAAAATTGACTTAAAATTACAAGTTAAACATGTTCTTTTTAAAGCAATAGGTAATAACAAAGAGATACTAATAACAATACACTGACTGTAGTTTTTTAAAAACAAACACGCAAAGGATCAATAGCTATTTTCAGGCATTATATACATGGACCATGACTTTAATTCACATCTTCTTGACGTTACTTCGTATATTATTTTGTGTTTCAATCTATTTCAATTAGTTATTTTTCACTGTAACAACAAAAATATGTTTCATAAAGCCTCAAGGCATTTCTCTATATTTATTGTATCATGGTACACTTTGTCAGTGGCAACCTGTAATGGTTATAGGAAGAAATATATATATAAATAAAAATAAAATAGCTATTAAACACATTATTTTAGAAGCAATAAATAGCTATACTAAAAGACGACTTAAACTTTACGAATTAAATACATTATTTAGTAGCAACAATTGACAATAAGGAGGTATTACAAGAAATGGCTCAAAATTAGAAATCAAATACCTAATTTAAAAAAAAAATTAAAACCAATAGGACAATTATAGTATGCGAAATTGAAGACTTACAGTTTCATAATAGTTGATTAGAACTAGTACGATTTTTTTTCCCCGGAATAATTTAACATTTTACAGTTTCACGAATATTCTATTCAAGAAGGACATGAAATACTTATATGATTTAGAGTTGTTAAGTATATTGGTTAACGGTTTGGTAAATGTATAATTTAAAGTGTTCAGTAATAACTCAAACTCGTGTCTTTCACGGCAAAAGACTGGACAATCATATAAAACATATTTGACATCTTGAGATTCCTCCCCACAAATGCAAGTTGCATCGTCTTTAATATGGAATCTATTTAAGTATTCCCCGAATTTTCCACGCCCAGTCAAAAACTATGTCAGTACGAAATTTGGCGTTATTACTTTACATTTATTTCGATCATAGACCATTGGAAAATATAGCTCTTTTGTAAGGATGAGTGTGGCAATTAACCTTCAGGTTCTCTAAAAGCCATTTGTAAGTAAGTAAGAATCCCTGTGTAAGCTATGTCTTGTGTTTGTATAGACACCGGTAGATCCCCACGACTTATACTGCTCAGTGTGTGACCTGGCACTGACGTCTCAGCAGCATGCACAACAACACTACATGGGTCGAAATCATCAGCGTGCCCTGGAGGGACATGCCCCACTCAAATCAGGTTACTTCAATAAGGAAACTGGACGTTGGCAGAGGTCGTAAGTATAACACTAGATTCTCTGTTTATTGTAAGTTATTTGCAGTCTTTCATGTGATGTAAATTTGATAATTTCAAATCATTTGACGTTCGACTTATTGTTTACATATGTATTTACGTTGCGCAAGATTCTTTTTTTTTTTCTGCCAGTATTCAATAAGACAACACAGAGCTGCACACATTGTATTCTTCACCTGACATAATTAGGAACATTAAATCCAGACGTTTGAGATGGGCAGGGCATGTAGGACGTATGGGCGAATCCAGAAATGCATATAGAGTGTTAGTTGGGAGGCCGGAGGGAAAAAGACCTTTAGGGAGACCGAGACGTAGGTGGGAGGATAATATTAAAATGGATTTGAGGGAGGTGGGATATGATGATAGAGAATGGATTAATCTTGCTCAGGATAGGGACCAATGGCAGGCTTATGTGAGGGCGGCAATGAACCTCCAGGTTCCTTAAAAGCCAGTAAGTAAGTATTCAATAAGTAGAGACATTATATATTCTGAGTCATTCAAATATTTGGGTGTTACCCTCAACAGTCAGGCCAAAAGTAATGAAGATATTAATAATAAAATTGGTCAAGGAAAGCGGGCCGTAAGACAATTAAATACACTCCTGTGGAATGACAAGGTAACAAGGAAAACTAAGACAAGTATATATAAAACTATAATAGAAAGTATATGTACCTATGGATCTGAAACTTGGGAAATGAGAGACAGGATGAAGAAGAAATTGTTGGCTTTAGAAATGGATTACTGGCGCCGTAGTTGTCAAATTTCGAGGATGGACCACATTAGGAATCAGGATGTCCGAAATATAATGCAGGTATCAGGAGATATCTTACAATCAGTGGAAACTAAATGCCTGATATGGTATGGGCATCTCCAGAGAATGTCAGCCGACCGCTGGCCTAATAAGGTCTTCAACTGAACTCCCCCGGAAAAAAAGAGAAGAGGAAGGCCAATGAAAAAATGGAGCAAGGAGGTTCAGGAGGATTTGGTTTGCAGGGGTCTACAAATGGGCGATTGGCAGAACCGGAGTACCTGGAAGTTGAGAAGCGGGAGACGGCGACAGCCGTAAAATTATTCGCATTACATACATACATACAGTAGCGTGCAAATTAATCCGAACAACGTAATTACTTATGCAAAAACACTCAAACGGGATAAAAAAAAGAAGGATCTAAGACATACCTCAGTAATCTATGTGGCCTCCCTTGTTCCTAATAACAGCTCTGAGACGATTTGGCATGGATTCCACTAATTTCCCACAAATATTCTTCATTTTTTCATCGCGAAACCATTCACCAATGAGGGCAGAAATCATCTTCTCCTTTGTAGAACAATCCATTTTTTGCATTCTTCTTTTGCAAATTGACCACAAATTCTCAATGGGGTTGATGTCGGGTGAGTTGCCTGGCCAGGGGAGTACCTGAATAGTCTTCTTGTTGAAGAATTCTGTAGTTTTTCGAGACGTATGGCATGGTGCCAGGTCTTGTTGGAACACACCTCTGCCATCCGGAAATGATTTTTGCAGCTGGGGTATGATTCTGATTTCCAATAAGTGAATATATTTGTCAGAATTCATCATTCCCTCGATAGATATTAATGCTCCAGGCCCTTCATGTGTAAAACAACCCCAAAACATTACTTTAGGGGGGGTATTTGGGTGCTTGTTGGAGATGAGCTGCTGTTACTTTTTCGGATCCTTTCCGTACGTAAGAAACACGGTGGCCGTGGATCTCGAAATGAGACTCATCGGAAAAAAGTACATTCTTCCAGTCATTCACTGCCCAGTGTTGATGTAATTTTGCCCACATTAAGAGTCTTTTGCACATAACAGGGGTTAGCAGTTGCTTCTTAATAGGCTTACGAGCCCTTCGTCCAGCTTCCAAAAGCCTACACCGCACTGTTGTGACATGAATATTCGCCCCAGTGGTAGCCATTAACTCGGGTTAAGTCGACAGCAGTTAGTCTAGGATTTAATTTACTTTTCCTGACAATTAAACGATCATCTGCAGGTGAAGTCTTCCTTTTCCGGCCACAGTTTCCTTTTTCCTGGAGTGTGAAGGATCCAGTCTCCCTGTATCGTTTTATGATCGAATTAACAGTAGCTAAACCGATGTGACATTCTGCAGCAATTTGCCTCTGTGTCATAGAAGAATGCTCTGCTAATGTTATAATTTTAGACCATTCTCGTGGAGTTGTATCCATTTGTGAAGATGACAGAATGTACACAGGATTGCAGTATTAAGTCTTCAACACAACTGAAATGCTTATAAGTACAAAACGACAGGCAAAATGTCACATATTATAAAAAAAATAATGACAGACTTTCAACAATGGAATTACACATACTACAGATGTCAATTAAAGCGGTATGAGCAGCTGTGAGGCCAACAATGATAGAAAATGTAAAAATATGTCGTGTTCGGACTAATTTGCACGCTACTGTACATAGAGACATTATAAAATAGTGAATAAAATACATAAAAATCAGTAAATAAAACTACTGTAATTCATGAAAAAAAGTCTTCATTTAAATATGTAAACTGTGAAAAAGTTGATATTTAAAAACATGTAAATCGTGAAGAAAAAGTTCGAATTTAAACATGAAAATCATTTTATCAATCATCGCATTCAGTAGAACTCCACTATTTTGTTATTAGTACAGCACAGCTCCATTCAAATTTAAGCCTGAGATAATTTCTGCTCGCTGGAAAACGCCATATTGACAAGCAAACTGGTATTAATAAGGCCAGTTACACTCTAGATGGAGAAAGGTCACATGAATATCAAAAACATTAGGCCTATGTTCATTTGCACACTACTACAGGTTGATTGGATGCCGAATTATCAAAATACATTATTCTTTAATCTTCGTTGCGTACTCTTGCTGAAAATGTGGTAAATATCTTTTATAACTTTCTTCATATTGTGCTAGTGTGTAACAAACCTAAGTATTGCGCATGTGCAACACATAGATAAAACATGAAAGACAAACCCAGTACTTTCGTACTTTTTTTAAATGCTTCATTGTCGAAAATAAAATAATGGAATTTTGTAACCAGTGAATGTACGATTCAGTGTTATTTATTCATAAAAAAATCGCGCTGAAACGCAAAAAAATGCGACATTTGCAACAAATCGCTATCGTAAAATGTGTCTAGAGAACGAGTCTTGTACCTATAAATATTTTAACACTGACGCAATTAGCAGAAATTCGTGAAAAAATAATTCGCGAAAATCGGGTGTCACTATTGATAACCAGTAACATTACCAGTATTCATATCTCTTCACATGATAAAAGAAATGAACTAGTACAAAACACATAAAATATTATAATAATAATAATAATAATTTATTTATTTAATCTGGCAGAGCTAAGGCCAGTAGGCCTTCTCTTCCGCCCAGCCAGACTCTAATTCTAATTAAATACATTTGCTTACATAGTTATTACATTAATATCTAGATCATAAAACAACATAAAAGTAAATGATGAAAATTGGATAACTAATGTTAGTGTGACAATAATAAACACTGGTAAGAAATAGTTATAATAATAATGATAATAATAATAATAATAATAATAATAATAATAATAATAATGGTAATTATAATAGTAATAATAATAATAATAATGAGATAATTTATATATTTATCTGTGATATATATAACCATTAAACACTGAGAAACCTGAAACAGCTATTATTGTTGACAAAATTGTTAGAAAAATATCTCGTTAACCTATTCTTAAATTGATTTGATGTCTGACAGTCCCTGACATTACTCGGTAGGGAATTCCAAAGTCGAGGAACAGCCACAGTGAAAGAAGATGAATATGAGGATGTTCGGTGGGAGGGAATGGATAATATTGAGGAGTGTTGTGATCGTGTGTCTAGGTTATGATGTGATTATGTATAATGGAAAAGTATTTGTCATATTTCTGACAATTTGTTCTTCCTTTCCTCTCAGTCAGACGAGTACTTTTCATTTTATAAGTAAGAGAAAAGATATGTTAATTTGATAAATATGCTAATCATTTTAAAATGTTAATTTTTTCTATGGTTGGTCACCAATTGAGCTGTTCAGAGCAGAAGTGGTGTAAGTCAAAAATGGGCTGTGAAATACAGCGCAAAGTAGCAATTAATATTAAATTTATTGAAACAATTAGTAGTCAGTGGATAGCACAAAGGACATATTAATTGCTACTTTGCACTGAATTTTACAGAATTTTTACTTTAAACCTCATTACCCAATTTTGACTTACACCACTTGTGCTCTGAACGGCTCAATTGTCAATCTTACAAGAATACCTTTGACATGCATATAATTATTGATAGTGCCTTTATTAAAAATTACAGAAAATTTGGTTTATTTTGCTAATTACATTTTTTTTCCCTACAGTCCACAAGCTGAGAAACCGGACCCCACGGGAAGGTTTGGAATTGGAAAAGATTTCATATCCCCACAGTCTACTGATCCACTTGGTCTTCTGGATTCTATTCCAGATCCTCCTTCGGCCAAGAAAGGAAGGTAAATCTCTGCTTTTCAGATTACAGTGCCGTGAGTTCCATGCTGTTATGTATAGTTCATATCACAGACATAAGCTATGATTGCATTAATAGTACATTATGCAACGAGCCTATAATGAAGGTAATTAAGAAGTGAGTATGGATAATTTTCATACGAGCTTCTTAATTACCATTATAGGCGAGTTTCATACGACTTTTTATGCTCGACCATATTTCTAACTTGATATTATTAATTTTATTGTATCTGACTTGGAGCAATGTCCCGTATGTTGTGAGATGTGCGCAGACGCGAAAGTATTGATTTTTTCCGAGGAACAGATGTCCACATTGACCTTGCTAGGCCATAAGAACCTACAGAGATAACATTGAAATAAAATTAGACATTGAAAAACGAGATGACAAATTGAATTTATTTGAATATTATTTACAATTAACGCTAATTATTATAGTAACAGAACATAACCTTCTGCGACAGTATTGGATTTCCAGCCTCCGTGACTTTTCGCTAATTCTCTTTCGATTGCATATCCGAGAATAATCGATACTTGCAGTTTTATAACGGTAGAAAGCTGACCTGTCATTAGCTGAACAGTTGTAACCTGTGTCGTATTGGCTGAAAGACCTGACCTTTAATGAGTAGGTGTACTTTAATGACATGCATTAAAGGTCTGCTACCAGGTGTATAATTACTACATTTCGGCATGGTCGAGCATAAAAATATAAATATAATTAATATTCTCTATTGTCACAGGTTTTACTGTGAGCTGTGCCAAGTGGCAGCTACTTCTCAGGACCAGCTAGATATGCATTTCAATGGGAACAAACATAAGAAAGCAGAGAAGGCTGCAGGTGGGACAGCAGGGCCTGGAGCTGGAGCTTGGAAATCACCCACACCTACTGCTGTCTCTATCCCACCGCCAGGTGTGTGCATGAACTCGCTACTCTACTGGCTTCACTTCACAAGTATTAGAATGACTGCAGTGATGCTTATACCGCAATCTAATATATACAGTCACGAAGCTGAAGTTGTGTGGGTGCTAGGAACAATAGACTGTGCAAGTACTATTCCGCATTGTTTGTAATGAGACGATATTAGCGATCCTAGTGGTTAGCAATTATCTATGGATGCATAAAATATCAAGAAAGTTATTTCGTACCATGTTCATCCTCCTCCAATCTTGACACTGAATTGCTAGCTATAGATGCTGCTCTTCAGTGTGTTACTCAAATTTCTGAAAAATCTATTTGCATACTTACCGACTCCAAGGGGGCTATATTTAATATAATTAAATATGTACCAAACCTATATGCACATAGAATTATTCCAATTCAGAAACAACTAAGTAAACTAAAAGAACTCAACATTTCAATGGATACCTAGTCATTGTGGTATACCTGGAACATTCAATTCATTTAACTATTTAGGCTACAATTTATCTTATATTACTGATGAAGGTATAGCAAGCTTGCTTGCTTACTTATAAATGCCTTTTAAGGAAAATGCAAGTTCATTGCTGCCCTCACATAAGCCTGCCATCGATCCCTATTCTGATTAATCCAGTCTCCACCATCATATTCCACCTCCCGCAAATCCGTTTTAATATTATCCTCCCATCTACGTCTCAGGTTCCCCAAAGGTTTCTTTCCTCCGGCTTCCCAATCAACACTGTATGCATTTCTGAATTCGTCCGTATGTGCTACATGCCCTGCTCATCTCCAACGTCTGGATTTAATGTTCCTAATTATGTCAGGTGAAGAATGCAATGCATGCAGTTTTGTGTTGTGTAATCCTGTAACTTCATCCCTCTTAGCCCCAAATGTTTTCCTAAGAACTTTATTTTCAAACACTCTTAATCTCTGTTCCTCTCTCAAAGTGAGAGTCCAAATTTCACAACCATACAGAACAACCGGTAATATAACTGTTTTATAAATTGTAACTTCTATACCTGGAAATGAGAAAGTCAATAATATTGCAAAACAGGCAACATATTTGCAACCAACACCCCTTCAAGTGATATCTCTATCCAGTGCTTTTGCTTCAGTAAAGTCTCATTGTACAAACCTATGGATCAACAATTGGCTCTCTTCTGACAAAGGAAAAATTTTACAGTCTGTACAAAAGAAACCAAATGACCTGGAAATGTACAAAAACTTGCCCAGACATGTTCAAACATTTTTAACAAGAGCCAGAACAGGTCACATTGTCACTCAATTGTACCTACACCGATTTCACATTTGTGATAACCCTACTTGTCTGTGGTGTAATAATCATGATGAAGATCTGGAACACATTCTTCTATACTGTCCATCCGTAAACCACAGAAGAAGTAAATTAAAATCATCAGTACCGGTTGCAGAAGACTCAGCCCTGCAGTATATATTGACTACACCCCAACTCTGGCTACTAGCAACAGGCATCTATAATGAACACCGATCAAAATACCCCTCATTTCCCGTGAAAAACAACTGAATATACTATAGTGGACTTTATGTTGTCAGCAAACAGCTGGATACATTAAGAAGATTTATTCTTGATCTATGGATGCATATTTACTACGTACTGAGCTTCGTGACTGTATATACTAGACTGTGCTTATACTCTTAGTTCTACTTTAATTATACACTGGAATCTCGCCTATTTTAATTTGACACTAATGATGATAGAATATTACTCTTAGGTTTATTTCATACAAAAAAATCAGTAAGATTTGTATCACACGTCGGTAATTTTAAAGATACGATGGAAAGGTATGATGTCATTGATGATGTCACTACTACCGAAATATAAGTACTTAATTAAAATTATTCTCTTATCTCCTCTCTCCCACTTTCTCTTCCTTCTCTACTTACTTACTTTCTTCCCATTACTTCTATCTTTACATATCTACTGCGTGTTCAAAGTGTGTCATGGCTTGCTATATGTCGTCATGTGGCTAGCCGATGACCCTAGAGAATTCAATCTTCCTACACTTCCGCAAAAGCGTATTACCTATGTGCCAGAGAAGTTGCTTGGCAAGTACGGCGTTCATTCTGAAGAGTACTTACCGATACATACGGTAGTGGCAGGAATGTGAACTGTTTGGAAACACGTACTGAGGTGAGTTTTTTTCTTACTGTCAGGATATGGGGAGAGGGTTAAGACGATTACTTACATACAGTATTTGTTATTGTTGTTGTTTTCTAATGCCAGGCGTTTGACAATAAAGTCATTTGACTTCTTGCACTCCAATATTTTTCAAAGATATTATCATGACCAGCCACTGAAGCACAGATTTTAAGGTGTTCCGAATCCATTTCTTGGTTTGAGTTGCACAATGGGCAGTTAGGGGACTGATATATTCCAATTCTTGGCCAAACAATCATGGCCTGTTGCCAATCTAAATGCAGCTACAGACGATTTCGTTGTAAATCGGGAATTAACTGTGGATTTTGATGCAGGGAGTTACATTTTTTCCCTTGGGATTGAGTTATCAAATTTTGTTTGTTGAAGTCTAAGTATGTAGATTTAATAAATCTCTTCACAGAGTAATACGTAGATTTAGTAACAGGTCTGTAAGTAGCAGTGCTGCCCTTCTTTGCTAAAGCATCCGCATTCTCGTTTCCCAGGATTCCACAATGGGATGGTATCCATTGGAATACAATTCTTTTATTGAGTGATATTAATTGAGAGAGCATTTTAGTTATTTCTGCTGTTTGAGATGAAGGTGTGTGTTTAGAGACGATTGATAGAATAGCTGCTTTGGAGTCCGACAATATAACTGCATTCCTAAATTTATTGATGTGGCATAGAAGATTCCTGAGACATTCACTTATTGCAATGATTTCACCATCAAAACTTGTTGTTCCATATCCAAGAGATTTATAAAGGGAGAAGAGACAGCACGTAACACCTGCACCTGCACCTTGTTCTCTGGAGATCAAGGATCCGTCGGTGTATAAATGAAGCCAGTTTTGTGGAGGGTACCTAATATTAATTGTCTCTAAAGACAATTGTTTCAGTATGTCATTGTTTACTTCTGATTTCGTACAGTATTTGTTGACATTAACTTCGACGGTCAACATGGACACGGAGCATTTGATTTGTGTTGTGGAATGTTGCCATACGCAACCGATGATAACAAATACCCTGCGTACGACTTGCCCGCGCAAAACACAGTTCGAAAGAGGTTATGGTAGCACACAGACCATACAGACCGCCATCTGTTGCTACGACGTTCAAATTTTACCATACACGTTCTCAAGTTCAGGTTGAACGCTTTGATTAATAGGCAACTTCTCTGACATAAAAATTGAAACTCGCTTCAAATCGCTGACTCACAACAATGACGTCATGACACACTTTGAAATGAACACCCAGTACAATTACACTCTAATTTTATATATATATATATATATATATATATATCACATACATTACATTACAATTTTACAATTTATTTACATCACTGTCAATGTTGGAATCGATCCAGGAACTTTCACATCTCATTATTTGTCCAAGACTTTAGCCATTAAGCCAAGAAGACAAGTTACAAATCAACCATCAAAATCATCTATCTGTGGAATTGTAACGACTATTTCTATGATAATAGTCTATAAACAAAACAATAGATGACATAACGTATACGTAGTACTAAATACGTTGACAGGTTATAAATTCGTACTACTTATAGCAGATATTAGTTCGACTATGGCAGGCAATGCCAGTATAGTAGTTCAATGCGAGGAAAATATACGACAGATTTAATGTGGATAGATATTATATCGTCACTAGAAAGTGTAAAAAAAGTGTTCAGTTTTGTAGAGAATGTAATACTGTTATTACCAGACATTATTTCAAATATTAAAACCAGTGGTAGTAGTATAGTGCAATGCGAGAAAATATACGAATGCTTTGATGTGGATACATATTATATCGTCACTAGAAAGTATAGAAAAAAGTGTTGTTTTGTAGAGAATATAACTTACTTCCATCAAAAGAACCAAAGAATTACGTGCATTGTGAAAACCAATTGAAAGTTAAAACTCACAAACGATCATAAAAAAATACTTCGCAAATCTAGTCTTTCAGGTGAAGGTCCCTGTAAAGCAGATTTGAACAATTTTTCCCTTGAAATTATTCAAATCTGCTTTACAGGGAGCTTCACCTGAAAGACTAGATTTGCATAATATATACGTTACTGTGTACGTTAACAGAAAACCACAATTTCAAGTCACACAGAGATTGTGTGCACTCGTTGTGGGTCTCTGGCGTTTCGTCAGCCCACGCGAGTTGTGTGGATATAAAGGGAAAAGTTGAGACGGTGTCGGGTGGAGTTCCCGGGTAGCTCAGTGGTAGAGCGCTGGTATGTTCAACCAGTGGTCCCAAGATCGATACCCGGCCCCGGAACAATTTTTCCCTTGAAATTATTAAAAAAATTCTTCGTTTGAAGAATGTAAATTTTCAATTTTGCAGAACATCGTTCTTATATATTGTTGCCTTCATGAAATTTCTTTACTAATAACTAGTAATGAAAGTAACTTAAGCATAGTTATCATACGAGTATGTGTTTCTTACAAGACATCGCCAAAGTGTACCCAACATACAACAAGCAGAAATTAAGTTCAAAAGCTTATACTACTCGAATAGTCGAAGTGAATGTAGAATAAAACAGCATGGTGAGTACTAAATATTATATACACTTAATTTAATCGCATTAACTTTATACTATATAACCAAATCATGAATAAAAAAAAAACATGGCGGTTTATAACTATTATAACTACCTTCTGACGTCATCAGTGACATCATACCTTTCCATCGTATCTTTAAACTTACCCACACGTCAATAAACTTCTATGTGAGGTCCATTGGCAGCTCTGAGAATCTCTAAATGGTACTCAATTTCATGCCATGTTTTGACCAACATATCAGTTTGTTTTCCTTTTGTCTGTTTATAAGTCAAGTGTTATGAATAATCTATAACGAAGATATATTCAAAGAGTAAATTAGGTGCAAAATAAACATTCTTTCTCTGGTTGTGTGAACAATATGTGGCCCGAAGTGGACTTAGGAAATTCACATTACAGGAGAGCAGGCATTTTTTGTGTCTAAGACTGTACATTTCATGGTCAGCCTCATGGTCTAGTGGTCAGAGCTTCTGGCTATAGTTCATGAGGTCCCGGGTTCGATTCCCGGTTAGAGCACAGGAATTTTTCCTTAAAGGGGATTATTCCTGTGTTCGTCCATGGTCTGGAATTTAGGTTAAGTTTAGATATAAGACCTCTCCTGGCACTACATTATCATAATCATCCTATCACATCATCGGGGTAATGTAACTCCGCCTTCCAGGTGCCCCAACCTCAGAAGTGGGTTACAACTAAGCCACGCCAGGAGAGAAGACCAGAAATGTCGAAAAGACAACCTGGTGGTATTGGATAAAAAAAAAAAAAACATTTCATGTCCAATATAGTTTCATTATGAATAACTTAATGAGCGTAATTTCAAAAGAAATGTTGTGTTACACAGTGAAATCTAGTAATATGTACGAGTTATGTAGTAATTTTGTTGGACTTGATTTTTCAGTGACATCCATGTTTATTTGCCTGCTTTCAGCACCGACTGATTCGATACTTGCTAGTGTGATCAAGACTGAAGACAGTACTTCCCGGAAAGCAGGCATCAAAGATTATTCCATATACCGAACACCCTCAGGTGAGCTTCATTTCAGTTTTGTTTATACTGGGTGTTCAGTTCAAAATGTGTCTTGGCTCGCTGTATGCCGTCATGTGGCTAGTTGATGAGCCTAGAGAATTCAATCTTCCTACACTTCCGCAGCTCAGGTGTATAATCTAAGAGGCAGAGAAGTTGGCTAGCAAGTACGGCGTTCATTCTGAAGAGTACGTGCCGATACGTACGGTAACGCCGGTAGTGGCAGGAATGTGAACTGTTTGGAAATACGTACTGTCGAGATATGGGGAGAGGGTTAAGACGATTACTTACGTATTTGTTGACATTAACTTCGACGGTCAACATGGACATGGAGCATTTGATTTGTGTTGTGGAATGTTACCATACGCAACCGATGATAACAAATATCCTGCGTACGACTTGCCGGCGCAAAACACAGTTCGAAAGAGGTTATGGTAGCACACAGACCATACAGACCGCCATCTGTTGCTACGACGTTCAAGTTATACCGTTTTTTTTTTTTATTGGGTTATTTTACGACGCTGTATCAACATCTAGGTTATTTAGCGTCTGAATGAAATGAAGGTGATAATGACGGTGAAATGAGTGCGGGGTCCAGCTCCGAAAGTTACCCAGCATTTGCTCGTATTGGGTTGAGGGAAAACCCCGGAAAAAACCTCAACCAGGTAACTTGCCCCAACCGGGATTCGAACCCGGGCCACCTGGTTTTGCAGCCAGATGCGCTGACCATTACTCCACAGGTGTGGACAAGTTATATCGTACACATTCTCAAGTTCAGATTGAAGAACGCCTTAAATAATAGGCAACTTCTCTAACATATAAACTGAAACTCGCTTCAAATCGGTGACCCAACAACAGTGACGTCATGACACACTTTGAAATGAACACCCAGTATAAATGTTATTATACGAATTGGTGAATATAGCTATTTCAGGTCATTGTTTACTTTTGGCAATTTTCTTTCATCAAATTACTAAAAATTTGTTTCTGAAACATATACATTTTTGCACATCACTTTTCTGACTGAGATATTCACGATATAATTGTTGTTTTAATAAAGAAATTGTAGTTTGTATTTACTACAGTAGATCTAATGAAAGTTTCAGAAATATTTGTTTTATCACTAATTTTAAGGAAGGAATGAATTCTGAAAGACTCATGGAAACAGTAATATTTCTTATATTTTCTGCATTACCAAAATTATGCATTCACTGCACTTTAAAGGCGATAAAAACTCTTCTAAATTATCTTTATTTCCAGCTCTTTTCTCTAAACCCACTCTGTGTGGGAAATATTAGAGAGCAAGAGAGTTAATGGCTTTATTGCCAAGAACTCAGCAGTAGTTAACAACATATCACCACTATAAACAAGACAAATGTGTAGCATTCATATACAGCTCACTTCTCAAATTTAAAAATCTCTTAGTTCATAACATATTGAAATACAGAGTGGCTATGAAATGCTGCTTGGCATGTACTCACTAGTACTTCTTTTGACATTTGTCCATTTCACTCATAAGTGATTTTCGTGACAAGATGACAAAATGTCAGTTCTAACCTTACTTCTCTTGTCCATTGTGCAACTCAAATCAAGAAATGGATTCAGAATATCTCAAAATCTGTGCGTTAGTGGCTAACCATGATAATATCTTTGAAAAATATTGGAGTGCAAGAGGTCAAATGACTTTATTGTCAAATGCCTGGCATTAGAAAACAACAACAACCTTACTTCTCTATTTGCTTGAAGAAAGTTGGTAAAATTATGAAACTTTTTTTGAGAAAAATATTCTGCTTGTAGACAAACCAAACATGAAAATGCTTTTTAGAAATATGAATGCATCTAAAAAAATTATATTATATTTTTAAAATTCCGTATCAAGCAAGGAAATTTAAGCAGATGTTTACAAGATTGATTGGTAATTATTTTGAGGTGTATACAGATATAGCTTTAATTTATTGATTTAAATAAGTTACGCAACACCATAAATATGACTGTATTCCTTCTGTGTCACTATTTTTACACTACTTTTTTATCTTCATGTGCAGTTGCTAAAATCTCCCATTTGTGTTTTGTTGTAATACCACATGTTATAAAGCCCTTCAGGGACTGCATTTATATTTGCTACCACTACAGAATAAATGCGCTGGAAGATTTAAAAGGGGTTAATTTCCATTTTTTTTTTTTTTTAGTACAAATTTACACTTGAGATCATAGTATGGTAATCATAAAGTAGATCTCGGTAAATGCTCACAATTCAAAATTTTAGATACCAATATTGATAATGTTGAGTTAAAACAAAGCTTTAAGTAGGGTTTGGAATGTTCTTGTTGCATTGCTAGTGAAATATAGACATGGCGACGTTTGGGAAGATTGAATTTGCCTTCTTCCTTAGCCAAAAAGGTGAAAGAAGTTCTATGAATGTCTGAATCTACTTGACTGGCATATTGGATTTACCCATTTGTAATGACACCAGTGAGTAAGACGTTTTTTCCTCTCTGATTTTTCTCCTGAACATCAAGATACAACTTTCAGAACAATGTAATCTTTATATTTAACTAGCATGGAAAAGTACAATCCAAACTCTATTTAGCAACCCACCATAACTTCCTTGACCCTTTTAAAAGATAACTAAAGCGTGTGTGAAATGTGATTTAGATAAAAGCCATATTAGGTATTTGATGCTTAAGTCGTACATTTCAAAGAACTTTGTAAAATGTTAGCATGAAGATTTCACTACACATCAGATGCCTAATATTTTACAATTCTGTTGTTTACAGGCCAGTTCTACTGTCAACCCTGTAATCTTACATTAAATTCAGAAGCACAGTTTGCGCAACATTGTGAAAGCAAGAAACACAAGTTTAAGTTGGCAACTGTGAAGAAACCAAACCCTAATAAATCAATGGGCAGAATTAGTACCTAACGTCACCATGCAACATCCAATTTTGTGGTGATTAAATGATAAAAAAAAAGAGTATTTTATCTCAAATTGTAAGTTATAAAAGCACATCTGTGTAAATTTGTCACCTACTTTGTTAGCAAAACTTGTTTTGTCTCTTCATTAAATTTCTTTTAATGTCTAACAGTTTTAACTTATTGTGCATTATTTTAGACAGTATATCAAAGACTTGACTTGTCAGGAGTGAGCATTTACAGTATTCCTCTATCCAGTTGGTGCTCTGTGAAATATCACTCTTGCATGAATAGTATTATTTTACAATAGCAAAATTGTGATTGTAATTTTAACTTGTTACGTAATTTTATGTTTATGGGGGAAACTCATTAGTTAAAAACAATGTTCCTTCCATTTCCAAGTGTTTGTAAAAATTCAAAATGCTGTCCATGTAAATGATAGCATTTTGATCTCATATGTATTGCTGACTAAATTAAATTACAAGGAATATCTCAGAGCTGTTTCCAGCTTATGTTGAAATTCTCTGTTGATTTGTTCAATGTAAAGATGTGTGTGCATGTATATTGTTTTAGATAATGACTAAAGAAATCCCTCCTGTGCAGCCATATTAGCATATATATTTCAACTTGTAAATAAAAAAAAAAAAATAGAAGCTTTTAAAGTTTGAACAGTGGAATGTATGTGAAATTCTGTGATTGTATTAATTCCTTAAAAATCTGTTCTTTTTATATTTATTTATTTTAAATGAACATCCTTCAATGATAAATTAAAGTTATGGCAGAAATGTGTATGTGTGGCTTTCAGAATTCATGAAACAAATTTATTAAGGAAAGAGAATCTTGCCAAATTAATTTGCATTGCTTCTGTGTTGCCATAAGCATTTCACTTTTAAGTACAATGTAACTATTAGTTTATACTTAAAAATGGTATGAAAATTAAAATTACATGTAATTTTATTGTTCATTTCGACACTCATGAAATGTATTTTGGTCAAATACAATATTTTGCAATATAATGAATACTTTTCATAACTTGCGTAATTCCCTTTATATAGTTTGAAATAAATATAGCAGAATAATTACATTGCTGAAAATAATTTGTTTATGACTTTTTTTTTAACCTTGCTTCCAACAAATGACGCAGTTTTAGAATGTACAACTTCACTGGGCGTGACAGATCTCTCAAAATCTGCCAAGAATTTTTTCTTTTTTTATGATGGCTACTATCCAAGCTATAAATAGGTCCGAATGTTTAGTAAAAGATATGTTCAAAACTAAGCTCTCAGACTCATTACTGGTGGAATCAAAACAACTCCAATCGAATCTATGAGATTCCTCACTATAATTAACAGCATCAAAATGACAATAGAAGGAAAAGCACTGATTCAGTATGAAAAACTTATCAGATTACCAGGAAACAATTGGCATTCATACAGTCCTCTCTGTAGATTGAAAACTCAAAAAAGTTTCATATCCATTGTTCAAGAATTAAAACAGAAAATCAATATCCCGAATTTAAAAGAAAACTTACAAATTAAACCAAACCCTTTAACTCTTTTGAATATAGAATATAATCTAAATTTAACAGAAGAAATAGTGAAATCAGAAGTAAACACTTACTTACTTACAAATGGCTTTTAAGGAACCCGAAGGTTCATTGCCGCCCTCACATAAGCCTGCCATCGGTCCCTATCCTGTGCAAGATTAATCCAATCTCTATCATCACACCCCACCTCCCTCAAATCCATTTTAATATTATCCTCCCATCTACGTCTCGGCCTCCCCAAAGGTCTTTTTCCCTCCGGTCTCCCAACTAACACTCTATATGCATTTCTGGATTCGCCCATACGTGCTACATGCCCTGCCCATCTCAAACGTCTGGATTTTAAGTTCCTAATTATGTCAGGTGAAGAATACAATGCGTGCAGTTCTGTGTTGTGTAACTTTCTCCATTCTCCTGTAACTTCATCCCTCTTAGCCCCAAATATTTTCCTAAGAACCTTATTCTCAAACACCTTTAACCTATGTTCCTCTCTCAGAGTGAGAGTCCAAGTTTCACAACCATACATAACAACCGGTAATATAACTGTTTTATAAATTCTAACTTTCAGATTTTTGGACAGCAAACTGGATGATAAGAGCTTCTCAACCGAATAATAACACGCATTTCCCATATTTATTCTGCGTTTAATTTCCTCCCGAGTGTCATTTATATTTGTTACTGTTGCTCCAAGATATTTGAATTTTTCCACCTCTTCGAAGGATAAATCTCCAATTTTTATATTTCCATTTCGTACAATATTCTGATCACGAGACATAATCATATACTTTGTCTTTTCGGGACTTACTTCCAAACCAATCGCTTTACTTGCTTCAAGTAAAATTTCCGCGTTTTCCCTAATCGTTTGTGTATTTTCTCCTAACATATTCACGTCATCTGCATAGACAAGAAGCTGATGTAACCCGTTCAATTCCAAACCCTACCTGTTATCCTGAACTTTCCTAATGGCATATTCTAGAGCGAAGTTAAAAAGTAAAGGTGATAGTGCATCTCCCTGCTTTAGCCTGCAGGGAATTGGAAAAGCATCAGATAGAAACTGACCTATACGGACTCCGCTGTATGTTTCACTGAGACACATTTTAATTAATCGAACTAGTTTCTTGGGAATACCAAATTCAATAAGAATATCATATAATACTTCCCTCTTAACCGAGTCATATGCCTTTTTGAAATCTATGAATAACTGATGTACTGTACCCTTATACTCCCATTTTTTCTCCATTATCTGTCGAATACAAAAAATCTTATCAATAGTCGATCTATTACGCCGAAAACCGCACTGATGATCCCCAATAATTTCATCTACGTAGGGAGTTAATCTTCTCAAAAGAATATTGGACAAAATTTTGTACGACATCAACAAAAGTGATATTCCTCGAAAGTTACCACAGTTGGTTTTGTCCCCCTTTTTAAAAATAGGTACAATTATGGACTCCTTCCACTGTTCTGGTACAATTTCCTTTTCCCAAATAGCAACTACAAGTTTATAAATTTCGCTATATAATGCACTTCCACCCTCTTGTATTAATTCTGCTGGAATTTGATCGATACCTGGAGACTTGTACTTTTTCAGATTTTCTATCGCAATTTCGACTTCTGAAAGCATGGGTTCGGGTATAAATGGCTCAGCAGTTTGTATTCTTGGCTGATATCCGTTCTTAAATTCCTTTATACCCTTATATAAATCTCGAATGTTTTTATTCTTACTATTTATTTCTACCTCATTCAGTTTTTCCTTCAAGTAACCTCTCTTTTTGTTCCTAAGTATACGACTTGCTTCCCGTCTTTCATTGAAATAATTATCTCTCACACTGAAATACTAAAACAACTGTCTTTAGAGACAATTAATATTAGGTACCCTCCACGAAACTGGCTTCATTTATACACTGACGGATCCTTGATCTCCAGGGTATATTTCCCATCCTACTCTGCAGTCTCCTCTCCTAGTAAACAAACTATTTCAAATCGAGTGCCTCACGTAACCGAAAATTGTGCCCATGTATGCACTAGAGGGTTTGTTAATTTTGCCTAATTTTTAGGTACCCTCCACAAAACTGGCTTCATTTATACACTGACAGATCCTTGATCTCCAGAGAACAAGGTGCCGGTGCAGGTGTTACGTACTGTCTCTTCTCACTTTATAGATCTCTTGGATATGGAACAACAAGTTTTGATGGAGAAATCATTGCAATCAGTGAAAGTCTCAGGAATCTTCTATGCCACATCAATAAATTTAAGAATGCAGTTATACTGTCAGACTCCAAAGCAGCTATTCTATCAATAGTCTCTAAACACATACCTTCATCTCGAACAGCAGAAATAACTAAAATGCTTTCTCAAATAATATCACTCAATAAAAGAATTGTATTCCAATGGATACCATCCCATTGTGGAATCCTGGGAAACGAGATTGCGGATGCTTTAGCAAAGAAGGGCAGCACTGCTACTTACAGACCTGTTACTAAATCTACGTATTACTCTGTGAAAAGATTTATTAAATCTACATACTTAGACTTCAACAAACAAAATTTGATAACACAATCCCAAGGGAAAAAATGGAACTCTCTGCATCATAATCCACACTTAATTCCCGATTTACTACGAAAATCGTCTGTAGCTGCATTTAGATTGGCAACAGGCCATGATTGTTTGGCCAAACACCTACATAGAATAGGAATATATCAGTCCCCTAACTGCCCATTGTGCAACTCAAACCAAGAAATTGATTCGGAACACCTCAAAATCTGTGCTTCAGTGGCTGGCCATGATAATATCTTTGAAAAGTATTGGAGTGCAAGAGGTCAAATGACTTTATTGTCAAACGCCTGGCATTAGAAAACAACAACATGTTTAGTAAAAGTTAAGTAAAATTATAGCTTTAAAGATCGCATTGAGGCCTTCATGGCCCCGAAATTATAGTTAAATTTAGTGTTTTAAAAATCACTGGGCCGTATTTTACAATTTCGGCACCCTGGACTGTGCAAAAATTTTGTATCAGCATTCAGCTTTTTTTTTTTTCTTTCTGCTAAAAATTGGAATAACAAGAATGAAATATCATGAGGCCACGACAATAATAAGAGTCACAATCTTTCTGAGTAATGCCAGTAGGAATTCTAAAAATTAGAAATGAAGATTTTAATAGAAAAGCATAAAGAGTTTAATATCGAAACATACTCAGCATTTATTGATTTCGTAAAAGCATTCGATAAAGTTAACAGAAATAAACTTTCGGGCCATATTCATAGACATTCGCAGCGTGGGCTTCCGGTGGATGATCAGAGTTTTTCGTATTCATAAACCAGTGTTAGCGATATGATATGATTTGAATTCTGTACAAGTAACCAGTGGATAGCCGGGCTAGTTTAGCACGCTCATAGCGCGTGCTGCGAAATGTCTATGAATACCACCCTTAGAGATTTTATGCCATGATAATACCAAATCAAATCATTTTTTCCATTTATAATTTAAGTTATATCAACAAAATGAAATTGCCATACGAACTGAATTCGGAATTACTAGCTGGACTTTAATAAACCAAGGTGTTAGACAAGGATGCGGACTTTCCTCTCTTCTGTTTATCATATACATGAACCATATTTTGCATATTTGGTGGCAATGTCGTCATGCCAAAATTCAAATTAATCGAAACACGTTTCTCGATATATTAATGTTTTCTGATGATCAGGTTCTTATCGCTAAAACAGAAGATGATCTACAAAAAGCCATTTATATTCTACAAATAATTGCTTCATATTTCAATATGGAAATCTCAACAGAGAAAACAAAAATCATGACATTAAAAGGACAAGATCCAGTTCCAAGTAAAATCATGATAAATATTGAACATTCAATTCATTTAACTATTTAGGCTATAATTTATCTTATATTACTGATGAAGGTATAGCAAGCTTGCTTGCTTACTTACAAATGCCTTTTAAAGAAACTGCAAGTTCATTGCTGCCCTCACATAAGCCTGCCATCGATCCCTATTTTGATTAATCCAGTCTCCACCAACATAATCCACCTCCCGCAAAACCATTTTAATATTAGCCTCCCATCTACGTCTCAGGTTCCCCAAAGGTTCTTTCCTCCGGCCTCCCAATCAACACTATGTATTTCTGAATTCGTCCATATGTGCTACATGCCCTGCTCATCTCAAACGCCTGGATTTAATGTTCCTAATTATGTCAGGTGAAGAATGCAATGCGTGCAGTTTTGTGTTGTGTAATCCTGTAACTTCATCCCTCTTAGCCCCAAATATTTTCCTAAGAACTTTATTTTCAAACACCCTTAATCTCTGTTCCTCTCTCAAAGTGAGAGTCCAAATTTCACAACCATACAGAACAACCGGTAATATAACTGTTTTATAAATTGTAACTTCTATACCTGGAAATGAGAAAGTCGATAATTTTGCAAAACAGGTAACATATTTGCAACCAACACCTCTTCAAGTGATATCTCTATCCAGTGCTTTTGCTTTAGTAAACTCTCATTTTACAAACCTATGGATCAACAATTGGCTCTCTTCTGACAAAGGAAAAAATTTTACAGTCTGTACAAAAGAAACCAAATGACCTGAAAATGTACAAAAACTTGCCCAGACATGTTCAAACATTTTTAACAAGAGCCAGAACAGGTCACATTGTCACTCAATTGTACCTATACCGATTTCACATTTCTGATAATCCTACTTGTCTGTGGTGTAATAATCATGATGAAGGTCTGGAACACATTCTTCTATACTGTCCATCCATAAACCACAAAAGAAGTAAATTAAAATCATCAGCACCAGTTGCAGAAGACACAGTCTTGCAGTATATATTGACTACACCCCAACTCTGGCTACTAGCAACAGGCATCTATAATGAACACTGATCAAAATACCCCTCATTTCTCGTGAAAAACAACAACTGAATATACTACAGTGGACTTTAGTGGACTTTATGTTGTCAGCAAACAGCTGGATACATTAAGAAGATTCATTGATAAATTGTAACTTCGAGATTTTTTGACAGCAGACTAGATGACAAAAGCTTCTCAACGATATAATAACCAGGCATTTCCCATATTTTTCAGTGTTTAATTTCCTCTTGAGTGTCATTTATATTTGTTCCTGTTGCTCCAAGATATTTGAATTTTTCCACCTCTTCGAAGAATAACTCTCCAATTTTTATATTTCCATTTCGTACAATATTCTGGTCACGAGACATAATCATATACTTTGTCTTTTCGGGATTTGCTTCCAAACCAATCGCTTTACTTGCTTTAAGTAAAATTTCCATGTTTTTCCTAATCGTCTGTGAATTTTCTCCTAACATATTCATGTCCTCCACATAGACAAGAAGCTGATGTAACCCGTTCAATTTCAAACTCTCTGTGTTTTCGTGGACTTTCCTAGTGAAGTTAAAAAGTAAAGGTGATAATGCATCTCCTTGCTTTAGCCTGCAATGAATTGAAAAAGCATCAGATAGAAACTGGTCTATACGGACTCTGCTGTAAGTTTCACTGAGACACATTTTAATTAATAAAACTAGAAATAACTACTGAAGCTTTCCTGGGGACGTGATAATTCGAAATTTTCTCGGGCTTCCAGCCAGGTCATAAGTTGGTGATCCACCGACGTTTCGAGAATGTTCATCTTCCTCATCTTCAGGGTTAAATGATATCTGAGGGTACCCAGCTCCTTAATTTATAGTGCCAGAGGAGGAGTCAGCTGAGGAGCTGTGCGCCGATTGGCTGTTATTAGTGCGGACTGCGGCGAGAACGCGGCCGACGTGTCGTCTTGCTTTGTGCTTTTCGGCTGAATGACCTTGGGTCTCACGGTGGGCTCGGCGGACGAGTTCTCATGTGTCCTCCTCTGATGATGGCCCGTCGTCCAGGCGGTGAGAAATTTAATAGTCGGTGCCCATGCCGCGCTTAGTTGGAGACCTGAGTCCCGGTTCAGGTTACTGCATTCCGCCGCTATGGCCAGGGTTTCTTTTACTCTTCATCCCAATAGCCTGCACACTTCGCCAGGACCTCGGTGTTATTGAAATTAGCCCTGTGGCTTTTTTCAATGCAATGTTCAGCCAATCCGGATTTTTCGGGCTGCATCCGGATTGGCTGAACATTGCATTGAAAACAGCCATAGGGCTAATTTCAATAACACCGAGGTCCTGGCGAAGTGTGCGGGCTATTGGGATAGAAGAGTAAAAGAAACCCTGGCCATAGCGGCGGAACGCGGTAACCTGAACCGGGACTTGGGTCTCCAACTAAGCGCGGCATGGGCACCGGCTATTAAATTCCTCACCGCCTGGACGACGGGCCCACCGAGCCCATCGTGAAACCCGCAGTCAATCAGCCGAACAGCACAAAGCAAGACGACACGTCGGCCACGTTCACACCGCAGTCCGCACTAATAACAGCCAATTGGCGCACAGCCCCTTGGCTGACTCCTCCCTCTGGCACTATAAATTAAGGAGCTGGGTACCCTCAGATATCATTTAACCCTGAAGATGAGGAAGATGAACATCCTCGAAACGTAGGTGGATCACCAACTTATGACCTGGCTGGAAGCCTAATAAAACTAGTTTCTTGGGAACACCAAATTCAATAAGAAAATATTGTATGAAACTTCTCTCTTCATCGAGTCATATGCCTTTTAGATATAGCAAGCAAAATATCTAAATTTATAAAAATCACTAGAGTAATCAACACCGTCTTCAAACTCTCTCAAGTTCAAAAACATACGAGGCTAAAAGTCTATAAACCACTAGCACAGCCAGTTCTGTCTTACTTCAGTGAGGCATGGACAATCAAAAAAGTTGATGAGAAAAGGCTAACAGCAGCTGAAATGAGATTTAAGAGAGACATAGCAGGTTGCTCATTGCTCAAATACCGTAAAAATGAAGCTGTACTGAAAGAATTAAAAATAAATCCTATAGTTCATTTTGTTCAACAATATAGACTTCAGTGGAAGAAACATGTCGAAAGGATGGATTGCACTGATGACCTGGACAAATTCTTGCCTATGTACCAAGAGGAAGGAGAAATTTGGGAAGACCATGAAAATGCTGACATGAGACTGTAACAGATCCACTAGGGTCTAACATGTGGAGAACATGATGATGGTGATCATGATGGTGGTGGTGGTGATGATAATGATGATGAGGATGATGGTGATGATGATGAGAAAACAAATAGCAAAAATTTCTTTCACATGCTTAAGAAAATTTTAAAACTGTCAACGCTTGTGGAACTGAATTGAGGCATCAGAAGTAAATATACAAAAAAATTCAGTGTTGAATAATGTCATATTGTCATTTAATTCGTCATTAACAGTTTTGCGAACTTGCTTTCTTTCCCCACTGCAATTTTGTTCCTATGATTTATTAAATCTACATACTTAGACTTCAACAAACAAAATTTGATAACACAATCTCAAGGGAAAAAATGGAACTCTGTGAATCATAATCCACAGTTAATTCCCGATTTACCACGAAAATCGTCTGTAGCTTCATTTAGATTGGCAACAGGCCATGATTGTTTGGCCAAACACCTGCATAGAATTGGAATATATCAGTCCCCTAACTGCCCATTGTACAACTCAGAATAAGAAATGGATTCGGAACACCTCAAAATCTGTGCTTCAGTGGCTGGCCATTGTATTGTATTGTATTGTATTTATTAACATTCCATGGTATTCATACATGCTTACAGCTAGAATATGGAACAAGTCAAAAAACTTAATACTATTATAAAATCTTAATTTATAGTCACAGTCTAGATGAAATATATACAGACGAGATTTACAATATAGTCTACTAGTACAACACATGGTTTTAGTATCAATTTCATGAAGTGTTATTGAATGTCATGAATTCACCTACAGAATAGAAGGCGTGAGAAATTAGGTACTTCTTTAATTTGGCCCTAAATAATTTTATGTTTTGAGTTTCATTTTTTATATTGATAGGGAGGCTATTAAAAATTTTTACTGCCATATAACGCACTCCTTTTTGATAGCACAATAGACTTGCCGACAATATCTTTGAAAAATATTGGAGTGCAAGAGGTCAAATGACTTTATTGTCAAATGCCTGGCATTAGAAAACAACAACAACATTTTGTTCCTATGCATTTAATATTGAGGTTCTGTTGTTGCTAATGTTTGAAACTATTGATTTAGAAATTCCAAACTCTTCTGCAATTTTCCTACAACTAATATCATAACACAAACAATGAATAACTTCTTTCTTCCTTTTAACAGAGATTGATTTCTACACTGAAGGCCTATTGAAGGCATCATACATTTTACTGTTCTGAAAAATAATGCTCCTTTGCTCCATTCTCAAATTAGCTACAGTACAGTTACAAAAAGGACAAAGTGGGTAATTCCAGGAACAGTAAGTTGTACTGTACAAGCAAAATCCCCTCTCATTGCATTGTGATAATGACCCTTGTAAAACACAGGATTCAATGAAACTTAACTCTGAACAGGTAGCAGAAATACACAATAGAACAAGAGAATCGTCCAAGATAGAACTATAAAGGATGTCCAGCTTCCAGGATTGAGGGATGTCCAACATAGAGAATATATTGAACATGTGAAGGCATAGAAATTTGTCCGGTTCCAAGAAAATATATCCAATATAATAAGGTGTCTAACATAGAGAGATGTCCAAATACAGAGGTTTCACTGTATTTTGATGTTGGCTATCATCTGACACCTTCTTTTCCCTGAACCTGTTCACCATTCCTTCTGGTAGGAAGTAGGCAGTTTCTTCTTAGCCAGTGACACAGCCAATTTGTTTTTAATATTCCTTACGTCAGATTTATTCTGCTCTGAACATTCCTCCCTTTCACCATTCCTTCCAGTGCATTCTTCAGTAGGCAGTTTCTTAGCCAGCGACACAGCCAATTTCGTTTTACTTTTCATTATGTCAGTTATTTTATTTTATTTTATTGGGTTATTTTACGACGCTGTATCAACATCTAGGTTATTTAGCGTCTGAATGATATGAAGGTGATAATATCGGTCCAGCACCGAAAGTTACCCACCATTTGCTCGTGTTGGATTGAGGGAAAACTCCAGAAAAAACCTCAACCAGGTAACTTGCCCCAACTGGGATTCGAACCCGGGCCACCTGGTTTTGCAGCCAGATGTGCTGACCGTTACTCCACAGGTGTGGACTATGTGAGTTAAATTACAACAATTTATATTTTCTTGTATGCTTTAATTAGGTAGAGAAACAATTCATCTTTTATAAAGTTTTCCTGAATTCCTTTTCTTTCTTGATATTTCTTCTTTAACAGTCCAATGCTACTGTCCTCAGTCATTCTGAGGACAACTCGGATCTTCTTCTGCCCTGAACTTTTCTCCTGTTCACCATTCCTTCCAGTCCATCCTTCAGTAGGCAGTTTCTTTCTTAGGTTGTGACAGCCAATTTCATTTTAGTATTTATTACGCCAGTTAAATTACAACAATTTATATCTTCTTATATGCTTTAGTTAGGTAGACGAATAAGTAATCTTTTACAAGGTTTTCCTGAATTCTTCATCTTTCTTGAGGGATCTTCTTTAACAGTATAGTGGTATCGTCCTCAGTCATTCTAAGGACAACCTTATTTCATTCATATCTTCTTCTAGTAACCAATCTCCTATTGCGTGGAGTGCTCACAAACATAAAATGTTAGTAACCTGTATGGTTCTCTATGAGGACCATAAATTGCGAAAAGAATAATCAGTTTACATTCTAAACAACAAAGATATCACAACAGCAACACTTTTTTATGGGTGGGTGACTTGAATGAATATGCCTGCAGCTACAGTATACCACACTCTTTTTTATAATTTTCCCGTTCAATTTTAGTCATTACTTACCGTACTTAATTTTAATATTAGTGTACTTTTTTTTTCAGGCAGTTTCTTCTGTAGCATATGTCATTTGACTCTTGGGAGAAATGAAGAACAATTTGAAATACATCTGAAGAGAGAAAAACACGCAAAAAATATATTAAAGGTCCAACGTTATTTTGCTCAGAAAGCAAGAGCAAGAAAATTGATAAGCGAGAAAAGAAAAAATAGATTTAAATGTCAAGCAATTTTCAAGGATAGTACAAGAAAATCAGATAATGAAAAGGTGGAACAAAATTTAATTTCTACAATAAAAAATGTGTGCCAAAAAGATATGGGGTTTGGAGAAAATAAGGTAGCAGCAGTAAGAATGAAACTGAATTTTGCATCTCAAGCCCAGCTGGCAATAATGAAAAAACAAAACACCGTAAGAAGACTAACATTAATAGAAAATGAGAAAAAAATGCTTCAAAGGCAAGCGATATTGGAAAATATGAAAAAATTGGTACAAAGACTAACAGTATTAGAAGAGAAGAGAGAAGCAGCACAGAGTAAAGGCTTAATGGAAAAGAAGAGAAGAATATTACAAAGAAGGGCATTAAGATATAATGTATATTTCTGTACAGTTTGTGATCTTACATTTAGAAGTGAACATGAATTTATACATCATACGTCCACTGAAAGCCATATAGATAAAACTCAGTATTTAAATAATGGAAAAATTCGTAAGCAAAAAACGAAGAAACTGTTGAGACCAAACCAGAAAATATGTTCATGCCACATATGTGGTATAATTGTAAACTCCGAAAAACAATTGTCTAATCACTTAGCCAGTAAACATCCAGAGATTGCGCACAAAATATCAGTTCCTTCTTTAACTAACCGTGAAGAAGATGCTAAAACAAAATCAAGTCGAGCTATAAAAAATAATGTGAATATTAGAACTGTCTCATGTCCGCCAAACCAAGTGGGGCAAGTGTATGAAACTGACAGGACTGAAACGTTAAAACAAAAACAAGTTTTGGAAGTGTGTAACAATATTAGAATGGTAGCAACAGAATCTAACAAAATCCAAGTCCTAGAAGTGTGTGAAAGTACCAGAACTGTCATACAAAAATCGAATCAGACTAGAAATAAGGCATTAAGATCACGCAAAGTAAAGCAGTTACATAAAAGTAATAAAACAAACAGATTACAATCAAAGGAAAATAAGGAATTGTGTAAAACTAATAAAACTACTTCACCTATAACAAGCCACGCCATGAATGCGTATAAAATTGATAGGAATGACACACAAAAACAAACCCAAGTCATGGGAACACACGAAACTAACAGGACTGACACACTTATAAGAGTTTATGAGAGTAATAGAATTGATTCACAAATACCAACACAAATCATGGGAATGTTTGGAAGTAATATGACTGAGTCACTAAACCCAACACAAGTCATGAGATTATATGAAAGTAGCTTGACTGATTCATTAATATCAGCGCAAGTTATGAGACTTTATGAAAGTAACAGAACTGATTCACTATTACCACCACAATTTATGGGAATGTATGGAAGTAATAGAACTGACTCACTATTACCAACACACAGTATGGGAGTATATGGTAATAGCATGATAAACCCACTAATACCATCACACTTCATGGGAGTATGCGAAAATAGCAGGATTTATTCAGCAATACCAACACAGTTCATGGGAGCATATGGAATTCACAGTCCTGGCCCAGTAATGCCAACGCAAGCCATGGGAGTATACGGAATTAACAGGCCTGGCTTATTAATGCCAACACAAGCCATGGAATTATATGGAAGTAACAGGATTGACTCCCTAATACCAACACAAGCCATGGGAATGTACGGAAGTAACATGGCTGATTCACTTATAGCAACACAAACTATGGGAGTGTACGGAAGTAACATAGCCAACTCACTAATACCAGAACAAGCTATGGGAGTGTATGAAAGCAATAGGAACGACTCACTGATGCCCACACAAGTCATGGAAATATATGAAAGTGACAGAATTAACTCACTAATGCCCATACAAGCTATGGATATGTATGAAAGTAACCAAACTGACTCACTAATGCCCACAGAAGCTATGGAAATATATGAAAATAACAGAACTGACTCACTACTGCCCACAGAAGCTATGAAAATGTATGAAAGTAACAGAACTGACTCACTAATGCTCACAGAAGCTATGAAAATATATGAAAGTAACAGAACTGACTCACTAATGCCCACAGAAGCTATGGAAATATATGAAAATAACAGAACTGACTCACTAATGCCCACAGAAGCTATGAAAATGTATGAAAGTAACAGAATTGACTCACTAATGCCCACAGAAGGTATGAAAATGTATGAAAGTAACAGAACTGACTCACTAATGCCCACACAAGCCACGGAAGTGCATGAAAGTAATAGGATTACTTCAATAACACAACCACAAGTAGTGGGCATACATGAAAGTAATGTGACTGACTCACAAGACCCAACACAGGTCACAAAAGTTGGTGAAAATAATGAAATTGGCACATCAAATTCAAACAGAATTATGAAACTGCAGCATTGTAACGAAACTGACGCACAAAATTCAAGCCAGCTTTTGCAAAAGATTGAAAGTATTAAAACTGGTGTAATAAAATTAAGTGAACTTGCAAAAGTGAGTAAAAATACTGAAAATGATGCACTAAAACCGAACGAAGCTTTGCAACAGAGTGAAAATATGAGATCTGGCTTAACAAAATCAAATCCAGTTGCAGAAGTGAGTAAAGATACCAAAAATAAATCAAACGAAGCTCTGAAACAGAGTGAATATATTAGAAATGACACGATGAAGTCAAGTGAAATTTTGGAACTGAACATTGCTATTGAAACAGATACACAAAAGCCAAATCAAGAGATGGAAGTGGTTCAGAATGATGCAACTGACACACTAGAATCAAGTCAAAATGTGGAAATGAATGAAAATGTTAATATTGAAGAAACAAATTCAAATCAAAATGTGCAAATTAATAAAAACGATGAAGATAATTTACTAAAATCAAGTCAACATGTACAATCAAAAGGAAATATTATAAATAATGTATTGGCGTCAGAAGAAATGTATAGATGTATCCTTTGTGATATTCAGTTGTATTCTGAGAGTCTTTATTCAGAACATTTGAAGTCACAGCAACACAGAGATTCTGTTGCTAACATTTCACTTCCTGCCTGTGAACCAACTCACGACAATAACAGCAGTAATAAGAGGAGGACAAGGAATAAGAATAAAAACAAGTCATTGTTTTCAATATACGAGTGCAGAATATGTAGAGTTCAATCAAATTCCAGGCGTGTTTACGTTCGTCACATAGCATCGAAACAACATGCGGAGGCAGTTCGAAATATTCCTCTTCCAGAAGGCGAACCAACGCCTGAGAACTTCGTATCTCGTGTAGATATATTAAGTCCAAAACCTAAACAACCACATCCGAAGCACCTCTTGCCGAAAATAAGATGCGACAATGATTCAGCCTCCTCATTGACGTTCTTCAAACAAATTCTTCAGGCATGCAGTGCTAATGCAGAACATGCTACTAGAGCTTCAGAACCAGAAGAAAATTCAGAAGAGACTTGCACAAATGAGCAAACGTTCAACTGTTATATCTGTGGAAATACGATGGAGACAGAAACCTTATATTTAGAACATCTGATGCAGGAACACTACGAAATGCATGAAGGCTCTTTTAATTATGATGAGACATCAAGCACATCAGAAGCTGGGACTGTGTATCAGTGCAATATTTGTGGTATCGTGGCAGATTCTCAGATTTCGTATTCACAGCACGTTTTGTCAGCACATCCTGCAGAAGTATATACTTCTGTGTCAGATCCTACTCTCTATGGCCTTGGATCTACACCTGTTGCTATGGCCTCTTCTTTTCCTCAAGCACTGCCCAATATTCCGATGTATGGCCCAATTCTGGTGCTTAGCCCAAGTATGTGTGCTTCGCAGTCAGTGTTTAATCCATACTTATTCCTAACACAAGTACCTTCACTGAAAGAGGAAAGAACATACTGTACTCGTTGTAAAGTGAAGACGAATACATCAGAAGAATATTCTGCTCATTGTAAGACCAAAAAGCATTTGCAGAAAGGACAAGTAGTTAGAAGGAAACGGGCCGCAAAGCCTGTGAAGCCACTAGAAGATGTTCAACTGCAGTGTAAACTATGTCAGATTAGACTGTCTTCTGAAAGTGAGTACGTGGAACATGTCTGTGATATAAAGGTAATAGCAACAATATTCAACCAGTTGGCAACATCAGAAAATGAGTCACAATCTGCAGTTTCTAGCCAAGAAGAAAATGAAGCAAGTTCATCAGGAAGAAAAACACAACAAGAAGTGGAAGAACAAGATGAAGACTCATCACCAAGTCAGACTCCTGAGAAAAAAGTGGTCGTACCACGATATTGTTGTGTGGTTTGCAGAGTATTTATGAATTCAATTAAACAACTTACTAGTCATTTAGAAAGTAAGCGGCATGAAGAGAATGTTAAATCCCAAATGGAAAGCGAAGTAACTGCTGTTCATGACAAGAGATATCGACGCAGTGTGCTAGAAGATAATAAATTATGTGAAGAAGTAGAAATACCTCCAGACAGCAGAGTTTCGACAGTGGAAGATATAAAGATCTTCCACTGCCCGACATGTGGAATTGTCGTCAACTCTGAGAGGCAGTTGACGGAACACTTGAAGAGCAAGCGGCACTCAGAGAACACAGTCATCAAGACTGTCTTCAGAAGCCAGGTCGCTGATCCGCATAAAGTAAAGATCCTGCACTGTAACCTATGCAAAGTGACATTGAACTCAGAGTTTCAGCTTAACCAGCATCAGGCGAGTCGACGACACAGATTCAAGCTCAGGCAGCTATTGAAGTCCCAGACATCGCCACCTTCAGAAGAGCCTACAGAAGAAGATCTCGATCAAACAGAATTGGAACAAAGAGACTATTTGTTTTCATCAGCTGCTTATTCACTTCCGCCTTCATTTATGTTTTTCCAGCCTCCTCCTGCTGCAGAACCACATCCGCCCCCACCGTGAACAAGTATAGTACGATTATTTAGTCCTGACAGTCGCCAGAGATGTGCACCTGGGTCAGGCGAATTCATTTAGTTACGCCAAGGGGTGTTTGGGTTAGTCACTAGCTTGCCTTCGGAGCTATTGGATGTCATGCGTGCAGTGGAACAGTATTGTGACAGCCCGTCGAGACTCGATCACGCATCCCTCAGAGGGCAGGGTGCGCATGGAAGGATCGGGCGACGTGGCGAAGGAAGCTGCAGCCACGCAAACTAGAGGGGCGCAACGTACGGGAAAGGACGACACGCTGGTGCATGCCGAGAGGGGAAGAAAGCCAACTGCGGCGCGAGGTGAAGGGGGATCAGCATGACAGATTATTCTCGAAAACGAATTGTCCAGTAACGTAAATGTCCGGAAGGCCCGTGAAGCGTTGCCTAGCAAATAAAAGGAAGCCAGCCTCCGAGAGGAGATCAGATTTGGACAGCAAGCCAGTTAGTCTTGTGTGAGCATCTGAAGCCCTGAGTTCGAGTGAGTTGTAACTTTAATACAAAACAAGAATGTAGCTTTTATTTCAAAACAATAGTCACTTTATAATTTAGTTTAAATACTCCCGTCAACAATGGGATTTCGACTCCACACAGTAACACAGTATTCGTTATTGCACTCTACCGACGACAATGACAATTTACTTGGATTATTGAGAACAACAATGAACTGTTAATCTTAACTAATGTTCACAAAGCACTATTTACACAGTTCGTTTGCCTTGGCTAGTTCTTCTAGCTCCGTCACTCGAGTTCACATTATATCGAACCCCAGACCTTCAGAGACAGTCCACTGAACTTCGAACTCAGGTCCCCCAACTGCGGTCCACTGGACTCGAACTCCGGACTTCCAGCGACAGTCCACTGGCCAGGATGCTCACAGCTGCGGTCACACTCAAGTCGAACTTCGGTCTCGAAGCTGGCTTCACTGCTACACAAGACTAACTGGCTTGCTGTCCAAATCTGCTCTCCTCTTGGAGGCTGGCTTCCTTTTATTTGCTAGGCAATGCTTCACGGGCCTTCCGGACGTTTCCATTACTGGACAATTCGTTTTCGAGAATAATCTGTCACGCTGCTCCCCCTTCACCTCGCGCCGCAGATGGCTTTTTCCCCTCTCGGCATGCACCAGCGTGCCGTCCTTCCCCTTACGTTGCGCCCCTCTAGATTGCGTGGCTGCAGCTTCCTTCGCCACGTCGCCTGATCCTTCCACGCGCACCCTGCCCTCTGAGGGACGCGTGATCGAGTCTCGACGGGCTGTCACAGTATGTTTCTAGTACAATTAAGCTGTACTGCATTCCTTTACCGACCGCTTGCTCTTATCTCTACTCTGGAGCTCTCCCCACTACTCCTATTACTTCCCCTCTTTCGCGTCGCTGAGCTGTCAGGACTAAATAATCGGTCTGTATACTAAGTGAATAATTAAGTTAAAGTGAAGACCCCTATTGGGAATAGAAAACTCTGGAAACACGTAAATCTAACATCCGAAGAGTATTACATGTTCCACGTTAATAACATTTTAGACGAATGAACCAAACCAGAAATCGACGAGCTCATTTTTCATGGTCCGAAAAATACATAGACTTGTTCTATATGTATACAGAGTGTACGGAAGAAAAGTGGGGAAAACTTCAGGCATGGATTCTTCATATACAGGGTAAACCAGAGCTCTATCGACAAACTTTCACACATTGTTCAGGGATGTTGGTTGAGTTTTTTTTGATATAAAGGAACCTATAATCTCCACTGACTTGTTACTGAGTAACGTATTGTTGATGTGTTTACTTGTAGCATGTTTGGACAGTAATAAGATGGGTTCTGATAGATTACAAGGAAAAAAATAAAAGTAATCAACTAAGTTCTGAAGTAGGTACTGTAATATCATAAACTGTAATACAAACAATACAAAAAGTACATGAGTAATGAAACAAACCTTAGAACAAAACGCATACTTGTTTCTTAAACACTTCATTGTACAGTACACTGTGTACTCTTCACTTCGTTTAAAACAGCTGTTCAAAATGTAGACTGCCATGATCACTACAGACTCCAGTCGACACTGAAATGAATCTAGTTGCTAGAATTCTCGCAGCCACTGAAGAGGTGTGCCAATCACCTGGGATGCTACAGCGTATGCGACAGTCCATGGTATGTTGCTATACAGTTTGTAGAAATCATGGCAGTCGACATTTTGAACAGCTGCTTTAAACGAAGTGAAGAGTAGGCCTACATAGTGTACTGTACAGTGAAGTGTTTAACAAACAAGTATGCGTTTTGTTCTAAGGTTTGTTTCATTACTTATGTCATTTTTGTATTGTTTGTATTACAGTTTATGATATCACAGTAGGGGAGTAGTGGGTACAGTGAGACACAAAATATTAAGACATATGCATGCAAGTGATAATTCAAGTATTTTTTAAATCAAGTGCAATAGAAATAGACATCAAAACATGGAGTATAATAATACATAAACAAAAATGTTAATAGATAAAGGACATAATATACAATACGTGTTTGTCAAAAAAATGCAAATGTCTCACTGTTCCCATTCAGGAGGGTACAGTGAGACACCACAGTGTCTATTAAGACATTGAAATTATTTACATTTATTTCAAAAGAAAATAAAAACTTGCTGTCTTTTTATCTTGCCATGTTCTGTAGGCTCATTTAGAATCATTTTGATGTCTGACTTCGAAACCACTGAAACTTCTGGAACATTTGGAAAAGTGAATTTTCCATGACATTTCAAACTTTTGCGAAAAAATGAAATGAATTTTTGGTGACAACAAAGCTTATAATTACAAGAATGTAATGTAATTCTTCATTATTTTTTAACATTTTCTTAAATTTTGTGAATAATTTTTTATTTATGAAACCATTAAAACGTAATGTATCCAATATTTTAAGCTACAGTCCCTAAATTGGTTACTAGTATGTTCATTTTAAATGTTAGTTACTGGCAAGTGTAACATAATTACAGTTTGTTTTTGCAAATATTGGTACATGGGAACAGTGAGACGTATCAGTGTACCCTTCAATGGCATGTCTCACTGTTCCCTTTACGCATGGTTCATTTAAAAATGACGCCATCACTTCAAAATTAAAACAAGAAAGACGAAACTTTGCCAAACCTAATCTCAAATACCATAGTATTAGGTAACAAAACATTCATATTTTGTATATCCAATATAATCTTCATTAAACACAAGCCAAAATGTTACTTTTAGAGTGGAAAATTACGAATTATTTTTTCATCATTCGCCTTTATAACTAGAATCAAATCGAGTATGAAAATACTGTTACTTTACTCATGCAACATACAACTCCACTGTTACCAACATCTCAACATCAAAATTTACCATTTAATAAAAAATGTCTCACTGTTCTCCCTGTCTTACTATACCCACTTCTCCCCTACCTATTTCAGAACTTAGTTGAATACTTTGTAATTTTTCTTTGTAAACTATTAGAATCCATCTTATCACCGTCCAAACGACATGCTGTAAGTAAACACATCAACAATACATTACTCAGTAACAAATCACCGGAGACCACATGTTCCTTGTATCAAAACACTCAACCAACATCCCTGAACAACCTGTGACAGTTTATCGGTAGAGTTCTGGTTCACTCTGTAAATAGAAGAAAAAATGGTTATATCAACATTGATCTGGAAATGCTTGGTTTCTAAGTAGGGCTTGCAAGTGTATTCCAGTACGTTTGCTTGCTGAACTTATTATGATGTATTCTGTGTACATTTCCTTGGATGAACTATTTCTACCTGAACACAGACCACAGTTTGTTGTCTCATTGGAATTCGAACATGCTCAGTTGCCACGCTCATCAGATTTCAATCCATTGCACTTCTTTTTGTGGGGGCACTTAATCATAGGCGTATTAGATTCCTGTGGATAATGAAGGAACTCATCAGCAGATTCTGCAAAGCTATCAGACAGAACTATGCCGGAAATTTGGAAGCATGTTCGGATCTCGATGATACAAGCTGTGGCCTGTATTCAGGCAGGACGTGGACATTTTGAACAGTTCATCTAACAAATGTAAACAGAATTGATCAAAATAATTGCAGCAAAGAAATATATTGGCGTACACTATGATCACACTTCAAAGACCAAGCATTTCTGGACCCATATTGATATAACCATTTTTCTTCTATCCTACATATGAGAAATCCGTAACTAAAGTCTTGCCCACTTTTTTTTGTTATGCTCTGTATATAATTTCCGAAATTGCAAAATGAGAGATATATAATACACTTCTTTTATTGTTTTTCTTTCTTTTCTTTTAAAAAAATTTATGAAAATAACTTATTTGGTTCTTTTCTTCGATTCATTCATAACAAGAACAATGATCAAACTGTTTTCAATAGATTTTCAGAAAATGGAATTTCATCAGTGTAATTTTTCAAAGGATTACCGCAATAATACTGTAATTTGTAGTAAACAATGAGATACTGCTGTATTGTTTTAAATACTTCTTTTCATATAAAACTTTATTATTTTTTTAAATATACAATTGAATTGATATCAGAGTTTCTGACTTAGAAGATAAAATACGCGAAAATGTCTTACAAGTTATAACTGATGAATGTGTGTAAATACATAATTTCTAATGTTGCAATGTTCACTGTAAGCTTTTATGCTGTTACTGTCATAAAAATTCGTTTTATTATTTTTTATTTAGAATTATGTCACAATATACTGACAACTCTGTGGCTGCGTCTTTTTTTTTAATACTATACTACATGATTATTTAGAATGAGTCGAACCTAAATTACTGGCATTCTTATAATTATTAGATTATGTTTTGATGTCAGTAGTTTCCTCTAAGCCTGGCACAGTGTGTGGGTATTCCTTGTTGATTGTTTGCATAAAGTTGGCAACACAAATGGTTTGTTTCTAAAACCTGTCATTTTGCTCAAAAACCGATCTTGACCGAGTAACATAATAAACATATTCCTTATACTGAATTCAGTACTAAAGTTATTTTTTGCCAATTCGTGCTATTTGTCACTGAAAAATTATATTTAAAAGTATAATTTCTTTTCCAAAACGTTATACTTTTTTGTTTTTCAAGCCAAAATCTAGGTAATTGTGAATTACAGGAATGCCACTTTTTACTTTTTTCAAAATCGCTGAAGTAAACTATAAAACGAAAGCATTAAAAAAGAAATCGTATTTGGAGATTGAATTTGTGTATTTTTGGTCCAGGGAGCATTCAATATTTTGTGCAAACATAATTCGTTTGGCGTGTTTCTTAATTGAAATTATGAAATGGCGTTCCTGTTCTTCACATTTAATGAAAATTGGTTCATATATTTCAAAGCCAGCAATTTTTCTTCTTTCTGTAAAAATAACTGAAAGTGAAATAGCAGGTTTTGGAAATAAACCATTTTAATTTTGCTGACTCTTTACATTGTTAATCTCCGTTAGTCAGTTGTCTGAACTGTATTCAGAAAGACGCATTTTAACCATAGTTAGGTACACAGTACAGCAACATATTTTCCTCGTTGAAACCTATCTACTCAAAAAGAGAGTTATTTTTTACGCATATTTCAGCAGCGTTTTTCAGAGACTACATAACCTCTAAAGCAGTGTGTTATAGCATATTACATACTGGTACCACGAATTGTGACACTTTTCAGGTCGAGAATGCAATTTGGGAAATCGAAGCCCGAGATCTGAAAAGTCGCTTACAGTATATGGTCAGTGAATTACGTTTCACAATAATAGTACCTCAAAAGAAATCAAAGATAAATAAAAAATGTCAAAATCGCATTTCTATATTTTACAATAGTTTTATGATTTTACGGAAAATTCGATTGTTTGGCTTTTCAAGCACCTCGCATTTATGGTTGCCAGTTGGGTTGCTAATGACTCTGAATTTAATCTACGAGTAAACAACGTGTTGAAAAGCCAAGTTTTATAATGATATAATAGTAAAACTGTAGTTATTTGAGTGAAAAGTATTTAGAAAGGATGAGAATGGTATTAAGAAGCTGCAGATATTGTTTGTACAATAGTGGCAAAAAAAACCGAACCGACTCTTGTAGCTGATTTCAGAGCTTTGTTCACAGTGACAGCACGATAGACTGGTAACTAAGACTTTCGTGGTTCGAAGCCTGCCTGGGAAGGAAACTTTTTTTGTTCCTTATTCAAATTTATTCCCAATACTTTTCGATTGCGCGATATTTTACTACTTAATTAACTTATTATTCCCAAAACATGAATTTTACCAGCTTATTTTCTAATGGCTTTAGAAATGGGCTACGTCAGCAGTTGAAACTACAACAATTTCAATAGATTACCTGCTATTTTGTGAATGCGGGCGTGGCATACGCAGTGGCTTGTTTCAGGGACTTTGATTATTCTGTTGGTCTGGTTTTTTTTGCCACTACTGTACATCACTTTTATCTGGAAAATCCAAGGAAAGGTGTGAGGATCTCGATTTAACCTCAAAATTAACTGAAGAAATGAAAAGAATATATAACATCAGTTCTTAATGTTAATAAATCATCAACATCATCATCATCATCATCATCATCATCATCATCATGGGATGATGGTCTACCAAAGTTCTTGAGGACGTCGTAACTACCTTTTTCCCGTTGGATTATAATTCAGGATTGTTTTTGGTATTCTGTTATTTGACATTCTATTTACATGTTGGAGCCAATTGGTTTGATATTGATGTATGTGATCAATTGTACTTTCCATATTTCAGTAAATAAGAAAGACGTTTAAAATGATTTATTCATGATATCTCGAATGTATTCTCGATCTGGAAAGTGTCACAGGTCATGGTATGTAATATAAAATTTTTAAATATGTAATATTTACTACAGTTCACCTTGTAGATACTATCAGTAAATATTACAGTCCTGTTGTCATGGCATATACTGAATAAGTGAATTGTAAATAGAACTTACTCTATAAAAGATTTGTTAATAATGATTAATTGATTAACTAGCAGACTTACTCGTGTTAATTATGTAAGATTTGTGCGGCTTACAGCTGTTTCAGTGCTTCACGCACCATCCTCAGAGCCTACTAGATCTCGGCGTCATCTCGAACTTCTCTGCCTGTTATGTGGGTGTGTTTGATTGTTGGAAGGTGTTGAAGAGTGGAGTCAAATAGTGTGTGTGTACTGAAATTGATCTGTGTGTTGAGAATTTGATCGGGATGTGTTTTAGTGTGTTTGTATATTTCGTATTGTTCTAGTGTGTTGAGTTTTTGGTTCTTGGGTTGTATGTGTAGGATATCCATGTCCACATTTATGTTATTGTATGTATGGTTAGCATTGGTTATGTGATCGGCGTATGTAGATGTATTGTGTCCTCTGGTTATTGCTTTAATGTGTTCTTTGTAGCGTGTTTGGAATGATCTGCCTGTCTGTCCTATGTAGAACTTATCGCAACTATTATATGTGAGTTTGTATACACCTGTGTGGTCGTATTTATTTGTTTGTGTTTTTGTGTGTTGAGATGTCTTTGTAGTGTGTTTTCTGTTCTGTATGTTATGTTGTATTTGTGCTTTCTGAATGAAGATGCGATCTTATGTGTGCTTTTGTTTTCATATGTTAGTGTGATGTATTTCTTGTGTTTGTGTTGTGTTTTGCGTGTTTTTGTGTTTGTTAAGTTTTTGTTTTGTCTTTCTTATGATGTTGTCTATTATGTTTGGATTGTATCCGTTTTCTTGTGCTATGTATTTGATTGTGTTCACTTCTTCATTGTAGTGTTGTTGACTCATGGGTATGTTGAGTAATCTGTGTACCATTGTCCTGAATGCAGCATGTTTGTGTTGTATGGGATGGTTAGATGTGTTGTATATGTGATGGTGGTGGTGGTTGGTTTTCTGTATATTTTGTAGGTGTGTTGTCAATTTTTGTTATGGTGTTAATAATGCTCAACTTAGATTGTAGGTATTACAAAAAATTATAAAATGAGTGATGAGAAAAGTGATCTGTTCTCGATAAGAAGAAATGTTGTCTAAAGTGTCAACACAACTTATGCAACCTATGTTTGAAAACACATCTTTCTCAATATGGTTCAGAAACTCACCAACAGAGATTGACAATGAAAAGTGCCAGCAGAATTTGTGTCGCCAGTTTATTGCAAACAGTCAACAAGGAAAACCCAATGCAATGCCCAAGGAAAAGTAATCTTGTGGCTCAGTAAGAATGTCGGTAACTACGTAGATTTGACTCGCTGTGTATGAAGTATTCCATGACAAACACTGATGAGTTGGCAATTTCCTAAAAGTTCTTTCATACGACAATTTTGATATTGATCACTGTTCTTGGGTTTGTAATGAGTCATATTTAATAGCCTATTTTCCTGAAGGGACCAGTTTTTGCATTTTGAAAGCACGGTTCAGAAGATATTGTTATGAAACATAATTTGTAGAAACTTTCGTCATTTGTGCTATAAAGGCTCAAAATACAAAACTTAATATAAGTCTTGCAACTGTAGTTGCAAAGAAAATTATTGCATGAATATGCGAGTGATATAAATTGTGATAATTTTTTATGTTTAGATATAAAATATAAATAATATAGAAGGTGTACATAAAGAATAGAGAAGGTAAGAGTGTAATACATAATGATTTAAGGGAAGGCATAGGTGAAATTTTCGAACAAAACTGAAGAAAAAATGAAAATTTGTTTTTTTCCATTTTTATTATCTTTATTTTGATATTCCGATGTTAGTTTTTGATTTTGTGCCCTTAAAAGTATGAAATTAAAACCAGGATAACTATATTACTATATTATTCCCATAATAAACTAATACTTATCATTATTTATATACCTTCTCTGAACATATAAATAAAAAGAAATATTGAAAATTTCTTACAATATGGTGCATGGAGCATTTTATATCAAACGATATAAAGTTTTATAAAATTATTAATATTTACAGAACTATTGTACTTAGAAAGTTGAAACTTGGTATGTCCATTACTAATAACATACCGTAAAGTGGGGTGACTTTGAACGCCGAGGTGACTTTGAACAGTAATGTAGCGCCTTTCTAATTTAAATGCTGTACCCAATTGCGAAAAAACTGAACTAATTTATTGACAACTTAAACAGTTTTTTCGCAATTGGGTACAGCATTTAATTTAGAAAGGCGCTAAATTACTGTTCAAAGTCACCCCACTTTATGGTACTTAGTATCCATAATCAATTTCAAACAAATCTGATAAATTTTGTGGATTTTGAAATATTCACCTCTGCCTCCCCTTAATACAGTAATAAATTTTATTTCATGTTTCAAACATACTTTCCTTAAGAAGAATAACATTTCTTAATATTTTGGTGCATAAATCAAGGCCTGTGTACCGGTATGTTGTATATAGTATATTTTACTTGGTACCAGTACTACAACTTAAGTACGGGGTTTTGTAAACAGTTTTGCGTAAGCTTTTTCTGAATACAGTGAAATGAAGTTACTTTATCTTACACTTTACGATCAGCTCTATTATATCATTTGTCAACATAGAAACAGAATACTATTACCAATACCTGTACCGATACTATTAATGTTAAAAAATTATCCATGACTTACTAGAGATTCTGTTCTTTTAGGACACTATACAATAATTATGTTTTTATTATGATATCAGAATAACTTTTCTTCTAGAAAACATATCTTTTTTTTTGTGGTAATGAATATGTACCGATATGCAATGTGTATGATATGGCCTATTTTGCACTGATGTAATTTCAGCACTTCTTTACTGCTCATGCTAATAATAATTTCACTCTTGGTAAACAGTTCCACTTTACACACAAATGTCTTTTTTTTTTTTTTTTATTTACAAACTTTGTTTTTTAGATACAGTAAGCTGAAACAAGTAGGCCTATTAGTTTAGACAGCAATACTGATATAGGTATTAGAATATAGCTACTTCCTTAACTGAAGATTCTCATCTAAAAATGAATAGGCCTATTTATACTGTAGATAATATTGTTCGAGTACCTAACAATTTTGAAAAAGCTTTAAAGTACAAAATAAGGTATAATATCGCTAGTCTATTTACACTTGTTCCAATTGTATGTACGATAACAACTACTTTTCATGAAATTATGTACATATATGTTGTAAATAGAAAATATGAAGTTACCTTTTAGGTGAAGACTTAATTTGTTGTGGTAAGAATATATTTCAAATCAGAAAAATTTATTGAATATTTCAGAGAAATTAATGAATTCTGAGTACTAGAATGGCCTAAGTAAGATATAAATACAATTTTTTAATTTGTAATATGGAAAATAGTCAAGTAAATAAACATTATTTGACACAGGGAAGAGTTATGACAAATTTATTGTTCGGATATAAATAGTAAACACGAATATAAACCTCTACCGGAATTTATTCCCCACCTCCCCACTTTGTTTCCTTCTTTTGCAAGTTTCGTAAGCACGTGCTGGCGCAAGACAGTCTTCAAATGAGGTTAAGAAAATGAGCATGAAGAACATGGTAAAGGGGAGTGAACTTTGTAAGGTAAGTACGGAATAAGGTTACCAGAATTTTTCACAATTTCCAGGGATATACAGAGTGAACCGTAAGTAATGTCACTAATTTCAGGGGTTATTCTTTTAGATATTCCAAACAAAAAAGTTTAATTGCTTCCTTTTCAAGATAAAAATTTTTGATATGAAACATTTTATATCGTGTCTTGGAAAAGCCATTACTTTAATTCCCGATATGCTCAATCAATTTAAGAGAGTACTGTATTCAGGGCTGGGCAAAATACTGACATCCAAGTATTTCAAATACAAATGCAAAATACTTCAAAAAATAGTATCTGAAATACAAATACAAAATACTTTTTAAAAATTAACCAAAATATATTTGTATTTCAAATACTCAAAATACATTTGTATTTCAAATACTCGATACAATATATAAAGAAATAATATTACTGAAAATCTAAAATATTATATGAACATTAAAAGTATTTTTATCTCGAAGTTTTATATAAACACTGAAACTGAACATTCTTCCTTTTCCCAGTCAGCAATAAAATTATGCTACATATGAATAATTACTGCTGTCTTTCAAAACAACAGTTTCTCAAAAAGTTCATCAGATGAGGCAGGGGCGGTTATTCAGGTGAAGTAGGTGAAGTGTCAATTCACATATTTACGTGTAAAACACAATTTTGTCTCATATTAATAATTAATTCCAGTTATTACCGATACAGTATTTCTAAAATAAAAAAAAAAGTTTTCTTTTCAGTCGTTATAAACAGTGTTCAGTTGTATAAATAGTACCTGTAACCATCCGCTGAATAGAATAATGTCAACTGTTACGAGCGCTGGGCGGTGTCTATTGGAACTTACAATACTGCACAGGTGAAATTATTTGGGCTCCCATTCTCATACAGCACTTGGTTTCCATGGTAACGTGACGTCACGCACTAAAGAAAGATTGTATGAGTGAAGTGCGTTTCTGAGTTTTTCAGTTACGGAGAACTGTCAGACTTGTACTGTAGGCGGAGTGACCAGTTTGCAGATCTAACGGTACTAATAATAGAGAAGGGGTGAAGCCAGTCTCGATGGCCGGGGGCTATTATTTAAGGGCTGTGAAATTTTACAGTATGTACTACCCGACTCGAGAATAGTATCCTCATTTCTCGTCCAAGCATCAATCCCTGCAGTGGTAAATTAGCTAGCTCTATGTTATTTTATCAGGAATACACCCCACATACTTTCGCAAAGTTTAAAAGTTGTTTTCCACCGCGTGTATTATTTTTTCTCATGAGCTCATGATCTTGCCAGCTTTGTTTCAACGCTTGTATTTGAAAGTTTAACACGCGCGTAAATGTACGCATGTAGTTTAATATTGTGTACGCATATACGAGGCCTGTCTAAAAAGTATCCGACCTTAATTTTTCCCGCGTAAAGTTGTGATTCTAAGGCGGCGCCACTGTGCATGGTGGAAGGAGGAACTGTAATGCGCATGCTTGAATTTTTTCACCGCATTCGCTTGTGCCAGTCACTGGCTGGTGGTCGCCAAGTAAGGTGCTGTTCTAGGTGTTTGTCGGATTTAGTTTTCTCGCAAGATGACTGAACGAATTGAGCAAAGATACTGCATCAAATTTTGTCAAAAGCTTGGTGATTCTCAAAGTCAAACAATTCGTAAGATTCAGCAGGTGTTTGGGGAAGATGCGATGGGTGTAACACAAATTAAGGAGTGGTTCAACCGATTCAAAGATGGCCGCACATCAGCGGAGAGTAAGCAGCGTTGTGGCAGGCCCCAAACTGCTCGGAGTGCAGCTGTTGTTGAGAGGGTGCGAAATTTGGTGATGGCAGATCGTCGTTTGACCGTGCGGGAGATTGCCGAAGAGGTTGGAGTGAGTAAAGATTCTGCACATGCAATTTTGTGTGATGATTTGAACATGAACCGAGTGGCTGCGAAATTCGTGCCCAAGTTGTTGTCCCCGGAACAAAAAGACCTCCGTCGTGACGTTGCACAGGACCTTCTGGACACCGCCAACACTGATCCTGGGTTTCTGAACACCGTGATAACTGGAGATGAGTCATGGGTGTACGGGTACGACCCAGGAACAAAAAGACAGTCGTCGCAATGGAAGCATCCCGAGTCTCAAGGCCGAAGAAAGCGCGGCAGGTGCGAAGCAAAATCAAGGTGATGCTGACTGTTTTCTTTGATGTCCGTGGAATTGTGCATCACGAATACGCACCGGAAGGACAAATGGTGACAAAGGAGTACTATCACGATGTTCTCTGGCGACTCCGTGATGCAGTTCGGCCCAAAGGACCAGACATGTGGACGGCAAACAACTGGCACTTGCATCACGACAACGCCCCCGCACATTCATCCCAATTGATACACACTTTCTTGGCCAAACATGGAATTACAACCGTTCACCAACCTCCCTACTCTCCAGACCTGGCTCCTTGCGACTTCTGGTTGTTTCCAAAATTGAAGACACCACTGAAAGGATCCCATTTTGAGAGTAGAGAAGAGATAATGCGGAATGCGACGACGGAGCTGAACACCATTCCAAAAGAAGACTTCCAGAGGTGTTTCCGGCAGTGGAAGGATCGGTGGGCTAAGTGTGTGCAAGCACAAGGGGCCTACTTTGAAGGGGATTAGGGTCCCAACCCCGTCAGGTATTTGAAATATTTTTTCTGGCTAAAGGTCGGATACTTTTTAGACAGACCTCGTATTAACTTATTATTTAATGTATTTGGGATATATTAGTGATAAGTGTACATAGTGTATTAATCCTACATCATAGTGTATATTAGGCCCTATATGTTTAATCACTATAGTGCTATTATACAAATACTTAGGTACCAGTACATAGAAAATGTTGATTAATGAGTGCGAAATATGTATCCTGAAAATGACACGGTTTGTAATTTATTAGAAATGTCGTTTTGTAGACTTAAATATGAGGATAAAAAAGATGTTTAAATTCTGGACGACCTATAGTTCCATTTATTTGTTTTAAAAAGTGCTAAGAAAATACTGAAGTTGTATAAAATAACTTTAAAAAATTCTTCCGTTGAAAGAAGCTTTTCTGTTTGAAAAGATTGAAAATTTCACTCGGAATGCTACATCACAGGAGAGACTTTCATTATTAGCCCCATAGCTTTGCATACAGATATACTGTCCACCCTCAGTTAAACTCAGACATTTTATGAAGACATCATCGACAGGTTTGCTGCTTTAAAATGTAGGAGGATTGACTTGGTAGGCAAGAAATTGTGCGAGTCCTGAAATAAATTAATTTTCCTGTTTGCATGTGTTCTAGAACTATTAAAATTGTATGTAGTTTACGAATAGTAAGCCTACTCATTATATTGGTAAAACTGTTCATGCATTTGTATATGTGAGCAGCGCTTCACCTATTTTTTTTACGGCGAGCCGCTACTGAGATGAGGATTCCTTTGCTGGTGAATGAATAAATCCTGCAAAACAGAACGTCTTTCTAGAGGCACAGAGGAACACAAACTTGTATTATACTTTATAAAAGCTTGTTTCACTGTTGGGTAATTCTCTAGAGAGCACAGGGTTGTCCCTTTGCCATTGAAGAATTGTATGAGCTCATACTCTGCAGTAGACAAGTTCTTTTCCTTTTGTAATAAATTTCAATTGGACCGTCTATGCCAAGAGGAGTAGAATATTATATTTCTACTCCTCTTGGTCTATGCTTATCTTGTATTACAATTATAATTTTATTGATTTGTTACATTAACGTCTCGGCCTACCCTAAGGTCTTTTCCACTCCGGTCTCCCAAGTATAATAACACTCTACATGCCTTTCTAGATTCGCCCATACGTGCTACATGCCCTGCCCATCTCAAACGTCTGGATTTAATGTTCCTAATTATGTCAGGTGAATAATACAATGCGTGCAGTTCTGCGTTGTGTAACTTTCTTCATTCTCCTGTAACTTCATCCTTCTTAGAATAATAATAATAATAATAATAATAATAATAATAATAATAATCATAATAATAATAAACAACATTTAAAATATCGATAATGTAAATTGTAAACAATTTTAATAATGACCTCCTTGACAAAATTCTGCATACGCCACTGTGTACCGGTACATTGGTAGGAAGGTACGGTACTGATACCAGTAGTACCGGTACTTTCTCTCTTATTAAATCCTATAGCGATATACCAGTACTTTGTTACGGGAAATAATTGTTGTGTTGTGAATCTGAACTTCGTAACAAAACCAAATTGTTGATGAATTGCGAAAGAGATCGTTTGACTCCTGGTGTCAGTTAACTCATAAGGGGAAAGGTGTAGTCATCTATGAAGAATATCCAAGAGCCAATTCATGGGTCAGCACCAAAAGGAATTTGTCGTCTTCAGAATATATTAATGCAATCAAGATGTCCTGCAACCTTACTGCAGCGCGCTCCGTTCCTGGCAGAGCTTTCAGCACGACCAGTTGCCGTCAACCAGGCTGCAACGAGACAGAAACTCTTGGCCACGTGTTGGGCTTTTGTCGGAAAGGAGAGTTATTGCGTAACAACAGGCATCATAGAGTCCGTGGAGCTATCGCCTGTCTTCTTCGGAACAAGGGTTGGGAAGTTCATGAAGAGGTCCACTGCATTTCTGAAGACGACTCTCACAGAAGAGCGGATATAATAGCAATAAACAGGCAACAACAAAATGCTATTATCATAGATCCAACTATACGCATGGAGAGAGATCTAAACCAAGCTCATCAGGTTGATCACGAAAAGAGGGCCATTTATGAACCTTGTATTCCCTACCTTAGTGCCAAGTATAACATCCCTCTCTTCAATTGGTCAGTGACAGGTTTATTTTTTGGTGCTCGGAGTTCTTTACCAAAATTTACATATCATTTTTTAAAACAATTATCAATATCATCTTTTGAAATTCAAAAAATCATCTCGCAAATTCTCAAAGATTCCCTGCAGATTATACAATTTCATTTATACCACTCAGAAGGCCTTAATTAAGGATATGCTAATTTTAAATAAAATCTTTTTTTATCAGTATAATTTAGTCATCTTCTAAGATTTTATTTTACAATTGATAATCAATGGTGCTTAATTATTACACTCTATTTTATAACACTATTCATATTTAATTAATTGTATTTGTTTGCTATTCATTTCCGGATCCTCGTGGTCATCCTTAATTATGGCCGGATGAGTTTTTCTTTCTCTCTCTCAATGTGATGTATATGTAATTTATTATTATTTATTACATATGTAGGTATGTCTAATAAAATAATGGGTTTTCTAACATCATGAAATTGAGGATTTTTTGGGGGGGTTTCCGAATTATTAGAATTTCTGCTTGCTTTCAAGCATGAGAAATAGCTTAAATAAGGCATAATACAACATAGTAATAACATTACAGTGTACCGGTATTGATATTCGGTGAGTAATTTGCACAGCTAAGATTTGTTGTGTATATAGTACGCGTAATCTACAATAGGTGGCAGAGCAACCCAACTTGTCCATTACTGCCATCTAGTGAGGGAGCACTAAGGCATCAACTACGAATCGCGTTGTTACAATATGGAGGTTGGTGCGTCTAGATTACTCGCGACTCCTACAACTCTCAAGTCTTAACTTGTAAGTCTTACCACAAGCAAGATATTCGGTGTAGTTTTCAATATACTCTTGAAAGATTCTAGTTGTAGTCGGTACACAGAACAAAATCTGCCAGTACTCGCAAGTGAATTGGATGCAAGTATGTTAGTACGAAAAATAGTTTGATGCTATCAATTAAAGATGGAGTGGACAACTGCTTTAGTACTACAATTCATTAAAGCATATGAAAAACGAGAACTTTTGTGGAATAATACACATACGGCCCATAAAATTTTAAATAAAAAGAATGAAGCATGGGAGGAGATTTCTAAAGAACTGAATATCGAAGTGAGTGAGCTGAAAAATAAAATGTCTATTCTGTTAGCGACTTATAGGAAAGCGCGGAATAAGACGATAGAGACTAATGTTGAACCCCGTTGGTTTGCATATAAAAGTTTTTCTTTTTTGCACAACAGATACCAACGTAGATCGACAAAAAATATCGAGGTAAGTTTATAGAAATGTTGATGTGAATCTAACATACTTTTGGTTTGCTATTAATTGAAAATATTATTTACTATTTATAACATTCGTATTTTGTTATACGGGTCGCCTTTGGGCGACAATGACCCAGTGTTGTTCTAAAAAAACCGGCTAAGGTATAGAGCAGAAGCCGCTAAATTGCTATATTGTCAATGTAAAATAAGATTATTTTACGGCTATAGGTGTTAATAAAGACCGCTAAATCCCTACACGAGAAATGGAAATTCATAAATTTTACCCGCTAAACTAACATTGAAAAACGCTAGATCTAGCGGGAAAACCGCTGAATTGGCAACACTGCAATGATCACACGCTTCAGACGAGTCTACTCTTGAAGAGTCTGTAAATCGAGACACGCGTGACGCAGAGGCGTAGGCAGGGTGGGGGGAGGCTTACAGAGCGGAAAGCCAATATTTACTAATTTTATTACGTTTAAACTATGAAGAAACAATACATTACTGGCGTTGCGAGTGCAACACTGAAGGAAAAATATTGTTTGACTTTCTGCCGACAATAATCAATATTTACAATTACAAATCCTTTATAATTCTGTTGACTACTGCGTTTTAAATTTTGTTGGATACACACTTTTAACACTTGTATAATTACTGATGTGATATACTTCATTGTCCGAAGCCTAGTATAGGCAGCCACGTAATTTTCTAATGTTAGCACAGTAAAGAAGTTATAAAGTTAATCGGTGACTAGTTTAAATTGATTTTCGAAGAAATTATGAAGCTGCCATTTTCAGTATAATAACTAGTTTTAAAAATCAATTAAAACTATTCTTTAGAGAGAAAATAAAAAGTTCTAATTATTCTGATATCTTTTTTTTTTTACTTTTTATTCTGCTGATTAATAAAACATTTATGTTAAAATTTTGTGGAATGCACCAGAGCACGATATGTACTCTTTCTGAGGGTGTTAGAGGTCTTTTATATAAAAATATGTATCTTTGTTCTAGCAATAAGTATATTATTATTATCATCATCATTATTTAGGGCCAGCAATCGCTCTCCAACGACGGAGATTGGATTTTGCTCTATAACAACTCTAAATTAATTTTAAATTTCATAACATTGAATAATAATTATCTTTTAAATATGTTGCATGTAAGTTATAGGCCTAGGAAAATTTTCCAAGTGATGTTCCCAAAATTTGGTACTCTCAAATCTTAAATTCCTGGCTACTTTTACGCCATTGCTGACGTGAGATAACATTCTCTTCTATTGACCGCATCTTTCTGTTATCTCTTGCATAGACTGCAGTGGCGGCTGATTGACTGAGGCAAGTGAGGCCGGGCCTCAGTCACTTGGCTTAACTGAAATCAAATTTTGTGTTTTCATATAATGTATTAGTTATTTGAAAGAAAGCATATATCGCTGTAGAAGCATTTGAAAACTTTGATGTATATAGACCTGTTTTTCAGTAAAATTTGTTCCTGAGGCCGGGATCGCTCGTGCCGGGTCTGGCTTGTGATGCATATAGACCTGTTTTGCAGTAAAATTTGTTCCTGAGGCGAGGATTGCTCGTGCCGGGTCTGGCTTGTGATGTATATAGACCTGTTTTGCAGTAAAATTTGTTCCTGAGGCCAGAATCGTTCGTGCCGGGTCTCGCTTAATGCATTTCATGTCCTTTCGCGGGCTTTGAGTTTGCGCTTAAAACGTTGTAGCTGAGGCACAATTCGGCTGGCCTGGTCAGATTTCACTCGTCCCATCCATGGGCCGGCCTCAAGGGTAGAGTGGGGTAGGAATAGCAGTGGTGACTTGTCTTCCTAACTAGGCCATAAATAACAAAATTCCAGCTCTTTGGCAGGCAGAGACCCACTCGATTCTCTCCCCTTGTGTCTCAGTTTATGACATAAGCGAGGGTGTTCTACTATTGTACTTGGTAGTAAAGTAGTGAATCTGGGGCAATGTTGTTATGTATTTTGGGAAAATACATATAAACAGAAACAAATGAGAGAAATAATGCTGGTGCAGTTAATTCATTGTTAGAGTGTCCCTTTTGGAGAAGAAATAATATTGAAAGAAAGGAAGTTTTAAATAAAGAGAGAGATACCTACGACATCGCTGATAATTTTTCTGACAGATAATCTTAAAACGCGAGTTTCTATTGCATCCTGGTATGGGCAACATAAATGGTTAAGTGGTAATGTGGTGCAAAATAAACTTCTCTTGGCCTTGTTTGTTGCTGTCAAAGGAAAAAAAAATAAAAAGAAAGAAAGGGGGGTTTCAACACATAATATGAGTTGCTTCATCACACTGAAACAATCACTGAAACTCAGAGCATAACAGCTTATTTGGTGAGTGAAATTTATTATTTTCATTGATAATAATAATAGACTAATAATAATAATAATAATAATAATAATAATAATAATAATAATAATAATAATAATAAGTAATAATGATATTAATATGATAACAATAATAATTAATATCATAAACAAACATTTCCTATCGGAGGCAATTAAACCAGTTGCATCTGGCCTCACCGAGGATTTCGATCACCGGCCGCTACTGATAGACTGCCTCTGTTGTTACGTAAGATTTCATTCATTCATTCATTCATTCACTTTCCTGCCTAAGGGTTGTATTTCACTGCAAACCCAGCATTCTCCAATCTTTTCTATGTTTTGCCTTCCTCTTTGTCTTCTCATATGATCCATATATCTTAATGTCGTCTACCGTTCGATTTCTTCTGCCCCGAACTCTTCTCCCGTTCACCATTCCTTCCTGTGCATCCTTCAGCAGGCAGTTTCTTCTCAGCCAGTGAGCCAACCAATTCCTTTTTCTCTTCCTGATCAGTTTTAGCATCATTCTGTCTTCATCCACACTTTCCAACATAACTTCATTTCTTATTCTGAGTCGGTCTGGGTAGCGCAATTGGTATAGAGCTGGCCTTCTGTGCTCAGGGTTGCGAGTTCGATCCTGGCCCAGGTTGATGGCATTTAAGTGTGCTTAAATGCGACAGGCTCATATCAGTAGATTTATTTATTTTTTATTTTATTTATTTATTTATTCTGGTAGAGTTGAAGGCCATGAGGCCTTCTCTTCCACACTACCAGAAGTGAAATACATAATGAAAGAATGACAAAAATAGGAAAGTCATACTTAAATATAAAAATAATTTTCATTCACATTAACAAACTTACATGGGCTATAATGAAATATTAACTAAACATGATACATAATTAAGTTATTTACAATTCATATCCTAATGGTACTTTATGATAGGCCTAAATGAAAATTTATGTACACATAGAATAACCTATAAAAATCGGCTAACACTCGCAAATCGATTTCATGTAAAAGTATGTAGTTCTTAATTCTTAATTTAAATTAATTAACCGTTCGGCAATCCCCGACATGACGAGATAGGGAGTTCCATAGTCGACAAACTGACACTGTGAAAGAGGATGAATAGAAAGAGGTGCGGTGACGAGGAATGGATAATAAGGCCTGATGTTGATTCCGTAACGTTGTAAGATATTCAAAGCGAGTTCTCAGATATTTTGGAGTAGAAGTGAATAATGTTCTAAACAGAACAGATAAAGAATGTGCTATCCTACGTTCCTTTAGGCAGACCCAAGAAAGAACTTCAAAAGATGGCGTTATATGGTCAAATTTACGAGTATTGCATATGAAGCGGACACACACATTATGAACACTACTGGCATGTAAAAGAACTCTTGCGGGACAAAATTTCGGTACACCGGCGATGCTGATATAACCTCGACAGTTGCGAGCGTCGTTTAATAAACCATAATTCTATTTTATTTTTCTTGTTCTGTCTGCCCACTTCGCACGTTCCATTCTTCTCCTTATCCACATTTCAAATGCTTCTATTCGCTTCTCTTCACTTCGTCATAATGTCCATGTTTCTGCCCTATACAGTGCCACACTCCATACAAAGCACTTATTGTTTCTTTTTCTGTCGGTTTCATCCCCCCAGGGAAAAAGGACTGAATTAAACATTGGGTTGAAGTTAAATATCGCAAGAATTTTGCAAAATATTTCGCAGATAAATTGTCACTCTTTTAACTTAACTTTTAATTTAAAAACGACTAGTGAAACATCTATATATATAATTTGAACTGGTAATGGAAATTACGGCAAAACGGCTGAACGGATTTTAATGAGTGACCCCTCATTTTCATGCCTGGCATCCAAAGTTTTTCGGAAAAATAGTAGTTTTCAGTGAAATGTCAATTTTCCTACATAATTTTCCTATTTTCCAAAATCCATCTGTTGTCAGTTTTGAGAACTAATTTTATTCAATCACGGCCGACTTGATTGAATTTCAGAACAAAACACACACTTCAATAAACAATAGGCTATTACACGAAGGCCATGACCCGCAGAATTGCCGACATATTTAGAGCTCAATTCAATTTGTTATTAAAAACTGATTCTGTAGTGTATAATTTTCTGAGTACAGCTGTGTATTGGATATTAAAATCTACGAAACTTGAGGTGGTTCGATGACATTATTACCATTAGAAATTAAATATTATTATAGTTAATATCATGATGCGTCTATTTTTCATTAATTGTACATAATATTGATGCTATATTGATGACATGAAAGTGAAACGTTTTGTGGTTATGTAAGTAAATGTAGAGAATATCTTAATTTAGATCTTCATTTCTATAATTTACTAAAAACTTAAGTAAGATAATAATATTATTATTAAAAATCAAATATTTTTATACTTATTAATCCAGTGGGGTTGGGTCTTTTTCATATACTTAATGGCGGTGTAGTGTAGATATTGATGTGTGTCATTGTCTTCAGTATTGGCTCGAGAGAGCGCAAAAATTACAGTTCCTAAGGAAAGATCAAAAGGTATTACTTAATGATAAAATAAGAGGCCTAGAAAATTTTGTAGTCTCCAGATCATTTCAGCAAGATCTCTTAGTAGGATAAAATGATTTTACGCTCTACATTTCAAGTTCTACATGCAGCAGCTATACGAAAATGCTATTGTTCGAAAGCTTAGCAAACCTGACATTTTTTTAACTTTTGCCTACAATCCACAATGACCCGAAATAGCTACTGCTATCGTCCTGACATTGATACTTGCGTTTTCGCGTTGAAACCCAAAAACTGAAGTTGGATAGGTTCAAGAAAAAGTATTTGGCCTAAAAAAATCCATTCAGAGAGAGTATGTTTCATTATTATGGAAGCAAATAACTATCAAAAGGACAAGTATTCTTCATTGAAAATAAATCTGAAAAATTTTTATTTGAACGTCTAACGAACTTAGTTTGCAGCAGTATTTGCTGCACAAGCCACTAGTTAGCATATAATTGGACAAAGCGGACTAGATGAGTGCGTCACTTGTTTTGGTTATTCCTGTGACTCAAAGCGGGACTTAATTCCCCGTTTCACCGCGACTCCACTGGTCTCTGCCTGTTACACAGTATGACAGAGGGTTGACAATGTTAACCCCACGTTGCACTTTTCTGTACCGCTATGTAGTGAGGTCGCTTGACGAAGGTTCTGATGTTGCTGAATACACAACATAGCTAGCTTCAGGTCATTTCACCAGATAGCCGTATGGTTTGATAAATGCTGCAGATTTGAAGTATGACTTTATATTTAAGGACAGATGGATATTATACATCATATCATATTGCCTATAACTTACACATTTTTAAAGCTATGAACCGTATATTCAGGCTTCGAGACTTCGGACCCAATAGAGTAGTTCAGTGGGAAATCCGCATAACGGCGTACTGAGTATAGTGGTAAAGCGTACAGTGGGTGGGGGTACTGTAGAATGAATGCCAACAAATACGCAAAGGAAAACGCTCTGGATTTGAAGGTTCTGACGAATAATTTGAGTTTCATACAAACTTATTTTCAAATGTGTCTGAAACTATTACACGGTTAGAAAAGTCAGAGCAAGAGATGCCGGAAGCCCTCAAATTAGTTGAGGAAATGACACAGAGAATTATTGAGACACCAAGTACACCGGTTACTGAACGTGTAAAACAGAAGTGGAAATCAATTTTATGTAAAAATAACGGATATGGAACATTGTGTAATATAAACAGCAAATTAGTGGTCATAGAATCACCCGAGAATAAAGGACTGTCTCTTAGAGACTGCAATGATGTTAGGTTTTTTCGTTTTGCTCCTATCACGTCATGGGACGTAGAGCGCAGCTTTTCACAGTACAAACTGTGTTTGGCAGATAACCGAAAAATATTTACTTTTGAGACACTGAAAATGTATCTTGTAGTAAGTCACATTCCAATTCGGTACTGTAACTGCACTTCCTAAAGACGACCAATAGGATAGATGAAGATATTAAAATTGCTACATGTTTATTTTCACTATTAACACTGTGTATAATTAATCACAAATGCTTATAAAAGACATGAGAATAAATGCTTTTCATATTCTCTTGAGTCGACCTGGTTGGCAAGTTGGTATAGCGCTGGCCTTCCATGCCCAAGGTTGCGGGTTCGATCCCGGGCCAGGACGATGGAATTTAAGTGTGCTTAAATGCGACAGGCTCATGTCAGTAGATTTACTGGCATGTAAAAGAACTCCTGCGGGACAAAATTCCGGCACATCCGGCGACGCTGATATAACCTCTGCAGTTGCGAGCGTCGTTAAATAAAACATAACAATTTTATTCTCTTGAGTCCACACCTGTGGAGTAACAGTCAGCGCGTCTGGCTGCGAAACCAGGTGGCCCGGGTTCGAATCCCGGTCGGGGCAAGTTACCTGGCTGAGGTTTTTTCCGGGGCTTTCCCTCAACCCAATACGAGCAAATGCTGGGTAACTTTCGGCGCTGGACCCCGGACTCATTTCACCGGCATTATCACCTTCATATCATTCAGACGCTAAATAACCTAGATGTTGATACAGCGTCATAAAATAACCCAATAAAATAAAATAAATATTCTCTTGACATTGCCATTGTGTAGGCTAATGTATATTATCTTTCAGAATGTACATATGTGTGTGTTTCCCCATACTACCGTACTCTACTCTAAATAGCAACGTTGTTACCTCAACACATCTCTATCTACCTGCAGCGAGTCAACAACCTATAGTACAAGCACAGTAAACCTATTGTATCGGGTCCAAAGTTTCGAAGCCTGCGTATATTACAAAGCATATGATTATGTCTCGTGACCAGAAATGGACGTATAAAAATTGGAAATTTATCCTTTGAAAAGGTAGAAAAATTCAAATAACGTTGAGCAACAGTAACAAATATAAATGGCACTCAAGAGGAAATTAAACGCAGAATAAATATTGAAAATGTCTGTTATTATTCGGTTGAGAAGCTTTATCATCCAGTTTGCTCTCGAAAAATCTGAAAGTTAGAATTTATAAAACAGTTATATTAACGGTTGTTTTGTATGACTGTGAAACTTGGACTCTCACTTTGAGAAGGGAACAGAGGTGTTCGAGAATAAGGTGCTTAGGAAAATATTTGGGGCTAAGAGGGATGAAGTTACACAACGCGGAACTGCACGCAATGTGTTCTTCACCTAGCAGTTAGTTAGTGGGGTTTAAAAAGGGCGCGTCAGCTACTATGGCTACTTGCGCCCTTATCTAAAATCTTTTACTAAACACAAACACAGTACAATAAATAACCAGAATACTTAAAAGAACTAAAAAGCGTCGTCACGGTTAAAACGAGGCAAACAAATGCAGTTTCAACAAGGTGATGCATAAAAAACCATAAAAGTGAGAAGTTCTCAGACCCCAAGTAGTATTTAAAAAGAAACAACAAAACAATAAAACAAATGCCACCAGAAATAAATTGTCTGGTGCATTTATAAAATGCACGGATGTAATAGGTCCGAATGTCAAGTTTGTTAAAATCGTATACTAAAAAAAATGTAACCTCCGGATGTAAAGAGTCCGGAATTCACCTAACATAATTAGGAATATTAAATCCAGACGTTTGAGAGGGGTAGGACATGTAGCACGTATGGGTGAATCTAGAAATGCATGCAGAGTGTTAGTTGGAAGACCTGAGGGTAAAAGACCTTTGGGGAGGCCGAGACATAGATGGGGGGATAATATTAAAACAGATTTGAGGAAGGTGGGATATGATGCTAGGGACTGGATTAAGCTTGCTCAGTCCACACATGTGGAGTAACGGTCAGCGCGTCTGGCCGGGAAACTAGGTTGGGGCAAGTTAAGGCCGGTTCACAATAAACCGGGAACTGAAACGACAACGAGAACGAGAACGGAAATAATGTAAAATAAATGTATTTAAATGTGAGCGTTCACAATAGTTAATTGTGAATGCTCACATTTAAATACATTTAGTTTAACATTATTTATGTTTTCGTTCTCGTTGTTGTTTCAGTTCCCGGTTTATTGTGAACCGGCCTTCACCTAGTTGAGGTTTTTTCCGGGGATTTCCCTCATCCCAATATGAGCAAATGCTGGGTAACTTTCAGTGCTGTACCTCGGACTCATTTCACCGGCATTATCTCCTTCACCTCATTCAGACGCTAAATAACCTAAGATGTTGATAAAGCGTCGTAAAATAACCTACTAAAATTTAAAAAAATACACGCCTCAAATGTAACTTTTCGTTCTGCAAAGGAATTTTACAGTGTTACATTTGTTCGGATCACATATAAAGGACACAACTGAAATTCTTCCCATCATTTACTATCATAATACATTATTTTCTTAAATTGACTGAGCGTATTGGGAATTCAGTCAATGGCTTTCTCAAAACACTCTATGAAATGTTTCACATAAAACAATTTTGTTTTTCAAAACTGAAGCAAACACGAGCAAAATTGGAGTACACTTTTTTGTTTGAAATATCTCAAAGAATAACCACTTGAAATTAAATACATTACTTATGGTTCACCTTGTATAACATATAATTATACGAGTACTAGTGTCTTATGCAGCAAATGCTGCAAATTAAGTTTATTAGACGTTCAAATAAAACTTTGTCAGATATATTTTCAATGAAGAATGCCAGACATTTTGAAAGCTATTTGCTTCCGTAATAATGCAACATACTCCCTCTGAATGTTTTTTTTTTATGCCAAATACTTTTTCTTGAACCCATCACCTTCAGTTTTTGAGTTTCAAAGCGAAAACACAAGTAACAATGTCAGAACGATCAGTGGGTTTTTCATGTGCGAACAATAGACATAGCATCTTGGTATAGCTGCTGCTTGTAGAGCTTGAAACGTAGAGGGTAAAGAGAGAGATCTTGCTGAAATGATCGGGAGACTACATAATTTTGTAGGCTTCTTATTTTATCAGTAAGTAATACCTATTGGTCTTTCCTTAGGAACTGTAATTTTTGCGCTCTCTCGAGCCAATATTGAAGAGAATGACGCATATAAATATCTACACCACACCGCCATTAAGTATATGAAAAAGACCCAATCCCACTTGATTAATAAGTATACAAATATTTGATTTTTAATAACAATATTATTATCTTACGTAAGTTTTGTAGTTATATACTATATAGCCGCCACTCAGTAAATTATAGAAATGAATATTTAATTTCATATATTCCCTACATCTATTTATATAACCCCAAAAGTTTCACTTTTATATCATCAATGTAGCATTAATACGTACAATTAATGAAAACTAGTCGCATCATGGCATTAATTATAATAATATTTAATTTCTAATGGTAATAATGTCATCAAACCATCTCAAGTTTTGTAAATTTTAATATCCAATACACAGTTGTACTCATAAAATTACACACCGCAGAATCAGACCTGTAAATTATTATTTTTTAGTAAGCCTTGAAGTTTTTAATAACCAATTGAATTTGAGCTCTAAATATGTCAGCAATCCTGCAGGTAATGGCCTTCGTGTATTAGCCTATTGTTTATTGTAGTGTGTGTTTTGTTTTATTCTGAAATGATGCAATTATTTCTCAAAACTGACGAAAGATGGATTTTGGAAAATATGAAAAATATGTAGGAAAACTAACGCTTCACTGAAAGTTACTATTTTTCTGAAAAACTTCGGGTTCTAAGCTTCAAAATGAGGGGTCATTTATTAAAATCCGTTCAGCCGTTTTCCAGTAATTTCTATTACCAGTTCAAATTATATATATAGATATCCTGCAGAGTTCTCAGAAATTCGAAAATTCGGCCCATTCTTTTTACCGGGTGTAAACCTTTGTCACGCCCCCTTCCAGTATTGAAATAACTTTACCGATGTTGATATAACTTCTTGTTCTTTTAGGAAGGGGCCTACTTCATGACAGAGTTCATACCAGAACAAAAACAGGAAGAGATATATGAAGAAGACAGCAAGCTTTTCAGTGACCAACTGTCGCTAGCAAGCGGAAGCAACATGTTGGAAGATTACCCGTCCACAGCACCTCAGCAGCAACAATCGAATAGAAACGCCTACGCTTCTTCTGTGGCAATTGGTTCACGAAAAAGATGTGCAGAAGACGAAGACTCCAGGGTGGACGAGTCGTACGGAATCCTGCAGTCGCTAGAGAAGGACGAGTACGATGCGTATGGCGAGTACATCGCTCGAAAACTGAGGTCAATGGATAAGCGGACGTGTGCTTACGTCCAGAAGGCATTCAGCGACGCCATCTTCGACGCGGAAATGGGAAAATATGCAGAAAATTAATTATGGTAAGTAGTCACCAGGACTAGCATGTCTATGACCTAAAAACTCTGAAAATATGCATGCACATGTCCTAAAAAATGTAAAAATAAGACATAAAACTTAGAAATATGACATAAACAAAAGTAATAGTGTCCCAAAATTACTTAGAAAACATTTTTATTCATCAGTCTACAATTTTATTTTGTGAATATTAACCCTTCAATTCACCAAGTATCCTAATAGGTTAATAGGCTATCTATATATATAATTTGAACTGGTAATGGAAATTACGGGAAAACGGCTGAACGGATTTTAATAAATGACCCCTCATTTTGAAGTTTGGAACCCAAAGTTTTTCAGAAAAATAGTAGTTTTCAGTGAAATGTCAATTTTCCTACATCATTTTCCTATTTTCCAAAATCCATCTGTAGTCAGTTCTGAGAACTAATGGTTTTTGAGAATAAAACAAAATACACACTGCAATAAACAATATGACACGAAGGCCATGACCTGCAGGATTGCTGACATATTAATTAGAGCTCAAATTCAATTGGTTATTAAAAACTTCAAGACTTACTAAAAATAATTTACAGGTCTGATTCTGCAGTGTGTAATTTTCTGAGTACAGCTGTGTATTGGATATTAAAAACTACAAAACTTGAGGTGGTTTGATGACATTATTAATTACCATTAGAAATGAAATATTATTATAGTTAATGTCATGATGTGACTATTTTTAATTAATTGCACATATTAATGGTATATTGATGATATATATAAGTGAAACGTTTTGGGGTTGTATAAGTAGATGTAGAAAATATCTTAAATTAGAGCTTCATGTCTATATTGGCGGCTATATAATAAATTATATATATATATATATATATATATATATATATATATATATATATATATATGCTACTGAAAACCACAAAACTTTTATTAAAAATCAAATGTTTTTATAGTTATTAATCAAGTGGGGTTGGGTTTTCATATATTTAATGGCGGTGTGGTGTAGATATTTATATGCTCGATTCTCTTCAATACTGGCTGGAAAGAGCGCAAAAATTACAGACCTAAGGAAAGACCAAACGGTATTGTTTACAGATAAAAAAATGTTAAACTGTTATGTTTTATTTAACGACGCTCGCAACTGCACAGATAAAATAAGAGGCCTACAAGATTTTGTAGTCTCCCAATCGTTTCAGCAAGATCTCTTATTCACGAAATATGCAGCAGCTATACCAAATGTTCTATTGTTCAAAAGCATAGCAAACCTGACATTTTCTTAACTTTCACCTACAATTCACAATGACCTGAAATAGCTACTGCTTTATTCCGATATGAAAAACCCACTGATTGTTCTGACATTGCTACTTCCATTTTCGCGTTGAAACTCAAAAACTGAAGATGGGTAAGTTCAAGAAAAATTATTTGAAAAAACATTCGGAGGGAGTATGTTTCATTATTATGGAAGCAAACAAGCCTAACTTTCAAAATGTCTGGTATTCTTAATCTATACTAATAATAAATCTGTAGCCGAAATTTTTCTGGTAATTTTCTATTTTCCAAAAATAATTGGTCCTAACATATACAATTAACCACCCTGAAACCGAAAATCTTTTTTTTGAAATTTTTGTTTGTATGTCTGTCTGTCTGTCTGTATGTTTGTTACCTTTTCACGCGATAATGGCTGAACGGATTTCGATGAAAATTGGAATATAAATTAAGTTCGTTGTATCTTAGATTTTAGGCTATATGGCATTCAAAATACATTATTTAAAAGGGGGGTTATAAGGGGGCCTGGATTAAATAAATCGAAATATCTCGCTTATTATTGATTTTTGTGAAAAATGTTACATAACAAAAGTTTCTTTAAAAATAATTTCCGATAAGTTTTATTCCTAGAAAAATTTTTGTAGGACTAATATTTAATGAGATAAATGAGTTTTTAAATTAAAATAACTGCCATCTAAGGCCGTGTAATGAATTAAAAAACAAATGACTTCGTCTATAAGGGGCCTTGGACAGCAACAATCGAAAGCTACGAAAGATAGCCTACAGATAATGTTTCTGTGTTTGTATGAAGTAATATCAGAAGCTAAATTAACCGATTTGTATAATTAATTATTAATTCACCATTGGAAAGTTTCTCTAGATGGACATAGGCTAATGCTATAATGTTATTACAGTAACTTCTGAGTGAATCGAGGACAGGTAAGATTAAAATAGCTTCTTATGCACAGAAAACTTGATAGGCTATTCTGTACATTCGTTTTCTGTATTTCCTAAAATAATTTTTATGACCAAATGAGTGGTCTCTGGATCAAAATGATCGCATTTTAATTATGCAAATACAATTTAAATTAAGTAACATAATAAACGATTTATCCTTATATCAAACACGAATGTTCCCTGGATCAAATGTCCTACTTTAATTATGTAATTACTTTATATTTATTTCTAACGGGTGCAGCGGAACGCACGGGTACGGCTAGTTGAAAATAAATCTGAAAAAAAAATATTTGAACGTCTAATGAACTTAGTTTGCAGCATTTGCTGCACAAGCCACTAGTATGTTATAATTTTAATGGAACAATAGAAAAAATTGGTAGAAAAATTAAATTTAAACAAAATTTCACAATACTATAATATTGTACAACATATAAAATATGGACATTGCGATAGTTGTTTTCTTTACAGTCCGACACGGTTTAATAAACTAGTGTGAGAATTGAAGTTTGCCAATTTAAGGGTTAATTATATGAACTTGTATCATATACTTTAGTATAATACCACCGGACAGCTGTATACTAGCAGCATTAACGTGAGTGCGAAATATCGCGGACCTGACATCTAGCGGAGCGGCGTGGAATTACGTCCACAAATACAAATATTAACATAGTGGGATTTGGACTATTGTTTAAAACGTGAGTTTACTAATGTGGAATAATATATGAAACACTTAAGAAATGTTGAATAGTATTTAATGTAAAATTATCTTATATCAAAGCTGCATATTATGAGAAATACTTCATATTACTTTCCATAATTAATATTGTTACATATTTTTTCTTTTTGATTTAGTGAGACAAAATCAATTCTGACATTAAGAATGAATTTATAATAATGCTTTATATACGCATTGCTGACAACTGCAAAGATAAAATGATAGTAATCTGATGCTTGTAATAATTAGTAAAGTCATGTGGACAACAATAAAACTTAATATGATAAAACCTTAAAATTTCCAATACATTTTAAATTCTTTCATTTATTAGGTCTAAATAAAAAAGCTAATTTGTATTTTTCTATCAACACAAAGGCGAAGGAATTAGGCCTACTAAAGAATGTTGTTGACTCACGTTTTATCATCCCTCGGAAATCGAAAGTACGATTTGGAGCAGTTTGTAATGCTGTAATTTTGTAGAAATTATAAACAGCACATATACACCCTGCCATTTTAACACAGCACCAATTAATAAAACTATTAACTAGCCCAGCAACAATATACATTGCAGTTGATTACAGCTTGTTTCGCGAGTATCTCCACACCGGCCGCCCAGGTAGCAGCACCAGCGTCATTCTCGCGCAGAACTGCTAGCTGTCCGGTATTATTATAGTAAGGTATTTGCTTGTATTGGCCTATGAAAATTAGATAGAGAAAAAGAATGGTGAAAAATGTGCTACGTCTGTCCTCTGAGTGACTAATTCTTTTACAGCTATGTTAACAAAATCACTACCTGTTTTTGAATTAAATAATACTACCAGTGTGGGAAAGTACTATCTATCTCTTCGTCTATCGGATTTAAATTTCTTCAGACTCGATTCAATATTATATGAAATTCATGTTATACCCAGGGTCGCATTTATGGTCCTTACGTCCTTAGGCAAAACAAAAATAATTGCCCTCTCTTTCAAATAAAAGATACAGAAGATTTATAAAGGGTGCGTCAGAAAGAACGGATGGATTTCAAACTATCGATACGCAACGAGGAGAGAGATATAGTGAGGGGGACCACGACTGTTGGGTCAGCCATAGAATGCAGTTTCAGTTGAGAATATGGTGTTAGTCTGGTGTACAACGTGCTTTCATCGTAGAGACATTTTTGAAAAATGAAGTGTCTGTGATCGCCACTCAGGACTCATTTCGACATCGGATGTCACGCTAGGATTCCAACTCGGAATACAATTTTGCGGTGGGTGGCTTCATTTCGTATCACAGGTTCAACATTAAAGAAGAAATCACCTGGACGAAATTCTATTGCACTGAGATTGTCCGAGGCTACGGTAAGATCTCGCGCCCTGCGACTTCTTTCTTTGGGACCATTTGAAGGCGTAAGTTTGTAAACATCGATCACATACACTGGACGAACTGAAGACAGCGATTCGTGAAGAAATCGTGGCAATTGCACCAGCTATGACTGTGAAAGTGATGGCGAACATCAGAAAACGCCTCGATGCCTATATTGAAAGCCAAGGACATCATATGGATAATGTTGTTTTACATAAATAAACTGCATGTATTGGTGAATATGTTGATAACAATAAATTTTTGATTTGATGAATCTTTACAATTTTCTTGCCATGTGAAATCCATCCGTTCTTTCTGACGCACCCTGTATTAATTTTGACTTCTTCCACTTGTCTAAAAATAATTACTTTTTTGTACAACTGAAATTACAAACATAAATGATTACATAAATGAGTTGAATGTTTATGCCAGAGACACGTTCCATTTCAGCCAAGATTTTGTACGGTTTCCAGAAATTTGCCGCCCTCTAAAACCTGTTGCCCTGGGCAAGTGCCCAGTTTGCATCTCATAAATACCGCCCTGGTTATGCTAAAATAAAATATACATAAAAGTCTGTTTTTCTCTATAACTTGTGAGAGAGAAATTAAGGTATCATTTCATGTTACATGTGTGAAATCATTCACTCCGTCTTTTGTCCAAATGTTTTTAACTTCTTATTGCTATGCAGTTCATTAAACCGATATAAGGAGAGCTATTGCAGCTTTGGTAGCTTGCAAGCAAACATTCTGATGGGGGCAGATAAAAAAAGTTATTTTTTTTTCTTCCACCATGTTAATAATGTCAAAAGAAGTGCTTATACAAATTTTGGCCACTCGACTACAATTACGAGGGCCGTAAACAATTAATTCGCCAGGGACCGCTAACAGGAAAAAAAAACAATTTCATTGGACAAATTTATTGGAACGGACACATCAATTGTTGAGCTATTTTTACAACATATTTTCTATCGGAATTCAGAAATTTCTCATATCATGGGCTCGACAGAGAGAGGAGCAGACGCAGTCAAACGCTGGTTCCAGTCTGAGTGACTTCTACGACAAAAAATTGACGCCATGGTATGACAAATGTCTCAATTCCAGAACTGTCAGTTCTCAGTTCACAGTTTGTTTGCCTTGGCTAGCTCTTCTAGCTCAGTCACTCAAGTTCACAGTATCTCGAACCCCAGACCTTCAGGGACAGTACACTGAACTTCGAACTCAGGTCCCCCCAACTGCGGTCCACTGCACTCGAACTCAGGACTTCGGACGCTCACACAGCTGCGGACACACTCAAGTCGAACTCCGGTCTCGAAGCTGGCTTCACTGCTATACAAGACTGGCTGGCTTGCTGTCCAACGACTACAACAACACTACTCAAGTTCACTCGCGTGTCGTAATTTATAACCGAACCATAGCTACGAGAATGTACGATGCTAGAAATTTCCACGGATGTCCAGAGATGGCACTCTCGAATTCTCTGGATTTCTCCCCTCTCTGCCGCGGTCGCTCTCTCTCCTCTCTATACCACAGCACATGCCCCAGAAAGCAGATGCGCGCGCAACTTCCGCGCCGAACTACGGCCGACCTTGCTCTTCTTCTGCCGGTCGTGAGATCGAATCTCACGTGGCCGTCACAATATGTTGACAAATAGCGCAACAATTGCTGTATCTGTTTCAATAAATATTTCCATGCAATTGTGCTTTTTTTTCTATAAACGGCCGCAGGGAATATCACTTTCTGGACAGCCTCGTAATTGCGGTCGAGTGGCCAAATTTGTGTAAGCACTTCTTTTGACATTATTAACATAGTGGAAGAAAAAAAATTAACCTTTTTATCTGCCCCCATCAGAACGTTTGCTTGTTAGCTGATAGAGCGCTGACTTACAATGACTGTGGATACGGGTTTGAATCCCGGTGATGGCGGAATGTATTATTTTGTGAAGGACAAAATCAAATTTCGTGATGGGTTTTCCTCGCGATTCTCTTGTTTCCTTTCATCAATCTATCATCACTCTCTATTTCAATATTAATAATAATTTCAGTATTGTTCACCCAAAATGTTGCAGCGTGATGCAGTACCATGATTGGCGTACAGATGGCATCAGTCTGAGGCGGCGTAGTACACTTTCGGGAGATGAAAGTGAACTTAAGTAGGACTTCGCCGCACATTGAACTTACATGGCTCAATCGACAGCTGACAGCACATAGATGAATCACGATATCTGCGATGAAAGTTACCGTTCGAACTCAAAGACCACTTCCACATGAAGGAATGGTGAGACGCAATAAACCTTTGGACCCTTTCGCCGTACAAAGGAAACAAGGAGAACTGTTAATTATGTTTTCAGACTATATGAAAGATCATAATGTTTAATTTTCAATTTCATACACGATTATTCTCTGCTCAACTAAATAGGGGAGTAGTGGGTACAGTGAGACATAAAATATTAAGACATATGTATGCAAGTGAAATTTCAAGTATTTTTAAAATCAAGTGCAATAGAAATATACAGAGTGATTTATGTAGAACTGACACATTTCTTTCATTAATTGTTTCAAAACGAATTGTGCTAGCGACAACGTATTATACCTAAAATGTAGAGGAATTTTGGGAGATTATTTACCTCTATAGCAAATGTTGAAAATGTCCTCCATCCTGCATAAGGCACAACTCAACACGTCGTTCCATGTTACTGGCCACTCGTTTGAGGACTCTGTTGTTAGCTTGAATCTCCTGTGTGATGTTGTGCTTCAGATTGTCCAATGTCTGGGGACGTGTGGCGTAAACCCTTTCTTTTAAGTAACCCCCCATAGATAGAAGTCCGGCGTTGTCAAATCCGGAGATCTCGGTGGCCACAGGTTCCTGGAAATTATTCGGTCGTCACATAACCGGATAAATGGAACCATGCTTCATCTGTGAACCATGTGATGGACAATATGGCAGGATTTTGCACAATGAACGTCTGAAATCAACGACAATAATTCAATCTTTTATCCTTATCTGGTTCCTATAGCTGATGAACAACCGTAACCCTATATGGCTTTAGGCTCTCTGACACATTGAGAAGGTGTACCCTGTCTCCTGCGACAAACGTCTTAATGATTTTTTGCGTGACTGCTCCAGTCGTGCTCTTACGTCAACAACAACAGTGGGAAGCCTAGATGAACGATGCTTGCCCTTTTCATTCACCAGAGATACAGTTGTTTCCAATTTGTTTACCAGTCCCAGTATTGTGTTTCTTTTGGGAGGATTGCGAACACCAAATTCTCTCTGGTATGCCCTTTGAGTATCTGTAATTGAATTCGTAATCCAGTATTGCTTCACAAGGAAGAATCGTTGATTTAATGTACTGCATTTTCACGTTGACACAAGCTGTCGAAAACAGCTGCCAACAATAGGAATAAAACATAAACATCTGCGCATCTAATGACAAGGAATCGAAACTCCAGAACATTCTGCTTAATTTGGTGCTAAAATTGGGTCAGTGCTGCCAACAATAGGAATAAAACATAAACATCTGCGCATCTAGTGACAAGGAATCGAAACTCCAGAACATTCTGCTTAATTTGGTGCTAAAATTGGGTCATTGAATGAATTTCCAACGGAATAATTAAAGAAAGAAATGTGTCAGTTCTATATAAATCACTCTGTACATTAAAACATGGAGTACAATAATACATACACAGAAATGTTAATAGATAAAGGACATAATATACAATGCGAGTTTGTCAAAAAAAAATGTCTCACGGTTCCCATTCAGGAGGGTACAGTGAGACACCACAGTGTCTATTAACGGACATTGAAATGATTTTCATTTATTTCAAAAGAAAAGAAAGCTTGCTGTTTCTTTATCTTGCCATGTTCTGTAGGCTTATTTAGAATCATTTTGATGTCTGACTTCGAAACCATTGAAACACCTGGAACATTTGGAAAAGTGAATTTTCCATGACATTTCAAACTTTTGCGAAAAAATAAAATGAATTTTTGGTGACAACAAAGCTTATAATTATAAGAATGTAATTTAATTCTTTATTATTTTTTAATATTTTTCTTAAATTTGGTGAATAATTTTTTATTTATGAAACCATTAAAATGTAATGTATCCATTATTTTAAGCTATAGTTCCTAATTTGGTTACTAGTAAGTTCATTTTTAATGTTAGTTACCGGTAAATGTAATATAATTACAGTTTATTTTTGCAAATAATTGTTAAATGGGAACAGTGAGACGTCTCAGTGTACCCTTCAATGGAATGTCTCACTGTTCCCTTTACGCATAGTTCGTTTGAAAATGTCGCCATCGCTTCAAAATCAAAACAAGAAAGACGAAACTTTGCCAAACATAACGTCAAATACCATAGTATTAGGTAACAAAACATTCATGTTTCTGTTTCATTTGTATATTCAGTATATACCTTCATTAAACACAAGCCAAAATTTTACTTCTAGAGTGAAAAATTACGAATTATTTTTTCATCACTCACCTTTATAACTAGAATCAAATCGAGTATGAAAATACTGTTACTTTATTCATGCAACATACAACTCCACTGTTACAAACATTTCAACATCAACATTTACCATCTAATAAAAATGTCTCACTGTTCTCCCTGTCTCACTGTACCCACTTCTCCCCTATACCTTACACGTAAACTCACAAATGAATATAAAAAATTAATTGTATAATTTTATTTACTCCGACACGACGTTCTTCACGTATTGTATGATTACCAAATATTTAAGGATAATTGAATGTAAACATAATTATGTAAATCATTTCACTATAATCTGTGAAAGAGTATTAAAAGAGAATTCTTAAGTTTTTTTAATCATAACATGTATATATTGTAAAATAAAACAATAAAGTTTTTATTTTGTTTATTCACATCTTACATTATTAATTTCATTTATTTATTGGACATCCAAGTACACTGGCGTTCGAAGATATCTGACTCCAACTAATCGATAGGGATCGATAATTTGTTCGTGTAAGTGTGGCTTCTTTAGTTATTACTTCTATGAATAGATGGCGAAGGTTACAATCAGTGTAGCCAATAGTACATAAATATATCCCCATTATAGAATTCAAAATTTCATCTCCTCTAATGATTGTAAAAAGCATTAGATTTAGCGGGGAAACTACGGATACTGTCAATTATAAAAATAATTTATACTTAATCTACATAATCATTTTTCCCAAACACTTTTTACTCTTCTCAATAATAGTGTCACCTGTTGAGAGCTAGCGGGACTATTTCAAAGTGTGTCAATTTTTTATATCTTTGGTTCTGACTTATCCCATGGAAGAAAACGTTCACTTACATGATTAGAAAATTGTAGGTCAGATATTTTTGAACGTCAGTATACAAGTGGAAGCCTATTTCACCAGTAGGTGCAATAGGGTTGTAGTTTGTAATTGAGGTGTTCCCTGGAATAACACCTTAACATACTTAATGTTTTTCCCAGTTTCTAGCATATATTCGTCCTTAATAACCAGGCTTCGAGACTTCGGACCCAAAAGAGCAGTTCAGTGGGAAATGCGCATAACGGCGTACTGAGTATAGTGGTAAAGCGTACAGTGGGTGGGGGTACTGTAGAATGAATGCCAACAAATATGCAAAGAAAAACGCTCTGGATTTGAAGGTTCTGATGAATAATTTGGCTTTCGTACAAACCTATTTTCAAACTGTGTCTGAAACAATTACACGGTTAGAAAAGTCAGAGCAAAAGATGCCGGAAACCCTCAAATTAGTTGAGGAAATGACGCAGAGAATTAATGAGACACCAAGTACACCGGTTACTGAACGTGTAAAACTGAAGTGGAAATCAATTTTATGTAAAAATAACGGATATGGAACATTGTGTAATATAAACAGCAAATTAGTGGACATTGAGTTGCCCAAGAATAAAGGACTGTCTCTTAGAGACTGCAATGATGTTAGGTTTTTTCGTTTTGCTCCTATCACGTCATGCGACATAGAGCGCAGCTTTTCACAGTACAAATTGTGTTTGGCAGAAGCGAAAAAGATTTACGTTTGGGGCACTGAAAATGTATCTTGTAGTACATTGCAATTCGGTACTGTAACTGCACTTCCTAAAGACGACCAATAGGATAAATGAAGAAATTAAAATTGCTACATGTTTATTTCCACCATTAACACTGTGTATAATTGAACAAAAATACTTATAAAAGACAGGAGAATAAATTATTTTCACATTCTTTTGACATTGTCATTATGTAATGTATATTTACTTTCAGAATGTACATATTTGTGTGTTCCCCCATACTACCGTACTCTACTCTAAATAGCAACGTTGTTACCTCAACACATCTCTACCTTTCACTACCTGCAGCGAGTCAACAACCTATAGTACATGCACAGTAAACTTATTGTATCGGGTCCCAAGTCTCGAAGCCTGTTAATAACACATCCCACGCTGACTGAATTCCTTCCTCAGCCGGGTAACTTACCCCAACTGGGAATCGAATCCGGGCCACCTGGTTTCACGGCCACACTCATTTGATGGGTGCGCAAACTAAACTCAGCCAGTGATAACTAGTAAGTGTCCCATATTTTTTTCAATATGTTTGGGAACCCTAATTATGTGGCATTCACTTTACAGTGGGGAAAACTTCGGAACAATCAAAACAAGGTAATCAGCCCAGCGGGATTCGAATCCACTCCCAAGCGCTGCCTCTGTTAGTAGGCACTACCGGTCGAGCTACGTCGGTGGCCGTAACAAAGTAAGAGTCTTATTGGAATCTTCGAACTGTTTGAATCAGATGCTGTACGGGAGGCCATCAATGTGAAAAGAGGGTTCGGCGGACAGACGGAGAAAATTAAATTCGACCGACAGGCTAACGTTCAGTGTGGGAAATAAATTTAATTAAAATTCATCGAGTAGTTTAGGAGAAGAAAGAAGAGAGCGCGGGTGTGGTCTTAACGCTTTAAGTATGCTAAAGGGAGCTGGGAATCGCTATCGGTGACAGTGGTGGACATTATTATGTGGAATATTGTGTAAGTACTAAAACAGGCACGCAAATCTGCATAAACAACTTAACTTCTTCCCTTCCAAATAAGAATTGGCATCATCGTCGTCTACGATATGGATTGGGCCAAGGATAGCTAAGTTCATAATGTCCCTGCGGTGGCTGAGTGGTCACGTCTTCAGCCTGTCATGAGGGTGGTTCGGGTTCGAATCCCGAATTTTTCATTGAAACTTCCATAGTGACACTTCTGGCGGACAAGATCGCAGTTAAGGTTTTTCTCGGGGTTCTCCACTATTACTATCTAATATTTTCTACTGCTACCACCACTATTACTATCTAATATTTCTACTGCTACCACCACTATTACTGTCTAATATTTCTACTGCTACCACCACTATTACTATCTACAATTTCTACTGCTTCCACCACTATTACTATCTAATATTTTCTACTGCTATCACCACTATTACTATCTAATATTTTCTACTGCTACCACCACTATTACTATCTAATATTTTCTACTGCTACCACCACTATTACTATCTAACATTTTCTACTGCTATCACCACAATTACTATCTAATATTTTCTACTGCTATCACCACAATTACTATCTAACATTTTCTACTGCTACCACCACTATTACTGTCTAATATTTCTACTGCTACCACCACTATTACCGTCTAATATTTCTACTGCTACCACCACTATTACTATCTACAATTTCTACTGCTTCCATCACTATTACTATCTAATATTTTCTACTGCTATCACCACAATTACTATCTAACATTTTCTACTGCTATCACCACAATTACTATCTAACATTTTCTACTGCTATCACCACTGTTACTATATAACATTTCCTACTGCTATCACCACTATTACTATCTAATATTTCTACTAATATCACCACTATTACTATCTAATATTTCTACTGCTACCACCACAATTACTATCTAATATTTTCTACTGCTACCACCACTATTACTATCTAATATTTTCTACTGCTATCACCACTATTACTATCTAATATTTTCTACTGCTATCACCACTATTACTATCTAATATTTTCTACTGCTATCACCACTATTACTATCTAATATTTCTACTGCTACCACCACTATTACTATCTAATATTTATACTGGTACCACCACTATTACTATCTAATATTTCTACTGCTATCACCACTATTACTATCTAGAAGTTTTACTGTTACCACCACTATTACTATCTAATATCTCTACCACCTCTACTACTACCACTACCACTACCACCACCACCACCACCACCACCACTACCATTACTGCTATCACCACTATTATTTCTATTGCTACCACCACTATTGCTAATATTTCTACTGCTTTCGCCACTATTATTTCTATTACAACTATTCGTACTGATATTTTATTAATTACTACTATGAACTATGTCTATCAATACTGCTACTAATATAACAACATTACATAGATATTTTATTATGAGTTATAAAAATCGCAATACGATGTTCCCATTTTTTCAACGAATCATGAACTGTTCTATCAGATAAACACAGTTATCCAGTTCAGACCTACTCGCACATTAGTCGGCTTGTAGTAGCATGGTGTGTTAAGTCACCAAGATTCGAACCCGAAATTTTGAAGTGTTCTGTTCTTAAAGAATCGGGACTGTAATTGGAACTTTCGAAACTTAAATTTCTTGCCTTCAATGCCACAGTACCGACAGAGAGAGGAAGTGAGCGCTTTGATTGGTCGCAGGGAAATCTAAATTTAGTCCTAACTTGAAAATATTTTTATGCTCGATCATGCCGAAATGTAGTAATTATACACCTGGTAGCAGCCCTTTAATGGACCTCATTAAAGTACACCTATTCATTAAAGTTCAGGTGTTCCGCCAATCAGAAAACATCATTGTAGCAATATGAAAGCGCAAGTATCGATTATTCTCGGATATCCAATCGAAAGACAACTAGCGAAACGTCAAGGAGGCTGGAAATCCTATACTGTCACAGAAGGTTATGTTCTGTTACTATAATAATTAGCGTTAATTGTAAATAATATTCAAATACATTCAAATTGTCATCTCGTTTTTCAATTTCTAAATCAATTTCAAGGTTATATCAAGATTAATGTTCATTTTACTCTCTAGATTAGGGGAGAGTCGGGTAGTATCGGACAGTGCGTTTCTTTCATCTACCATCATATGGTAGTACCTGAATGACATGGTTACGTTTCTCTATGCGATATCACAGAAAAATAACTATGTCAATCAGGTACTATCATCGTGTGGTAGATGAAAGAAACTCACTGTCCGATATTACCCGATGTCCGATACTACCCGACTCTCCCCTATATCAAGGTCAATGACATTTGTTCCTCGGAAAAAATCAACACTTTCGCGTCTATGCACATCTCACAATTTACGAGATATTTGACAAGGTCAGTTCCGCTCCCCAGTCAGATAAGAATAACATGAATACTTATGAATAATTTCAAGTTAGAAATATGGTCGAGCATAAAAAGTCGTATGAAACTTGCCTATAATGGTAATTAAGACTCGCGTCTTAATTGCTACCATTATAGGCTCGTTGCATAATGTACCATTACGGTACAATAGTTTTCCACTATCTTTAATCGGTGATAAGCATAATAAAATTGTGAATTCTGCAAAAATAGTGGAATGATTACAGATAAAACGAGAGTGCCTCTATAAAATCAGCTCCGAAACCGTCTTTGACCACCAAAAATTGTATCCGGACCAGCTGGGACTTCAACTGGAATCTCCAGCTAGTCGTTCGGGTGACAGTTCACCTAGACACACATTTTAATACGAAATACACTGTACCAGCACCCCCTCCGCTCACCCCGGCACACGCGAACCCTCTATTCAGCTCATTCCGACCGGATCCGATTTCGGCGGGATAACATTATCATATAAATGAACACGTTTCAATAATTTGCACCCAGCCTATTTCTCCCTCCCCGGAGCCTCCACCCTGCCGAATAACAAAAAACATTCGTATGAAAACTTTTTTCCATTATCATGCGGATCAGTTACCTAATAAAAAAAAAAGAGGTGTAATACGCGCATTCTTGTATATCCAATATTTACGATTTAATTGCGATGGAGTTACGTACGGGGCTAATTAGAGCTTCTGAAAGAAATATATTACAGGATAATTAGTTAAAGCTAAGTTTCAAGGTTTTATTTTCAATTAAAATACCTCATTCCTGAAGAAGTAGCAACAGAATGCGTAATTCACTAACAATGTAACTTGACGACGTGCTTTTTTTTAATATCTGCTTATTTCATGGTTGCCAACATTAATAATAATAAAATACCGATATTATTTATTTAAGTTTTAATTTATTTATACACTATTAATGTAGGCGGTCACTTACAGGAAAAAATTCCTTCATTGCACTTGGATTTTTATTATAGTGGCTGGTATGCATAAGTTGAAGTAAATGCTATTGCTAAGGTTTTCGTAATATATACCAAGTACCTTACTATAATAATACCGAACAGCTAGCAGTTTTACGTGCGAACGACGATGGTGCTGCTACCTACCTGCCGGGATGGAGATACTCGCGAAACAAGCTGTAATCAGCTGCAATGTATATTGTTGCTGGGCTAGTTAATTTGTTAATAGTTTTATGAATTAGTACTAGTGTTAAAATGTCAGGGTTTATATGTGCTGTTTATAATTGTGACAATTGCAGCATTACAAATTGCTCCAAATCGTACTTTCGATTTCCGACAGTTCATAAAACGTAAATCAACAACATTCTTTAGTAGGCCTAATTCCTTCGTTTTTGTGTTGATGGAAAAATACAAATTAGTTTTTTTTATTTAGACCTAATAAATAAATAGAAGTTAAAATGTATTGGATTTTAAGGTTTTATCAAATTAAGTTTTATTGTTGTCCACATGCCTTTACTAATTATTACAAGCATCAGATTACTATCAATTTTATCTTTGCAGTTGTCAGCAGTGCGTATATAAAACATTACTGTAAATTCATTCCTAATATCAGATTGATTTTGTCTCGGTAAACCAAAGAAAAAATATGTAACAATTAATTACGGAAAGTAATATGAAGTATGCAATATTTCTCATAATATGCAGCTTTGATGTAAGATAATTTTACATTAAATATTATTCAACATTTCTTAAGTGTTTCATATATAATTCCACATTAGTAACTCACGTTTTAAACAATAGTTCGAATCTCGCTATGTTAATATTTGTAAAGGGTGCGTCAGAAAGAACGGATGGATTTCAAACTATCGATACGCAACGAGGAGAGAGATATAGTGAGGGGGACCACGACTGTTGGGTCAGCCATAGAATGCAGTTTCAGTTGAGAACATGGTGTTGGTCTGGTGTACAACGTGCTTTCATCGTAGAGACATTTTTGAAAAATGAAGAGTCTGTGATCGCCACTCAGGACTCATTTCGACATCGGATGTCACGCTAGGATTCCAACTCGGAATACAATTTTGCGGTGGGTGGCTTCATTTCGTATCACAGGTTCAACATTAAAGAAGAAATCAACTGGACGAAATTCTATTGCACTGAGATTGTCCGAGGCTACGGTAAGATCTCGCGCCCTGCGACTTCTTTCTTTGGGACCATTTGAAGGCGTAAGTTTGTAAACATCGATCACATACACTGGACGAACTGAAGACAGCGATTCGTGAAGAAATCGTGGCAATTGCACCAGCTATGACTGTGAAAGTAATGGCGAACATCAGAAAACGCCTCGATATCTGTATTGAAAGCCAAGGACATCATATGGATAATGTTGTTTTCCATAAATAAACTGCATGTATTGGTGAATATGTTGATAACAATAAATTTTTGATTTGATGAATCTTTACAATTTTCTTGCCATGTGAAATCCATCCGTTCTTTCTGACGCACTCTGTATTTGTGGACGTAATTCCATCCCTCTGCGCTAGATGTCAGGTCCGCGATTTTTCGCACTCACGCCAATGCTGCTATACAGTAGACTATACAGCTGTCCGGTATTATTATAGTAAGGTATTTGTATATACTATGGTCTCTGTGTATAAAAACCAGTAATAAATTCTTTCCTACGTAGCAGAAAGTTGATCTGGAAGGGCGTGTTTAGCTTATGCTAGAATTTGTAGTTTAAACCACTATTTATACGCATAACAAGAAGTATATACTTCTACTTCTAAGTAGTGTAAACTAAGAAAATTCGTAGTCTCCCTGTTTGAGATTTTGTTAGCTCAGCACAAGCATTTGTACGGTTTAATATGGCAGAATTCATGCAAATTCGCGCTAGAAAAACCTACAAGAAAAGACGAAAGCAATCAGAACGTGATTGTAAGTTGTATAGGTTTCACAAATAAAAAATGTTATATGATCAGTTTTTGTAATGGACTATCGAAATGTTGATTTTGAGATAACTGGAATTCTGTCAGTTGATTTTTGTTATTGTTATCTAAAATAATATACTCTTAACAAAATGAATGTATGACGTATTTATAATACATACATTTAATTTACGTGAAAAAACTCCGTGTGCGTACAATATTTTAGATTACGTGTAACTAACATTTTGGACCTGTCTGATTTATGTCTGATTTTTACTTTACTTTACTTTACTTGTTATTCATTTTCTTCATAATTTGCTTTTCGTAATTTTTTTTTTTTGCTGTAAACTTCAGACTTAACTCTCATAGTCTGGATGGCTTTTTCTTCATCACTTCTTGCGGCAGGAGTTTGCGACTTGTTTGATAATGCTGGGTATTCTTTTAATAGATTAACAAACAGCGGTTGTTCTCAATCTCTCTCTTCCACACTTCCCATTTCGTCGTCCCTTTTCTTGTTAAACTAACCAGATTTTGAGGACAACAATCAATTTTCCCACCAAGAAATTAATATAAATACATGGAAGGCGAAAACTAACGAATCTTAGCGGATAAGCCCGAAGTACTGTCGATAATCGATATAATCGAATATTCTTGATAGTTTATACTACTGCCGCGTATTACATACTTCATAGTAGTAGTATCAGGATTATGCATACAAAATGAAGTATATACTTCTACTTCAGTATCTTCTACAGTCAAAGCAAAAGGTAATACTACAACTTTATGCATTCCATCCTGCTCACTTGTCCGCATTTCCGAATTAGATCGCACTAACTTGGTTTGGAGGCAATAATTCTGCTGAATCATTTAGCATCGGGGGTTGGAGATAAGTTTAAGGCTTATTTTTCTAGTAGAAAAGGAAGAGCTAAATGGTGTCAGTGAGATACATTGTTGTATTTATGGCACTCTGAAAGTAATTCTTATTTTTTTCAGAGTGAAACTTTGAAATTATAATAGATAATAAATCGAGAAAAACAAGGAAATGCTTTAATATATTATGCATTTAAATATGCAAAATAAATATATGCATTTGAAAGGAAAACCCTCGAAATATGCAATTATGCAAAATAGATCGGCAAAGATCCAGTTTTACTTTTTCAATACTATACCAAATCAATAAAAGCAAACAATTGCATGAAGTTCCACATAATAAAAGTTAGTCTCTAGTTCTTTCATTGTTAGTCTCCTTCATGACAGACGCTTGAAGAAATTATAGTATTATGACACTAATAATAAATTAAGTCTTAGTAAAACTACATGTATATAAAAACTACAAAGAGATAAAATAATTCTTTATCAGCTTCTCTAACAATAAGAGTAAGATTGAAAAATGAGTTCTATTCAGTCAATACTTAACATAAACAAAATAAAACATGTTATAATAACATTTACACAGATTTTAAAAACAAACGTTTTCGCCAATTCTGATTGACATCTTCAGGTCGTGTAGGTCGAATGGAACATGTTATAAAAAGTGAACACTTGGTATATGACGTTAAAAACCAAAGTTACAACTGTAATATCACTTAAAAACAGAGAATAGAATATAGCAAAAAGCCTCCACGATGTGTGTAGAATCACTGTGTTGAAAGAGGCGTGTGTGAACCAAGGGAACAGCAAAACTCTTCTGTCATTGCAGATACAGTTTTCAAGATAGATTTGAAGATGCTACGAACAGGTCGGTCGTGTGGCCGTTATGGAGAGCGGGAAAAATCCTGTAAATTGTAAGGTTAGATTGAAAGAATATTTAGAAGCATTTAAGTATTATTTAAATCTTCTAAAACAATACTTACAAAAAATGGAAGAACGTCTTGAAATCCATGAGGACGGCGACACGACTGATCTTTACATTAAGTGGTAGCGTATGACGAAAACTGTATACGTTGCAAGACTAGTGGATGAATGACCGTTACTTGCGTGTGATTTTAAACAGCGGGTTATTTGAATTTGGGTATTGTTCGTTAAGGAGCGGGCTATCATTATTATTAGAAAAGGTGGTAATATATAGTTCCTCCTCAGCATTCATATAATTATGATTGTTAATAGTCTTTAAGACCTGAAGGGCTTCTTCTATGCCAGTAAGTTCGTGATTAAGGGAAATGAGATGCGTGGCAAACTTTGATTTATTCCTATTGAATTTGAAGTCAGAGACGTGCTCTTTGTAACGCGTGCGAAAATTCCTTTTTGTTTGGCCAACGTATTTACTGGGACAGTTTTACATTGTAATAGATAGATACCGCTATTGGCAAATTTATTGTAATTTTGAATGTTATTGGGAATTATATTATTAAGTTTGTTGTATTACCACCTTTTCTAATAATAATGATAGCCCGCTCCTTAACGAACAATACCCAAATTCAAATAACCCGCTGTTTAAAATCATACGCAAGTAACTGTCATTCATCCACTAGTCTTGCAACGTATACAGTTTTCGTCATACGCTACCACTTAATGTAAAGATCAGTCTTGTCGCCGTCCTCGTGGATTTCAAGACGTTCTTCCATTTTTTGTAAGTATTGTTTTAGAAGATTTAAATAATACTTAAATGCTTCTAAATATTCTTTCAATCTAACCTTACAATTTACAGGATTTTTCCCGCTCTCCATAACGGCCACACGACCGACCTGTTCGTAGCACCTTCAAATCTATCTTGAAAACTGTATCTGCAATGACAGAAGTTTTGCTGTTTCCTTGGTTCACACACGCCTCTTTCAACACAGTGATTCTACACACATCGTTGAGGCTTTTTGCTATATTCTATTCTCTGTTTTTAAGTGATATTACAGATGTAACTTTGGTTTTTAACGTCATATACCAAGTGTTCACTTTTTATAACATGTTCCATTCGACCTACACGACCTGAAGATGCCAATCAAAATTGGCGAAAACGTTTGTTTTTAAAATCTGTGTAAATGTTATTGTAACATGTTTTATTGTGTTTTATGTTAAGTATTGACTGAATAGAACTCATTTTTCAATTAGCATTCAACTTAACGGAACCAATATGCCTTTGAAAAAAAATAAGAGTAAGAACTAGAATCATACGAATAGTACTAATAGATTACAAAAGTGTTAACCTTCACTGGAAATTTTTTCTGAGAAAAATATTTGTTTGATACTAATATGTATTATAATTTTTTTATTGTAGTCTACTCTATCCAGCTATCTATCTTCTAGCTTAGTTATTAAAATCTGGACAGTCAATACTTATATTAGTTCCACTCTGTAAGTTAAAGACAAAAAATATTAGAATCCAGTGACCGATATGGAATTCCAGTCCACATGATGAAGTCAGTACTAATTTGTCTATGAGAGGTAATGTTTTGTTTGTATGTTTAGTCAACAGTTCGAAGATTGGGGAATACAAGGAGAGCAAAGGGAGTACAAGAATAACAATGAGAAGACAAGGAGAATAAGGGGAATACAAGGAGAAGAGGAGAAATTCAAGAAGAATGAGGCGAATGCAAGCAGATCAAGGGGAATTCAAGGAGAACAAGGATAACAAAAGAAAAACAAAGGTAATACAAGGAGAACGGCGATAATAAAAGAAAAACAATGGTAACACAAGGAGAACAAGGGTAATAAAAAGGGTAATATAAGGAAAATAAGGGTAATAAAACTAAAACAAGGGTAATACAAGGAGAACAAAGGTAATAAAAGAAAAACAAGGGTAACACAAGGAGAACAAGGGTAATAAAAGAAAAACAATGGTAATACAAGGAGAACAAGGGTAATAAAAAGAGTAATATAAGGAAAATAAGGATAATAAAACTAAAACAAGGGTAATACAAGGAGAACAAAGGTAATAAAAGACAAACAATGGTAATAGAAGGAGAACAAGGGTAATAAAAGAAAAACAATGGTAACACAAGGAGAACAAGGGTAATAAAAAGGGTAATATAAGGAAAATAAGGGTAATAAAACTAAAACAAGGGTAATACAAGGAGAACAAAGGTAATAAAAGACAATGGTAATAGAAGGAGAACAAGGGTAATAAAAGAAAAACAATGGTAACACAAGGACAACAAGGGTAATATAAGGAAAATAAGGGTAATAAAACTAAAACAAGGGTAATACAAGGAGAACAAAGGTAATAAAAGAGAAACAAGGGTAACACAAGGAGAACAAGGGTAATAAAAGAAAAACAATGGTAATACAAGGAGAACAAGGGTAATAAAAAGAGTAATATAAGGAAAATAAGGGTAATAAAACTAAAACAAGGGTAATACAAGGAGAACAAAGGTAATAAAAGACAAACAATGGTAATAGAAGGAGAACAAGGGTAATAAAAGAAAAACAATGATAATATAAGGAGAACAAAGGTAATAAAAAACAAACAATGGTAATAGAAGGAGAACAAGTATAATAAAAGAAAAACAATGGTAATATAAGGAGAACAAGGGTAATAAAAAGGGTAATACAAGGAAAATAAGGGTAATAAAACTAAAACAAGAGCAATGCAAGGAGAACAAAGGTAATAAAAGAAAACCAAGGGTAATACAAGAATAACTATGAGAAGACAAGGAGAATAAGGGGAATACAAGGAGAAGAGGAGAAATTCAAGAAGAATGAGGCGAATGCAAGCAGATCAAGGGGAATTCAAGGAGAACAAGGATAACAAAAGAAAAACAAAGGTAATACAAGGAGAACGGCGATAATAAAAGAAAAACAATGGTAACACAAGGAGAACAAGAGTAATAAAAAGAGTAATATAAGGAAAATAAGGGTAATAAAACTAAAACAAGGGTAATACAAGGAGAACAAAGGTAATAAAAGAAAAACAAGGGTAACACAAGGAGAACAAGGGTAATAAAAGAAAAACAATGGTAATACAAGGAGAACAAGGGTAATAAAAAGAGTAATATAAGGAAAATAAGGGTAATAAAACTAAAACAAGGGTAATACAAGGAGAACAAAGGTAATAAAAGACAAACAATGGTAATAGAAGGAGAACAAGGATAATAAAAGAAAAACAATGGTAACACAAGGAGAACAAGGGTAATAAAAAGGGTAATATAAGGAAAATAAGGGTAATAAAACTAAAACAAGGGTAATACAAGGAGAACAAAGGTAATAAAAGAAAAACAATGGTAATACAAGGAGAACAAGGGTAATAAAAGAAAAACAATGGTAATACAAGGAGAACAAGGGTAATAAAAAGGGCAATATAAGGAAAATAAGGGTAATAAAACTAAAACAAGGGTAATACAAGGAGAACAAAGGTAATAAAAGACAAACAATGGTAATAGAAGGAGAACAAGGGTAATAAAAGAAAAACAATGGTAATATAAGGAGAACAAAGGTAATAAAAAACAAACAATGGTAATAGAAGGAGAACAAGCATAATAAAAGAAAAACAATGGTAATATAAGGAGAGCAAGGGTAATAAAAAGGGTAATACAAGGAAAAATAAGGGTAATAAAACTAAAACAAGAGTAATGCAAGGAGAACAAAGGTAATAAAAGAAAACCAAGGGTAATACAAGAATAACTATAAGAAGACAAGGAGAATAAGGGGAATACAAGGAGAACAGGCGAAATTCAAGAAGAATGAGGCAAATGTAAGCAGATCAAGGGGAATTCAAGGAGAACAAAGGTAAAAAAAGACAAACAATGGTAATAGAAGGAGAACAAGGATAATAAAAGAAAAACAATGGTAATATAAGGAGAACAAGGGTAATAAATGGGGTAATACAAGGAAAATAAGGGTAATAAAACTAAAACAAGGGTAATACAAGGAGAACAAAGCTAATAAAAGAAAAACAAGGGTAATACAAGAATAACTATGAGAATACAAGGAGAATAAGGTGAATACAAGGAGAACAGGCGAAATTCAAGAAGAATGAGGCGAATGCAAGCAGATCAAGGGGAATACAAGGAGAACAAAGGTAATACAAGGAGAACAAGGGTAATACAAGAACAAGGGCAATGCAAGGAGAACAAGGGTAATACAAGAAGAACAAGGGTAATACAAGAACAAGGGTAATGCAAGGAGAACAAGGGTAATAGAAGGAGAACAAGGGTAATAGAAGGAGAACAAGGGTAATAGAAGGAGAACAAGGGTAATACAGGGAGAACAAAAATAATGCAAGGAAAACAAGGGTAATACAAGAATAACTATGAGAAGACAAGGAGAATAAGGGGAATACAAGGATAACAGGCGAAATTCAAGAAGAATGAGGCGAATGCAAGCAGATTAAGGGGAATACAAGGAGAACAAAGGTAATACAAGGAGAACAAGGGTAATACAAGAACAAGGGTAATGCAAGGAGAACAAGGGTAATACAAGGAGAACAAGGGTAATACAAGAACAAGGGTAATGCAAGGAGAACAAGGGTAATAGAAGGAGAACAAGGGTAATAGAAGGAGAACAAGGGTAATAGAAGGAGAACAAGGGTAATAGAAGGAGAACAAGGGTAATACAGGGAGAACAAAAATAATGCAAGGAAAACAAGGGTAGTCTAATTCAAGAAAAACAATACAAGGAGAACAAGGGTAATATAAGGCGAAGAAGGGCAATACAATGAGAGCTAGGACAATACAAGGAAAACAAGGGTAATACAATAAGATAAAGGGTAATACAAGGCGAACAAGGGCAATACAATAAGAGGTAGGGGAATACAAGGAGAACAAAGGATGTTGCATTTTTATGTGACTCAATTCCCAAATTACCTCAGTGATATCTTGTGGGGAAAGGGACTTAGTTCTACGACAAAATAAAACAGAGTTTGAATCACTTGCATTTACAAAGTTAAAGTACGGTACAGTGCACAAAACCAGAATTAGAACACTGTTAAGGCTGCGGTGTCATAGTCATTAGTCATCGTTATCAGATTCGGCGTCGCTGCGGGTTTAAAAATCTGCAAGCAACAGCTGACGTGAGTGAGTGAACTGCACGCTAGCAGTTGGAATTAATTATGACTTAAGACATTCACGTTGATCAACGAGGTGCGAGATCTTTGGATATCTGCACCGCGGCACACATGAGATGCAGAGACATCCAGTCCTCCAGATAGGTTTTCCCTTTCCTCCTTCCCTATAATCCCTGATGAGGGAGACGACATCTAGCTCTGAAACGTTAGAAGTCTCCACATCATGGTGCAAATACCCAAAAACCTCTCTTCAGATCAGATTAATGTTTGGCTTTCATTCTCGTGAACACTTATATCAACTCTGTTACGTAACTCAGAGAGGAGTTGGGCAAATATTATTGACTACTACATTACTGTATCTGTAAAGGGTCTCTGTAGAGAGACTTATCGGCGATTATCTGTAGGCCTACAGTCTTACCTCAGGGTATATCAGAATTGTAAAATTGTGTATAGACGCTCAGACTTACCTGCTAGACTTTTAATTCACAAACAAGACGTAAGAGTTTGTTGAAATCAATAATGAACCCAGAAATGCTTGAGCACAGTTTCTGAAATATGCACTTCCATAGCTTGCCGCCATTTTGCTACAGAGAGCTTCTTAAAACGAAACAGTGACGAAATTCTGACCACATGCTCGCAGTATCTTTTGTCTCTGTGTTTACTTTTACTCCTGTTTAATTTGGAGCGCTACAGGCGAAAAAAATTCAAGGAGACGCTGAACTATGGAGACTTACTTCAAGGCCGAAAGTCTTGATACATTTCGCCAATACACAAGGGGTTTGCCTGTGGATTTGGGTTTGCACAGACTTGCCTCTAGATAATTCTCTGCGTGTATGGGGCCTTGAAAATTAGTACATATTATTGGGTCACATTTATGTTATATTTGTATGGAAGTGTGTATGCGTCAATGCCTATGTGTGGGTGTGTGTGTGTGTATGTATGTATGTATGTATGTATGTATGTATGTATGTATGTATGTATGTATGTATGTATGTATGTATGTATGTATGTATGTATGCATGCATGTATGTAAGTAATGTATGTATGTAATGTAATGTAATGAATGTAATGTATGTATGTTTGTATGTTATGTAACATAATGTAATGTATGTTATGTAACGTAACGTAATGTAATGTAATGAATGTAATGTAACATAATGTAATGTAATGTATGTATGTTATGTAATGTATGTATGTTATGTAACGTAACGTAATGTAATGAATGTAATGTAATGTATGTATGTTATGTAATGTAATGTAATGTATGTATGTATGTATGTAATGTAACGTAACGTAATGTAATATAATGTATGTATGTATGTTATGTAATGTAATGTATGTATGTTATGTAACGTAACGTAATGTAATGTAATGTAATGTAATGTAATGTAATGTATGTATGTATGTATGTATGTATGTATGTATGTATGTATGTATGCACGTAGTTTACATTATGTAGCCTATATATCTCGTATGTTAATGAACATGTTCATTAGACTTTATTTATTCTTTTTATGAATACTACCACCTCTCAAAATATATAATTTTTAACACTCTGTATACGAGGCTAACCTTTCTCTACCTGCCAGCCATAAGTCCAGTGCATACAGAAGGAACATAAATCTCCATTCCATTCCCGGATATCGAACTCGGGTCCACTCAATTTGTAACCAGTAAAGCCGCAGCGCAGGACACAATTCCGCTAGTGGGGCGCGTCCCCTGGTTTGAGCATTATGTAGTGACTGACCCCAGCTGCAGGGGAGTGAAAAGTACATAATTCTGTAGCCTATCGAAATGAGATGTATCGAATACGAGACGGTGCTGGTAGCGATCCGCCCGCCCCCATTGTTGTATTTCTGTCCTGTGTATGTCATCTGCCGATCATTAGCATAAGAACAAGTAAATACTACGCAGCGCAATTATCGGCGATTCATTCATGCGGACACGCGGGTACAGTCGCTGCACATGGCGCTCACAGTCCGGGCACTTATGCTTGGCACCCAGAAACAATGAACCGCTAACTCCTCTTCAGCGGCAGAGGCTACTCAGAGATGGCGCGAGAATATGGAGGACATCAATGGAGACTCGGCGAGACAGGATTGAAACGGGAAGCCGATGTGGTCTGAGACAGGGCCAGATTTAGGTACAGTCCGGATCAGCTTACTGGGCAGGGCATAGTTGCGCCCCACGGTCAGGTAAGTTGCAGGAGATTAAAAAGGAGTCCCTGTTTTGTGGGCATAGTTGCGCCCCGTTCCATCAGGCAGAGAAAAGGGGCATGGCATAGTTGCGCCCCGATGAAATAGGTAGAGAAAAAGACACCACGGAAACTCGAGGCTCATAATCAACCAACCTTATTGATTTCTTATCGATTTAATATTCATTCAACACTTTATTAACTGTTTTTCTACTGAATAATTTCAAGGGAAAAATTGTTCCGGGGCCGGGTATCGATCCCGGGACCTCTACCAACTGAGCTACCCGGAAACTCCACCCGACACCGTCTCAACTTTTCCCTCTATATCCACACAACTCGCGTGGGCTGACGAAACGCCAGAGACCCACATCGAGTGCACACAAACTCTGTGTGACTTGGAATTGTGGTTTTCTGTTAACGTACACAGTGACGTATATATTATGCAAATCTAGTCTTTCAGTTAAAGCTTCCTGTAAAGCAGATTTGAATAATTTCAAGGGACAAAATGTTCCGGGGCCGGGTATCGATCCCGGGACCTCTGGTTGAACGTACCAGCGCTCTGCCAACTGAGCTACCCGGAAACTCCACCCGACACCGTCTCAACTTTTCCCTTTATATCCACACAACTCGCATGGGCTGACGAAACGCCAGAGACCCACATCGAGTGCACACAAACTCTGTGTGACTTGGAATTATGGTTTTCTGTTAACGTACACAGTGACGTATATATTATGCAAATCTAGTCTTTCAGGTAAAGCTTCCTGTAAAGCAGATTTGAATAACTTCAAGGGAAAAATTGTTCCAGGGCCTGGTATCGATCCCGGGACCTCTGGTTGAACGTACCAGCGCTCTCCCAACTGAGCTACCCGGGAACTCCACCCGACACCGTCTCAACTTTTCCCTCTATATCCACACAACTCGCGTGGGCTGACGAAACGCCAGAGACCCACATCGAGTGCACACAAACTCTGTGTGACTTGGAATTGTGGTTTTCTGTTAACGTACACAGTGACGTATATATTATGCAAATCTAGTCTTTCAGGTAAAGCTTCCTGTAAAGCAGATTTGAATAATTTCAAGGGAAAAATTGTTCCGGGGCCGGGTATCGATCCCGGGACCTCTGGTTGAACGTACCAGCGCTCTGCCTACTGAGCTACCCGGAAACTCCACCCGACACCGTCTCAACTTTTCCCTTTATATCCACACAACTCGCATGGGCTGACGAAACGCCAGAGACCCACATCGAGTGCACACAAACTCTGTGTGACTTGGAATTGTGGTTTTCTGTTAACGTACACAGTGACGTATTTATTATGCAAATCTAGTCTTTCAGGTACGTTCAACCAGAGGTCCCGGGTTCGATACCCGGCCCCGGAACAATTTTTCCCTTGAAATTATTCAAATCTGCTTTACAGGGAGCTTCACCTGAAAGACTAGATTTGCATGTTTTTCTACTGTTCATGCAGTGATTATTGCCTACCGTAAAAATGAGCACCATGAAGTTGGCAGTACTTTATTAACCGACATATTCAAATGAGTGAGCCGTTGGAATATGGGGCATTAGCAGTCTTGATATTTTATTAGTGATTTTCACACCGTCTGTGGCGTAGACTAGAGTTAGGTTAATTTAAATGAAAGTTAAGGTTAGTGAAAAGGGTAAAGAGTTAATAATTCACAATGGTTCTAAGTTTCAATTTTCGAAACCCTGTACCGGAGGGTTAAGATATCGATGTACAAACAAAAAATGCAGTTCATTTATTGTATGCGACCGATAAAAAAAAAGTGTCATTTAAAATAGCAAAATTGATCATATGCTAGGCCTGGTTGATTTCAATGCAACTACCACTATAATATTTTTAAGTAATTTATTTATTTTATGACAATCACTTTCGTGTGTACTATACTCATCGGAGCGCAACTATGCCATGTCCATCCTGGTACCTGATTTCTTCGGGGCGCAACTATGCCATGCCTAGGCCTCCCAATTGACCGCGGGGCGCAACTATGCCATACCGAGCTTACTTCTTTAGCAACTCAAAATCATAAACCTCAGATATTATGTATAACTGAACATCATATGAAGCAACAGGAAATACTACAACTGTCTTTACATGGATATGTATTAAGTTCTCATTTCCGTAGACATGTCTTCCAAAAAGGGGGTGCCTGTATTTTTATCAGAGAGGATCTATTATTTAGTAAAATTGATATATCTGATTTTTGTCTTGAACAAGATATTGAAATCTGTGGAATACAAATTGGTTATGAGATATCAAATTTAATTATCTTATGTGTTTATAGGGCGCCAATGGGAGATTATAAGAAATTTACAACTAACTTAGATTCATTATTGAAAAGACTTTATAAACCACATACCGAATTTGTAATCTGTGGTGACATAAACATAGATTATCTATCAGAAAGCTCACGTAAAAGAAAATTAAACTCACTTCTTGAAACTTATAATCTTAGTCACACAGTAAGTTTTCCAACCAGAACATAAGCTGGAAGTAGTACTGCCATTGATAATATATTTATAGATAAAAGTAGATTGAATTCCTATTCAACAGTACCATTAGTCAATGGCCTGTCTGATCACTATGCACAAATTCTAAGTGTTTTCAATATGAGTGAAAAATTCCAAAGTGTTAATCTAAAAATAAAAAAAAAAGGATTATAAATGCTGAATCTCTTCATCATTTAAATACATGTCTACAAAATGAATCTTGGGAAAATGTATATAGTACCGATACCATTGATATTAATACTAAATTTAATGCATTTTTCACTACATTTACGAATTATTTCAATGAATGTTTTCCAGTCAAGGTGGTGAAAAAATGTAAAAGTAAAAACATGTGGATAACTCAGGGAATTAAAATATCATGTGCTAGAAAAAGGAATCTATATTTAATGAGTGGGAATAGTGATGATCCTCATGTTCTTAATTACTACAAGAATTACTGCAAAACTTTGACAAAAGTTATAAAAGATGCAAAGAAAATGTATCTGAATGAAAAAATACAAAATTCAGATAATAAGATTAAAACTATTTGGGATATTATTAAAAATGAAACTAATCGATATTCAAAGAGTGAAAATATTACTTGCATTAAAATCAATGATAGTAAAATAGATAACCAAAAATCAATTGCAAATCATTTTAACGACTTCTATATAAATATTATTCAGAACTTAAACATTCAAGATTGTGCAGAAGATGCTGCACTTGGTTACCTAACTGATGCATTTAACACTGAGTTTTTAGGTCTCAAATTTATTCCCACTACCGCAGCAGAAATCATGCATGTGATAAAACAACTAAAAACAAAATATTCCTCTGGATATGATGAAATTCCAAGTAAAGTTCTGAAAGCTTGTTCTGAAATATTATCCCCTCCGTTAAGCTATCTATGCAATTTGTCAATACAATGTGGTATTTTTCCAGAAAGACTCAAGTATTCAATAGTAAAACCAATATACAAAAAGGGAGATAAATGTACTTTGCTAATTATAGACCCATATCATTATTAACAACATTTTCAAAAGTGTTTGAGAAAGTTATGTATAATAGATTATATCATTACCTGAAGTCCAACAATGTATTAGTTTTAGAAAAGTTTGGATTTAGAAAACAAAAATCGACAGAGAATGCTGCTTTTAGTTTGGTGGATGAAATACTAAATTAATTAAATTCGAAACTACATGTAGGTGGGATTTTTTGTGACTTGGCTAAAGCATTTGATTGTGTAGACCATAGTATATTAGTAAAAAAATTGAAGTTTTATGGTATTAAAGATGAGATGTTGGGTTGGTTTACATCGTACTTATCAAATAGAAAACAAAAAGTAGAAATAAATGTACCAAATAGTCATAAAGTTACTTATTCAGAATTTAGAAATATTAAACATGGTGTTCCGCAAGGGTCAATTTTAGGTCCATTGTTGTTTCTAGTTTATATTAATGATTTAGCCTTGACCATAAACAATTCATCCCATGTAATTTTATTTGCAGATGATACAAGTGTAATTATTTCAAGCAAACAATACGATCATTTTATAAACACTTCTAATACAGTGCTGAATCTAATGAATGAATGGTTCCATGCAAATAAACTAGCACTTAATGTTGATAAAACCAGTGCAGTCAAATTTAGTACACACAATAGTGCTCAGGTTTCCTACAGTATTCGATTAAATGGAACTCATCTCAAAGAATCTATAAGCACAAAGTTTCTTGGTTTAGAATTGGATAATCACTTGAACTGGAAAACGCATATAGAATGTATTACTCGTAAATTGAGCTCTGCCTGTTATGCATTAAGATCCTTATCTACTATTGGTGATATAAACTTACTTAAAATGTCATACTTTGCATATTTTCACTCTGTAATGAAATATAGATTAATATTCTGGGGTAACTCGTCTGAAGCTAAACACGTTTTTGTTTTACAAAAGTAAGCTATAAGAATAATGGCCGGTGTGCATAAAAGGACCTCATGTAAAAATATTTTCCGAAACTTAGAAATCTTGACTTTACCTTGTGAATACATTCTTTCCCTAATGATGTTTTTTTTTATTTAACGACGCTCGCAACTGCAGAGGTTATATCAGCGTCGCCGGATGTGCAGGAATTTTGTCCCGCAGGAGTTCTTTTACATGCCAGTAAATCTACTGACATGAGCCTGTCGCATTTAAGCACACTTAAATGCCATCGACCTGGCCCGGGATCGAACCCGCAACCTTGGGCATAGAAGGCCAGCGCTATACCAACTCGCCAACCAGGTCGACTTCCCTAATGATGCTGTATATTAAGAACCAAGATAAATTCATTACTAATCAAGACATTCATCATTTTAATACAAGACATAAATCAGATCTTCATCTACCCTCTGTTAGTCTAAGCTGTTTTAAAAAAGGAGTTCGCTATTCATGTATAACAGCCTTCAATGCACTGCCTAATTATCTTAAAGATTTGAAGAACCACGAGAAAAGGTTCAGAAATGAATTAACCATATTTCTACATACTCATACATTCTACACAATTGATGAATTGTTTATGCTTGTGAATTGAATTATTCTACTTAAATGACATGTACAATTTTATATAGCTCAACTAAAATATGTTTTTATATTGACTTAATCTGTTTACTATGTATTGTATTTTTTTGTTTAGCATAACTGATGAATTGTATGTACTGTAAATTGAATAGTATACTGTATAGGTCAACTGATGAATTGTTTAAGCTTATAAATTGAATTAATCTACTTCATATGAATTGTATAGCTTAACGAAAATAAGTTTGTAAATTGAACTAATTTGATTGTATATGTTTGTATAGTTTGGCTCATGAATTGTATATGTTCTTAAAATGATTACTAGTCTGTGTAGCTCTACTGATGAATTGTATATAGACCTACTGTAAATTGAATGGTAATATGTATAGCTCAACTGATGAATTGTTTATGATTATAAATTGAATTAATCTACTAGATATTAATTGCACAAATTTGTACAGCTTAATGAAAGTATGCTACTTTGTATTGTATATATTTGTATAGTTTTGGCTGATGAATTGTATATGCTTTAAATTGAATAGTAATATATATAGCTCTACTGATAAATTGTTTGTGTTTGTAATTTGAAGTAGTTTGCATGATATGTATTATCAATTTCTGTATATCACAACTGGTTGAATTGATTATGCCTTAAATTTAATTAACTTGTTTTGTATTATACATAGAGCTCAACTTATGAATGATCGTTTGCGTTTGTAAATTTAATAATCTGATTGGCTATGTATTGTATACTTTTAGTAGAGCCATCGATGTAGCTCAGTCGGCAGACTCGCTGGGCTACTGATCCGGAGCTGCGTTCGGGCTTTAGTTGGATCCCCCTTTGGTCTTTGGTTTCTTCCGAGGTTTTCCCCAGCCGTGGGACTGAAGCCGGATGGTCTATGGCGAGTCTATGGCGAGTCCTTGGCATCAACCCCTTTGATTTGATTACCCCCCTTTGATTTGATTACCTGGTTGGGTTTTTCCGAGGTTTCCCCCACCAAAAAGCAAATGCCGGGTAATATTTTGGCGAATCCTCGGACCTCACCTCATCTCACTACATCTCGCCAAAATATTGTAAATAAAAAATTGCACAAAATTGTAAAAACTGTAGAAAATTACTAAATTGTAAAACTATAAAAATTTGTAAAAATTGTAAATGTAATATTGCAAAATGTTGACTTGTTCCACATCTTAAAGCTTCATTGCTCGTGTAAGATTTTTGGAATAGAATGAATGAATGAATGAATGAATGAATGAATGAATGAATGAATGAATGAATGAATGAATGAATGAATGAATGAATGAATGAGTGAACAAAGGATGAAACCTAACCATTTTACCCCCATTACTACATATGCTAGTGGATTGTGGTGATTTTCTAGTTTGCAGGTTGAATTTTCTTTTGTCAACTTCGTTTCGAATTTCGATACTGACAAATACTACAAATGGTAGTGATTTTGTAACTGGTATGTTGGCAGCTGAGACAAATATCGATAATATTTGTCGATACTGGAGTTCCATGAAATTAAAATTCTACTAGATTTCTGAGCCTGTTACTGGAAGCTAGTGAAATTTGAACATACTAATAATTAATTAATATCAGTATTAATACTGATATTCGGGAGGAAATTAAACACAGAATAAATATGGGAAATGCCTGTTATTATTCGGTTGAGAAACTTTTATCATCCAGTCTGCTGTCAAAAAATCTGAAAGTTATAATTTGTAAAACAGTTATATTACCGGTTGTTCTATATGGTTGTGAAACTTGGACTCTCACTTTGAGAGAGGAACATAGGTTAAGGGTGTTTGAGAATAAGGTGGTTAGAAAAATATTTGGGGCTAAGCGGAATGAAGTTACAGGAGAATGGAGAAAGTTACACAACACAGAACTGCACGCATTGTATTCTTCACCTGACATAATTAGGAATATTAAATCCAGACGTTTGAGATGGGCAGGGCATGTAGCACGTATGGGCGAATCCAGAAATGCATATAGAGTGTTAGAGTTGGGAGGTCGGAGGGAAAAAGACCTTTGGGGAGGCCGAGACGTAGATGGGAGGATAATATTAAACTGGATTTGAGGGAGGTGCGATATGATGTTAGAGACTGGATTAATCTTGCTCAGGATAAGGACCAATGGCGGGCTTATGTGAGGGCGGCAATGAATCTCCGGGTTCCTTAAAAGTCAGTAAGTAAGTAAGTATCAAAGTATGAATAGCATTTAATTTTCATGAAACGTAAATATTAATTATTTTTTTCTTTCTCCTAAAGGAACAAAATATGCATTTGCCTTAAAATCCGATGCCTAGTAATTACATTTCAAGTGTTGGTATGTGTCGGAGAGTATGACCCAGTGCTAGTTGGCAGTACTGTACATAAAGGACGTATCACAAGCCCCACTAGGAGCTCATCATGGATTGAACTGCATCTTCAACGTGGAAAGATGCTTGTCTAACTGTTGGATCCAATATTAAGCTTACAATCAGTTTAATTCGCTACGACGACACAGAATACGTGATTCAGTGACTCTAGCCACTTGCGCTTGGTAGTGACGGGAGTCTGAGGGCAAAACACAGGAACAAGCGACTCTCGCCAGGCTGACAGCTGAGGGTTCGGTGGCTATGAAACGAGGGGGGTGTGGCCTCAAGTTACGGCATGTGTCTCCGGAAGAATTTCCAAAGACATTTCACGGCTAGAGTCCCGTTTACGACCTGTCGGTTCCTTGTCACAAGAACAGACATTTATTTTTCCGGCTAATTAAGGTTTACAGCGTTTAAAACTGTTGTATCCTTCACACGAACAAATGCTGAAGACCTCCGTTGCTTCCGAAATCTGAACACGCTTGGAAATGCTTCTATTTCACTGTACAACTTTACCTATCTTAGATGCAATATTATTTATTTGAAAAATACAGGCAATTAAAACGAACTCATTCAATATCAATATACGTGTGCGAAAGAATGAAGAAATATTTAAATAACAAAACAAGAATTGGAACAGAGATAATTTTCATATAACTATGACAACAATTCTATGCTCTAAATTAGGAGTTATCAAGCATTTTTCTTCGAGTACCACTAATTCAGTGTAATAAAGACTCAGTACTATCTACTAGGATCATTGTCGGTATTTACCATGACTTATGACTAAAATTTTCTTTATAATAATGTTAGCTGCAAAATCCTAGTACAGAGCATTGTACGCATAAACAGCAATAACTCAGTGAAAGAAATTTCAAAATTGAGTAATTTTTAGAAAATATATGGTAGTTTTGAAGAAACAGAATAATTTTTAATTAATTATTTTTTTTAAGGAATCAAAAAGTGAAACTGAAGTTTCTGATATATGGTTATGTTAGTCTACTTTCATATGTTGTCTGATAAATATCTTAAAAAGGTTTTTAAAAATGTAGACTTTCCTCCAAAACTTTAATACATACCTTAAAGTACTTACGTACTTACAAATAGCTTTTAAGGAACTCGGAAGTTCATTGCCGCCCTCACAATAGCCCGCCATTGGTCCCTATCCTGAGCAAGATTAATCCAGTCTCTACTATCATATCGCACTTCCTTCAAATCTATTTTAATATTATCCTACCATCTACGTCTCGGCCTCCCAACTAACACTCTATATGCATTTCTGGATTCGCCCATACGTGCTACATGCCCTGCCCATCTCAAACGTCTGGATTTAACATTCCTAATTATGTCAGCTGAAGAATACAATGCGTGCATTTCTGCGTTGTGTAACTTTCTCCATTCTCCTGTAACTTCATACTTCTTAGCCCCAAATATTTTCCTCAGCACCTTATTCTCTGTTCCTCTCTCAAAGTGAGAGTCCAAGTTTCACAACCATGCAGAACAACCGGTAATATAACTGTTTTATAAATTCCAACTTTCAGCTTTTTTGAGAGCAGATTGGATGACAAAAGCTTTACAACCGAATAACAACAGACATTTCCCATATTTATTCTACGTTTAAGCTTATTTTGTAGTTTCGTAACAAGCTGTATTTTTACGGTGATGGGTTGTTAGCCCTTCGCCCAAGCCCCAAGTTGGAGGACCACCCCTTATCGTCTGTCCGCGACTGCTTATTCAATATATTCGCAGCTACTTTACAGATTTACAGTAGAGTACTTTCACAATTAAATTTATTATGTTTACGAATTACAAAATTTGTTCTTAATGGGGAGCATGGACTTATTTTTTGATGACACTAGGTTTTTAATGTCAGGAATAGTTTCTGAAAAAATACTACATTTGTAGCAAATTATGAGTAAGTGTACTGCTTTTGACTTGGAATAAAAAACTTCGGAGATTAGTTCTAGAACAGTATAAAGGTCTCTATCACATATAACTCAATTTTATCAAGCAATGTATGCAAAGCTACACTTCCCAAGAATCCCACCTCAGCCGCCTCTATTCTCGGTTCACGTTCTTCTTTTGTCATTGGGGGCAATTCATTGCTACGCAATTATCGGAATTCCATCACTTTATACAATTTTGAAAGTATTTATTTCTGTATACCATCATCATCATCATCGTCATCATCATCATCATCATCATAGTAGTAGTAGTAATCGTTTTATTATTTGCACTTGTATTAATTGTAAATCTGGTTGAGTGCAAGAGGAGACCTTAAGGCCTTAACTCTGCCAGGTAAAATAAATATTATTTTTTTTTCCTGGCAGAGTTAAGGCCATACGACCATCTCATCCACTGAACCAGGTTTGAATAATAAGCCTATAATAATTACCATGAAATACATAATTATGTAACAGAATATAAAACAACACAAAAGAAGGTACCTTAAAGATTACATAAAATATAGTAGAAAATTACAAATAGTAAAGATCGGTTACATAATATAAGGAGAATATAAAATAAAGTATAAAGTTACATATAATCAAAATCAGTTACATAGTATAAGTGGAATGTATACAATTTATAAGACAAACTGCTCGAGATAAATTCGACGATTAATTCACTTGCGATATAATATACATCTAATACAGTAGCGTGCAAATTAATCCGAACACGACATATTTTTACATTTTCTGTCATTGTTGGCCTCACAGCTGCTCATACCGCTTTAATTGACATCTGTAGTACGTGTAATTCCATTGTTGAAGGTCTTTCGTTATTTTTTTTTTATAATATGTAACATTTTGCCTGTCGTTTTGTACTTATAAGCATTTCTGTTGTGTTGAAGACTTAATACTGCAATCCTGTGTACATTCTGTCGTCTTCACAAATGGATACAACTCCACGAAAACGGTCTAAAATTATAATATTAGCAGAGCATTCTTCTATGACACAGAGGCAAATTGCTGCAGAATGTCACATCGGTTTGGCTACTGTTAATTCGATCATAAAACGATACAGGGAGACTGGATCCATCACACCCCAGAAAAAAGGAAACTGTGGCCGGAAAAGGAAGACTTCACCTGCAGATGATCGTTTAATTGTCAGGAAAAGTAAATTAAATCCTAGACTAACTGCTGTCGACTTAACCCGCGAGTTAATGGCTACCACTGGGGCGAATATTTACGTCACAACAGTGCGGCGTAGGCTTTTGGAAGCTGGACGAAGGGCTCGTAAGCCTATTAAGAAGCAACTGCTAACCCCTGTAATGTGCAAAAAACGCTTAATGTGGGCAAAACTACATCAACACTGGACAGTGAATGACTGGAAGAATGTACTTTTTTCCGATGAGTCTCATTTCGAGGTCCACGGCCACCGTGTTTCTTACGTACGGAAAGGATCCGAAAAAGTAACAGCAGCTCATCTCCAACAAGCACCCAAATATCCCCCCTAAAGTACTGTATATTAAGAGGAGAATATATGTGGGTTACAAGACATAAAAAGTTGAATAACAAAAACGTATGCCTGCTATATAGCATACAAATACAAACTATTAAGTAAAATATCAAGATAATAAAAAAGGAAGAGAGAGGAGAAAAAAATAATAACTTGGTCGTGTAAAGCATAGAAACTTACGCAAGAGTCTAATTCCGTTGAATAAAAATATTTCTAAGTACAATGTACTTAAAAGATTTAGACTCCGACTACTCCTGATTTCCTGTGACAAGGAATTCCAGGAACATCATGATCAAGAATTTAGCCAAATACTATTTTCCGGCCGTATGCATGTCTTTTTAGTGTATCCAAATGTACTTCAGTATTTTACAGCATATCCTTCTTGATTGATGTGGTTAATCTAGTCTATCCTGTATTTATAAGTTCTGCCTAAGCACTCAACCTCTTAAAGTTTTCTTTCTAACTTCTTTGTTCATCGTTAGTTTGTAGCCACACGTTCTCTGTAAATATTTTATTTCCACAGTTTCAATTTGTTTTTTAACTAAGCCTTCTATTATTGCTCAAGCGCCATTTCCGTCACATTACGTCTTAAGCTATTTATTATTTCTCCAAAAACTGTTTCATGATTACAATGTTGAATATTGTTTCACGATTACAGCGTTGTTTACGTTGAGCGTTTAATGTACGGGAAATTCCAATAGCAATAACCTAACAGCCTGGCTCGGACCGGATCGGAACTTTGAAATCGTGAATTTTAGGAACCTTTCCGTTCTGCCTCGTAAGAAATGGCTATTGTCCATTCCCGATCCTTTTAATTTGGCATTAATATACACCCTGACATTTTAACACAGCACTAATTAATAAAACTATTAACTAGTCCAGCAACAATATACATTGCAGTTGATTACAGCTTGTTTCGCGAGTATCGCCACACCGGCCGCCTAGGTAGCAGCACCAGCGTCGTTCGCGCGCAGAACTGCTAGCTGTCCAGTATTATTATAGTAAGGTCATGGATGAATATACAGAGTGTTTAAAAAATACGGGGCATAATTTCAGGTATGTATTTCCCACTTGTAGACAATCAAAATAGTTCATTACAACATGTGTCCGGAAATGCTTCATTTCCGAGTTATGGCCTTCACAACATTGAAATTCACCGGAACGTTTTTCTTTCCGCAGGTCGTTGTCATTACAGAAGATGTTCAAAATGTCCACCTCCTGCTTGAATACAGACCTCACATCGATGTCTCATTGACCTGCGAACACGATCCCAAACTCCAGGAGTATTGCGTATGTCCTCAGAACATGCCACAATTCGATTCCGAAGGGATTCCAAATCAGGCACGGAGACGAATAAACCAATGATTTTAAATGGCCCCACAAGTAGAAATCGAGAGGGTTCACAGCCTCCAGAATCTCCTCCTGTACTTCTGGAGTTGTAGATCTTGGTCGTCCCCTTCCCAAACCAGGAGAGTTAAATTTTCCATACTCGCACAGACGGTAATGGAGACGTACAAATGTCTTCCGATCTGGCCATTGTCGCTGTGGGTACCTCTCCTGGTACAAACGACGAGCCAGCGCAGCATTGCCGTCCGCCTTACCGTACATGAAGTGTATCTCTGCCAGCTCTTGATTTGAATACATGTCGCACAGTCTAACGCCTACACAACACTGAATGTAACCTTCGCCTCGGAATGAACAGTCAGAGTGCCCTCTTAATGTATCCTTTGACGGCAACGACCTGCGGAAAGAAAAACGTTCCGGTGAATTTCAATGTTGTGAAGGCCATAACTCGGAAATAAAGCATTTCCGGACACATGTTGTAATGAACTATTTTGATTGTCTACATGTGGGAAATACATACCTGAAATTATGCCCCGTATTTTTTAAACACCCTGTATAATAGGATGCGAAACTTACTGAGTTACCCGTAACACATACTAGAGGCGCTGTTGTAGAAATTGATCTTGCTGCCACCTGTTGGGAGGAGGGGCGTTATTACATCTAGCAGCGCACCAAGTAGCGAAAAGAGTAAATAATTATTCCATGCATTTAGCAGCCCATCTGGTGACGAAAATGTTAAACTGTGCAGAAAGTATTCCCTCCCACCCTCATCGATATTCAAAACTAACCCAATTTAAAATAAAACATTTACATTTTTATTCCTCACAGCATCTTCTACTGAAAATTCTTACCGGAGCCAACAGTAAGATAAAAGAGACGATGTATTTTACATTACCCAATTAAAATATAACCAGACAGAGACAAAAAAATAAAGCAAAAGGTTAGAGAATTGGGATTGTATTCTTTGGGTATTTATTGTACAGCGCAATGGAAAAGTCTGCAAAAACTACTTAGATAGTTCAATTTATTATATTACTATTACTTTACAATACATTCAACAGCACTATTTTTACAATGTCAATAAACATCAGTTATACATTGCTTATACACACGTAGTATCACTTTATGTTCACTTATTAGCAATTTTCTGTCTGCCATCTTGTCTCTTCGAACAATATCTCGAACGGATAAACAGAGAAGTCTGGGTAATGTACCCAACACATAGTTCATATGTTCGCCTCCTACGACGTTGGGCGCTGATCATCTTATTTCAGCCCCCCGCCGCCAGATGGTGCTGACCGCAATTTCGCATCCTATTATATTTTTATCCATGGTAAGATATTTGGTTTTACCACTAGTGTCCATTACTGGCACTGACAGAATGAATCACTCGCCCTTTTCCATCAAGACCTACCTAAAGGCATTCCGATCACCTACCAATTTCCTGCTCTTTAATACAGTTCGCCATAAATGAGAACTACTTGGCCTACAGTATGTTATCATTGATGTGGAATAAATCAGAATACGCACCATACCAACGACGCGTCAAAACCCAACGAGTGGAGAGGATCTCAGAAGAAACGATCTGATAGAGCCTTGCCCGAAGTGGAAAAGAAAACAGGGACGGCACCCACCGCTCCACTCTGTTCAGTGATGTGGAATAACTGATCATTTTAATAGAAAACTGGAGAAGAACCCCTCATTTCCACACACACGAACATTCCCCTCTTCTTGAGAATTAACTGCTCTAATTTCGAAATCAACAGACGCCGACTGTCATGCACAGATAGCGTCTTCTGATTGGTGGGAAGAGAGATAAGTATATCCAAGAGATGGAATGTACAGTTCGATTGTCAGGGGGTACTCACAAATGAATTCAGGCCGGTGGCAGTTCATGGGGGCGAAGCTGACGTAATATAGCTAACCCAGGATGTTGCTGATCATGGCCGAGGTATACGAAACGGTTAGGGCAAACAGCTTTACCTTTGTGGGCCACTAACGGTCATGGTTTCAAGTCCCGACTTGGTCATGAGCACGCTTCGAGACTTGGGACCCGATACAATAAGTTTACTGTGCATGTACTATAGGTTGTTGACTTGCTGCAGGTAGTGAAAGGTAGAGATGTGTTGAGGTAACAACGTTACTATTTTGAGTAGAGTACGGTAGTATGGGGAAACATATACATATGTACATTCTGAAAGTAAAATATACATTACACAATGACAATGTCAGAAGAATGTAAAAAAACATTTATTCTCCTGTCCTTTATAAGCATTTGTGTTTAATTATACACCGTGTTAATGGTGGAAATAAACATGTAGCAATTTTAATTTTTTCATTTATCCTATTGGTCGTCTTTAGGAAGTGCAGATACAGTACCGAATTGGAATGTGACTTATTACAAGATACATTTTCAGTGTCTCAAACGTAAATTTTTTTCGGTTATCTGCCAAACACAGTTTGTTCTGTGAAAAGATGCGCTCTACGTTGCATGACGTGATAGGAGCAAAACGAAAAACCTAACATCATTGCAGTCTCTAAGAAACAGTCCTTTATTCTCGGGTAACTCTATGTCCACTAATACGCTGTTTATATTACATAATGTTCCATATTCGTTATTTTTACATAAAATTGATTTCCACTTCTGTCTTACACGTATAGTAACCGGTGTACTTGGTGTCTAATTCTCTGTGTCATTTCCTCAACTAATTTAAGAGCTTGCGGCATCTCTTGCTCTGACTTTTTAAACCGTGTAATAGTTTCAAACACAGTTTAAAAATGGATTTGTATGAAAACCAAATTATTTGTCAGAACCTTCAAATCCAGAGCGTTTTCCTTTGCGTATTTGTTGGCATTCATTCTACAGTACTCCCACCCACTGTACGCTTTACCACTATACCCAGTACGCCGTTATGCGGATTTCCCACTGAACTCTCTATTGGGTCCGAAGTCTCGAAGTCTAGTCATGAGTAGTTGTCCGTTTTCAGAGTGATGTGTTATGTTGTCCAGATCTTATTGACCACGGATCCCTGAATGGGTGCCCATATTGTGTCACACTTAAAAAAAATTTTATTTTGTGTCATTTCACTTCTTACACATATGAGGAAGCTACTAGTAAAATATTAGAAAAATTACTCAACAAATGACGTAAGTATACGCCAAAGAAACTATAATCCCGTCGCTTTAATTTCCGGCAGCCAATCGCGTTGCAGGTCGGCTACATTTAAACGTCTGCGTCTTGTGATTCGCTGAGTTAGTGAGACTAGTGGCCAACAGGCTTGGAGCTCACATATTTAGTTTTGTACAGCCCCCAACCCCTTGCAAGGACGCGTTCTGCGTACCTTTTAAATTTTCCTCCCAATTCTCCTTCGATTTTTCGATTCGCTGAGGAAGACGTTATTCATTTCTTAAGGCTCGATAAATACTTGATATAATCGCCCGCCATTTTGGCTCTTTCGTTGGCGTTCGCAGAAAGCATACGAAGACGTTATTTACCGCTCAATTATTTGCTGAATTACAGTGCGTTTGATTTATTATTATAGGCACTACGACATGATAACATTTAACGGTGTGCCAATAGATTCCTCGTATGGTACCTCGGTAACGAAAGAACAAAAATGGCGAACGATACTACCTACCTAGACTTTATAGAGCCTTCACTTCCAAAGACGTAAGCAAAGAGGAGGAGTCACGTCGGGAATAACAGCGTCGCGACTATAGTTCGATTAATTAAAATGTGTCTCAGTGAAACATACAGCAGAGTCCGTATAGGCCAGTTTCTATCTGATGCTTTTCCAATTCACTGCGGGCTAAAGCAAGGAGATACACTATCACCTTTACTTTTTAACTTCGCTCTAGAATATGCCATTAGGAAAGATCAGGATAACACAGAGGGTTTGGAATTGAACGGGTTACATCAGCTGCTTGTCTATGCGGATGACGTGAATATGTTAAGAGAAAATCCACAGAACGATTAGGGAAAATACGGAAATTTTATTTGAAGCAAGTAAAGGGATCGGTTTGGAACTAAACCCTGAAAAGACAAAGTATATGATTATGTCTCGTGACCAGAATATTGTACGAAATGGAAATATGCAAGTTGGAGATTTATCCTTCGAAGAGGTGGAAAAATTCAAATATCTTGGAGCAACAGTAACAAATATAAATGACACTCGGGAGGAAATTAAACAGAGAATAAATATGGGAAATGCCTGTTATTATTCGGCTGAGAAGCTCTTATCATCCAGTCTGCTGTCAAGAAATCTGAAAGTTAGAATTTATAAAACAGTTATGTTACCGGTTGTTCTGTATGGTTGTGAAACTTGGACTCTCACTTTGAGAGAGGAACAGAGATTAAGGATGTTTGAGAATAAGGTGCTTAGGGCTAAGACAGATGAAGTTACAGGAGAATGGAGGAAGTTACACAACGCAGAACTGCACGCATTGTATTCTTCACCTGACATAATTAGGAACATTAAATATAGACGTTTGAGATGGGCAGGGCATGTAGCACGTATGGGCGAGTCGAGAAAAGCATATAGAGTGTGAGTTGGGAGACCGGAAGGAAAAAGACCTTTGGAGAGGCCGTGACATAGATGGGAGGATAAAATTAAAATGGATTTGAGGAGGGTGGAATTTGATGATAGAGAATGCACAGGATAGGGACCGCTGGCGGGCTTATGTGAGGACGGCAATGAACCTCCGGGTTCCTTAAAAGTCATTTGCAAGTAAGGAGATTTGTAAGGAAACAGGAATTAAAGTAGATAAGATGTAAGAGTGAAAACCTTTCTGACGACTTCCGGTTGTTGGTCTGCGCGCCACTCGTGCGATCGTGGCTGTACGTGAAAACATCCGTGGATTAAAATACGTATTCAAGCATTAAACTATATTTTTACAAATTCTGTGATACATCAGTGTATTTACACTAATGTATAATTAATGTGTCACCTGCAAACATTTTCTGTATGCTATTTATTTATAATATGTCACTTACCTACTTCTTTGAAGGCAAAACTAAATTTTCTATAATTTATTTTATTACAACATTTTCACAATCGCCGCAGAATAATAACAAATGAATGACACCTATCGACAAATAACAAACGAAGATCACACATGAAAATGTTGGCGTCCAAAAACAAACGAAATATACAAACATACAATAACATACCCACAACATATACTTAATAGGCTACACAATTACAGTTCAATGCCCACACATTATTCGATGTCATGATACATAGCACTCAAAACAATCACCACCCACCATAGGAGTAACACAACCCCACCCCTACAACTGACGAATGCAAATGGCAGAATACAAGATCAACAGGAACATCAGTAGTTCGTAAGACACTGAAGATGACGCAGCACCGGCGTCGAAACGGGCCGTCTGTCTAAGGACCATAACCTTTTTTTTTTTTTTTTTTTAATTTTAACACTTTTAACGTGTCGTTAAACAATTTTAAGTTTTTTAAACAAAGTGTTAACGTGAACCAGAATCAACAAACTATTTATTTAAATTAAAAATGATTAATAATAATATATTTTTTCAAATTAAGAGCGGCCAAAAATAGTAATATGCGTTACAAGAGCGGTATGTTGAAGTTTTCATGTTCGAGGAAAAATCTGAAAAAGCGAAACGTAGTTGAGCTTTTTTAATTTCCAGGAAATTAAAAGAAAACATATCGCTCGTGTATCGTACATTATTTTGTGCGACGATCGTTTATTACATACCTGAAAGAGGAATTTCTAATTAGTTGCAATGAAATCTCCATCTTGGTTTCTGTTCAATGACGGCAAATTTGCAAAACAAAAATATCTATCTTCAACATTGTTGCTTTAAAATGTTTTCTGTGTTTACTATACTCCAGCAGGCCGTGATATACGTCTATCTTTTTTTCCTCCAGTCTATAAATGCGAACTTGAAACAAACGGTAAGGTTATGTAATGATTTAGAGTTTACTTAATTTTTTCAAATATTTAAAAACAATAATTAACAGTGCAATTTAGGTGAAATTGGAGTGATACTTACTTACAAATGGCTTTTAAGGAACCCGAAGGTTCATTGCCGCCCTCACATAAGCCCGCCATCGGTCCCTATCCTGTGCAAGATTAATCCAGTCTCTATCATCATACCCCACCTACCTCAAATCCATTTTAATATTATCCTCCCATCTACGTCTCGGCCTCCCTAAAGGTCTTTTTCCCTCCGGTCTCCCAACTAACACTCTATATGCATTTCTGGATTCGCCCATACGCGCTACATGCCCTGCCCATCTCAAACGTCTGGATTTAATGTTCCTAATTATGTCAGGTGAAGAATACAATGCGTGCAGTTCTGTGTTGTGTAACTTTCTCCATTCTCCTGTAACTTCATCCCGCTTAGCCCCAAATATTTTCCTAAGCACCTTATTCTCAAACACCCTGAACCTATGTCTCTCTCAGAGTGAGAGTCCAAGTTTCACAACCATACAGAAGAACCGGTAATATAACTGTTTTATAAATTCTAACTTTCAGATTTTTGGACAGCAGACTGGATGATAAGAGCTTCTCAACCGAATAATAACACGCATTTCCCATATTTATTCTGCGTTTAATTTCCTCCCGAGTGTCATTTATATTTTTTACTGTTGCTCCAAGATATTTGAATTTTTCCACCTCTTCGAAGGATAAATCTCCAATTTTTATGAAATTGCAGTGATAAGTTTCCAATTTATAATTATTACTATATTGAACGTCTCTAAAAATAATATGTTAAAAGCCAAAAGCAGTAAAATCAATATGTCACTTAAGCGGTAAGAAGAGGGAAATTGTTATGTGTGTTAGGTTGGGAATACTGAATGTGGTATTTCACACTTTCCGCGGATTGGTTTTGTGCGGAAACCAAGCAAATACGCACGATCTCGCACAAAATAACATGCAGTACATGTGTTAAGCAGAATCCACTTCGTTTCATCTTCTATAACTTTTCCTCGATTCTGTTACAATGGACTTACCACTCTTGTATCGCAATACCGTACTATTGCGAGGGTCTAGGATTCAGAGGAAGAGAATGTTATTCGTAATGCAGTAACTAGCGGGATTTGTATTTTGCTTTACGATTAATTAAATTTTCAAACATAAAGCCTCGTAAAAAGTCGTCCAGCAGGAGTGGACTTACTTCATTTGGACAGCCTGACGGACAGATATGATGAAGACTTGAAGTTCTTGTTCCATATACGCCGTGTAAGCCAAAGCACCTAAAATGTCGACTTTTTATTGTTGCGCTATTAGATGTGCTAAGATAATGGTACATTTATGTGATGCGGTGATTTATATTAGGACTGTAAATTAACGTGGCAGACTAACCGCTTAAGAGGAAGATCACATCAATCCGACGCGACGGCGCAGTTTACATCAATGTCCGCGACTTGTTTGAGGCAGCACATTCGTACCAAGTTGCTTTATCGCGTGTTCAGGCATAAATTATGTGCGACTGAACATGAAACAAATGTCTGCAATTAAACCACACTGTGATTCGACCCCCCGTCGGCCCGCGACCCCCTGCAAGATACGAACTATTAGCGATCGGGTTGGTAAAATTCTGAACTAGTTACGATCTGCACGTGCATCAGAGTGGACAACGAACTTGGAGGCTAGACTTCCGACTCCATTGCACACCTTCATCTATTTACTTATTGCTTTATTTATTTTCTTATTTTTAAGCAAGAGGAAGTCATCGACGATATTTTAACGAATGCCACACCAAGTAATTTTTAGTAGGTTTTTTTTACGACGCTTTATCAACATCTTACTTTATTTAGCGTCTGAATGAGGTGAAAGTGATCAGGGGCGTACGCAGGATTTTTTTTTTTTCGGGGAGGGATTTGAGGAGATAGTAAAAATGAAGTGATCTATACTAATAATAAATCTGTAGCCGAAATTTTTCTAGTAATTTTCGATTTTCCAAAAATAATTGGTCCTAACATATATAATTAACCACCCTGAAACCGAAAATCGCTTTTTTGAAATTTTTGTTTGTATGTCTGTCTGTTTGTCTGTCTGTCTGTCTATGTTTGTTACCTTTTCACGCGATAATGGCTGAACGGATTTCGATGAAAATTGGAATATAAATTAAGTTCGTTGTAACTTAGATTATAGGCTATATGGCATTCAAAATACATTATTTAAAAGAGGGGTTATAAGGAGGCCTGAATTAAATAAATCGAAATATCTCGCTTATTATTGATTTTTATGAAAAATGTTACATAACAAACATTTCTTTAAAAATAATGTCCGATAAGTTTTATTCTTTGAAAAATTTTGATAGGACTGATATTTAATGAGATAAATGAGTTTTAAAATTAAAATAACTGCCATCTAAGGCCGTGTAATGAAATAAACACATGACTTCGTCTATAAGGGGCCTTGGTCAACAACAATCGAAAGCTATGAATCATAGCCTACAGAAAATGTTTCTGTGTTTGTATGAAGCAATATCGGAAGCTAAATTAACCGATTTGTATAATTAATTATTATTTCACCATTGAAAGTGTAGTTTCTCTGTATGAACATAATGCTATAATGTTATTACAGTAACTTCTGAGTGAACTGAGGACAGGTAAGATTAAAATAGCTTCTTATGCACAGAAAACTTGATAGGCTATTCTGTGAATTCGTTTCCTGTATTTCTTAAAATAATGTTTATCTCAGAGAATTAACGAACAACGAGAGTGTATTGATTTAGTATGCAATAATAATATGTTAGCTTAGCATTTCATTATTTTATAATCCAAATTTTAACTATGCTCAATTGAATCGAGTTAAAATACATAAAATACATATGCATTAAATGCAATGCAAAAATTTGGGTAATGAGCCAAGCAGATTATGTTGCCCTGTTGTAAAATAAAATTTGTACCTCCTGAGATTCAAGAGCCCCCATAACAAATTAAAAACTTACTTATCGGGGTACATCCGTTATTAACACACTTTTTATATAATATAATATAATATAATATAATATAATATAATATAATATAATATAATATAATATAATATAATATAATATAATATAATATAATATAATATAATATAATATAATATAATATAATATAATATAATATAATATAATATAATATAATATAATATAATATAATATAATATAATATAATATAATATAATATAATATAATATAATATATAATTTAAGTTATTTAAGTTATTTGAAGGGTTCAGAACCATAGTGGGCCAAGCGCCATTTACTGAATACGTAGAAAACAAGAGTTAAAATTAAGTTATTACCATAATTCAATGGAAACATATAACAAGTAAAATAAAGTATACACATTAAATGTAAATGATATCAATGTTCATTGAACTATGGATGTATGTAATAAAAATTAAGAAACATGTTAAAGGAATTGTCATTGCACCAATGAGTTATCTCTGGACCAAAATGATTCCATTTTAATTATTTAAATATAATTTAAATTAAGTAACATATTAAACGATTTATCCTTCTATCAAACACGAATATTCCCTGGATCAAATGTCCTATTTTAATTATGTAATTACTTTATATTTATTTCTAACGGGTGCAGCGGAGCGCACGGGTACGGCTAGTGAGGAATAAGTTTATATACTCACACTTTGTTTCCGAGTCACAAACATTTACAAGTTGGCCTGAGTAGCGTAGTCGGTATAGCCTTCTGTGCTCGAAGTTGTGGGTTCTACCCCAACCCAGATCGATGGCATTTAAGTGTGTTTAAATGCGACAGGCCTCATATCAGTCGATTTACTGGCATGTAAAAGAAGTCCAGAGGGAAAAAATTCCGGCACACCGGCGACGCTGATATAACCTCGGCAATTGCGAGCGTTGTTAAATAAACCATAACTTTTTAATTTTAAAAACATTTACAACGACTACAATACAAAAACAATGACAGAATGACATTTGCAGAAGAAGGCGACGAGGCTTCTTAGACATTTCATCCAGTACTTCATGATCTTTTACTTCTACATTTTTATGTATATACATCAAGGCCAGTCCATTTAATCTGTCTGCTCCCATCGTGCTCCTCAAGTAAGTCTTCAAATATCGCAATGTTGAGAACGATCGTTCTGGTGTTGCTGTAGTTACAGGCAATGTGCAGAAAAGTTTCAGCGCCTTGTGAGTGCAGGGAAAAATAATTTCATTGCACCTGTTCAAAGATGATATAAAACAGTTGGTATTAGGTGAAGATTTTTCTGATCAAGGAAATTTCTTCTCAACATCTTCAATTCATTGAAGAAAGACTCTGGAGATGCTTCAACATCATTGGGCCACTGATTTACTATAGCCTCAACAGCAGTTTCTAAATCTTCATCTGATGCTCGCACTATGTTTTTAGGCAGAAAAGTTTGTATGGACTTTAGGATTCCCTTATGATTTAAAAACCTGTCCTTGAGCTGACCAATGAAATAGTCTAAGAAGAGAAGGAAAATTAAAAGCCTAAAATACTCTTCATGATTCTCTGTCTTGAAGTAAGAACGCTGTGTTTGTCTTCCTGCATTTCTTGGAATTTAACACTTTAGCAAAGAGAATTTACGTGTAAAACTCTCTAATTCCTATGTACATTCACGAATTAAAATTAATATTATTTTTGTTTCTTGTTTCGTATTTATCTCAAAATTTCGGGAGGGGATATATCCCCTTAATCCCCCCCTTGCATCCGCCCCTGAAGGTGATAATTCCGGTGAAATGAGTCCGGGATCCAACACCGAAAGTTATCCAGCGTTTGCTCATATTTGGTTGAGGGAAAACCCCGGAAAAAACCTCAACCATGTAACTTGCCCCGACCGAGAATCGAACCCGGGCCACCTGGTTTCGCGGGCAGAGGTACTAGCCGTTACTCCACAGGTGTGGACGCCATACCAAGTAATAAAGTAGAGTTTGAAAAGCATTCAGGTTAGAGGCAGAGAAAATCAGCCATATTCCCAAAAGAATACTTTTAAAAATGGTACTGTCAACAGGATTTTCGACTACTCTTGAATTGCAGGTCGTTTACCATCTAAACCGGTAACAACTTACACTAGACTAATGGTAGGAGCTAGAGAGATGGCGTGCATCAGGAATGGGCAAAGAATTCCCGCCACCTTCGTTGTTACGCATGTACACTGCTCTATCGATATAGGTTAGGAGAAAGACAATGTTTACCTACTTAGATGTAACACGCGGATCAAGTTCCCTGCAATCGACAAGTATCATATTTAGGTATGGCATGAAAATCAAGGAATATTATGGGCAGTAAAAAATCGATCATACAGGATTGGGTGTTTAAGAGTTGTTAATTCTTTATAAAAAGTGAATCTGATACAACGTTAATACTAATTAATTTTAACTCCTAGAATATATCTACAAAATATAATAAATAAATTAATGGTTGAAATAGATAAATAAATAAATAACTAAATAAATAAATAAATAAATAAATAAATAAATAAATAAATAAATAAATAAATAAATAAATAAATAAATAAATAAATAAATAAATAAATAAATAAATAAATAAATAAATAAATAAATAAATAAGGACGTAAATTCATACAATTATCTTAACACTTCGCATAATAATAGGGAAGTAACGATTTTAGTATTCTCTTCAAATTTCGTATAATGAGAATGTATTCATACAATTATCTTAACACTTCGTATAATGACAAAGTAATGATTTTAGTACTTCTTTCAAATTTCGTATAATGAGAATGTATTCATACAATTATCTTAACACTTCGTATAATGAGAAAGTAATTATTTTAGTACTTCTTTCAAATTTCGTATAATGAGAAAGTATTCATACAATTATCTTAACACTTCGTATAATGGGATAGTAATGATTTTAGTATTCTCTTCAAATTTCGTATGAGAAAGTATTCATACAATTATCTTAACACTTCGTATAATGAGAAGGTAATGATTTTAGTGCTTCCTTCAAATTTCGTATAATGAGAAAGTATTCATACAATTATCTTAACACTTCGTATAATGAGAAAGTAATGATTTTAGTGCTTCCTTAAAATTTCGTATAATAAGAAATTATTCATACAATTATCTAAACACTTCGTATAATGAGAAAGTAATGATTTCAGTACTTCTTTCAACTTTCGTATAATGAGAAAGTATTCATATAATTATTTTAACACTTCGTATAATGGGATAGTAATGATTTTAGTATTCTCTTCAAATTTCGTATAATGAGAAAGTATTCATACAATTATCTTAACATTTCGTATAATGAGAAAATATTCATACAATTATCTTAACACTTCGTATAATGGGAAAGTAATGATTTTAGTATTCTCTTCGAATTTCATATAATGAGAAAGTATTCATACAATTATCTTAATACTTCGTATAATGGGATAGTAATGATTTTAGTATTCTCTTCAAATTTCGTATGAGAAAGTATTCATACAATTATCTTAACACTTCGTATAATGAGAAAGTAATGATTTTAGTACTTCTTTCAAATTTCGTATAATAAGAAAGTATTCATACAATTATCTTAACACTTCGTATAATGGGAAAGTAATGATTTTAGTATTCTCTTCAAATATCATATAATGAGAAAGTATTCATACAATTATCTTAACACTTCGTATAATGGGATAGTAATGATTTTAGTATTCTTTCTTTCAAATTTCGTATGAGAAAAGTATTTTTAGTACTTCTTTCAAATTTCGTACAATTATCTTAACACTTCGTATAATGAGAAATTTTAGTAATGATTTTAGTGCTTTTAGTACTTCAAATTTCGTATAATGAGAATGTATTCATCTTAACACTTATCATAACACTTAACACTTCGTATAATGGGATAGTAATGATTTTAGTATTCTCTTCAAATTTCGTATAATGAGAACGTATTCATACAATTATCTTAACACTTCGTATAATGGGATAGTAATGATTTGAGTACTTCTTTCAAATTTCGTATAATGAGAAAGTATTCATACAATTAAACTTAAATGAGAAGTAATGATTTTAGTACAAATTTCTATAATGAGAATGTATTCATAATGGGGAAGTAATGATTTTAGTACTTCTTTCAAATTTCGATTTATTCATACAATTATCTTAACTTTATAATGAGAAAGTAATGAAACTTCTTTCAAATTTCGTATAATGAGAATGTATTCAACACTTCGTATAATGAGAAAGTATTCTACAATTATCTTAACACTTCGTATAATGAGAAAGTAATGATTTTAGTACTTCTTTCAAATTTCGTATAATGAGAAATGTATTCATACAATTATCTTAACACTTCGTATAATGAGAAAGTAATGATTTTAGTACTTCTTTCAAATTTCGTATAATGAGAAAGTATTCATACAATTATCTTAACACTTCGAGAAAGGAATGATTTTAGTACTTCAAATTTCGATAATGAAAGTATAATGATGATTTTAGTACTTCTTTCAAATTTCGAGAATGTATTCAATGAGAAAGTATTCATACAATCTTAACACTCTTAATGAGAAAGTAATGATTTTACTTCTTTCAAATTTATAATGAGAAAGTAATGATTTTAGTACTTCTTTCAAATTTCGTATAATGAGAAAGTATTCATACAATTATCTTAACACTTCGTATAATGAGAAAGTAATGATTTTAGTACTTCTTTCAAATTTCGTATAATGAGAAAGTATTCATACAATTATCTTAACACTTCGTATAATGATTTTAGAAATTTCGTATAATGAGAATATTCATACAATTATCTTAACACTTCGTATAATGAGAAAGTAATGATTTTAGTACTTCTTTCAAATTTCGTATAATGAGAAAGTATTCATACAATTATCTTAACACTTCGTATAATGAGAATGTATTCATAATGGGAAAGTAATGATTTTAGTACTTTTTCAAATTTGAGAATGTATTCATAGAAAATGTATTCATACAATTATCTTAACACTTCGTATAATGAGAAAGTAATGATTTTAGTACTTCAAATTTCGTATAATGAGAATGTATTCATACAATTATCTTAACACTTCGTATAATGAGAAAGGAATGATTTTAGTACTTCTTTCAAATTTCGTACATACAATTATCTTAACACTTCGATAATGAGAAAAATGATTTTATTCATACAATTATCTTAACACTTCGTATAATGAGAATGTATTCATACAATTATCTTAACAAATTTCGTATAATGAGAAAGTATTCTTTATCTTAACACTTCGTATAATGAGAAAGTAATGATTTTAGTACTTCTTTCAAATTTCGCATAATGAGAAAATATTCATACAATTATCTTAACACTTCGTATAATGATTTTAGAAAATTTCGTATAATGAGAATGTATTCATACAATTATCTTAACACTTCGTATAATGAGAAAGTAATGATTTTAGTACTTCTTTCAAATTTCGTATAATGAGAAAGTATTCATACAATTATCTTAACACTTCGTATAATGAGAAAGTAATGATTTTAGTACTTCTTTCAAATTTTGCATGAGAAAATATTCATACAATTATCTTAAACTTCGTATAATGAGAATGTATTCATACAATTATCTTAACACTTCGTATAATGAGAAAGTAATGATTTTAGTAAATTTTTTGAGAAAATATTCATACAGTTATCTTCCTAATGATTTTAGTACAAATTTCGTATAATGAGAATGTATTCATACAATTATCTTAACACTTCGTATAATGAGAAAGTAATGATTTTAGTGCTTCCTTCAAATTTCGTATAATGAGAAAGTATTCATACAATTATCTTAACACTTCGTATAATGAGAAAGTAATATCTTAACACTTCGTATAATGAGAAAGTAATGATTTTAGTACTTCTTTCAAATTTCGTATAATGAGAAAGTATTCATACAATGAGAAAGTATCTTAACACTTCGCATAATGGTAATGATTTTAGAAGTAATGATTTTATAATGAGAATATTCATACTTCAAACTTCGTATAATGAGAATGATTTTAGTATTTTCATAATGAGAAATTATCTTAACACTTCGTATAATGAGAAAGTAATGATTTTAGTACTTCTTTCAAATTTCGTATAATGAGAATGTATTCATACAATTATCTTAAGACTTCGTATAATGAGAAAATAATGATTTTAGTGCTTCCTTCAAATTTCAATTATCTTAACACTTCGTATAATGAGACTGTTTTATTCAAATTTCGTATAATGAGAAAGTATTCACAATTATCTTAACACTTCGTATAATGAGAAAATAATGATTTTAGTACTTCTTTTTCAAATTTCGTATAATGAGACTGTATTCATACAATTATCTTAACACTTCGTATAATGGGATAGTAATGATTTTAGTAGTCTCTTCAAATTTCGTATGAGTAAGTATTCATACAATTATCTTAACACTTCGTATAATGAGAAAGTAATGATTTTAGTGCTTCCTTCAAATTTCGTATAATGAGAAAGTATTCATACAATTATCTTAACACTTCGTATAATGAGAAAGCTTCCAAAAAGTTCTCTCAACACTTCGTATAACGGGAAAGTAATCATTGAAATACTTCGTTCATATGTTTCTATGAAAACAATTCTCTTGACACTTCATATAATAGGAAAATAATGATTTTTAATACTTTCTTAAAATTTCTTAAAATGAGAATGTACCAGTATGCAAGTCTCATAACACTTCATATAATGGGAAAGTAATGATTTTAATACTTTGTATATATTTTGTATATTAAGGAAACAATTCTCCTAACACACGTATAAAGAGGAAGTAACGATTTAATACTTAGTTTACATTTTGTATAATGAGAATATTCATCAGCGTCTGTATTTCATTTTTGTATTTATATGTGCTATCTAGTAGGTTGGAAGAGAAGGCCTTATGGCCTTAATCCTGTCACATTAAATAAAAATAAATAAATAAATATAATAAAATTATATTTGTGCTTCGTAATATAATGGGAGATTAATAATTTCAATAATTTATTTACACTCTACTGAGAAAATAGTGCCCTTTATGCTTTTTGCAATAATATAGCAAAGAAACCAAGCAGTGGATGATATTGCTGAATTTATTTATTGAAAATATTAATTTGTTTTTGAGAGTTCAAATTTCTTACGGAGTTCATTAAATTATAGCTATTAACTTTGTATCTATTAAGTATCCAGTAATTTTATGTGTGCTACTATGTGCGTTATGAAGCTTGTAATAAACACAGTGGAGGTTTCCAGCAGCAGGCTGGAGTGCCGCACGACCCAGCCTTGCAGAACCTGTCCTCGACTTCATCCTCAGGTTTTCATGGTCCCCACAAATCCTCTGGGCTATCATAACGGCTCTTACTTCATGAAGCCTCGTCATGCTTGTTATTTATAGCAAAATAGTTAATGACCGTCTCCTTGGTGTACTGGTTTGGTTTCCTCATTATGACCCAAGAAGTTCCGTGTTCGATTACCGACAATACCCAACAAACATTTCAACTTCGGAATATGTATGATAAGACTTTCTTGTGTTAAATTTTAACGTACCTTGTTTACATGTTTCGACCTATTTATGGGTCATCTTCAGAACTGGTCGTTGTTGGTCTTGGCGCCTCTTATTTCATGTGAGGGTGCGTTCGTAGTGTAGAGTCAAAGAGTGTATGTGTTTTGAAATTGAGTTGTGTGTTGACAATATCGTTGGGGTGTGTTTTCGTGTGTCTGTATATTTCATATTGTTCTAGTGTGTTGAGTTTCTGGCTTTTTGGTTGGATGTGCAGTACTTCCATGTCTGTGTTGATGTTTCTGTAGGTGTGGTTGGCATTTGTATGTGTTCTGCATATGTGGAGGTGTTTTGTAATTTTGTTATGGCTGTGTTGTGTTCTTTGTAACGTGTTTGAAATGATCTGCCTGTCTGTCCTATGTAGAAGTTGTTGCAGGTGTTACATTTGAGTTTGTATACGCCTGTGTGGTTGTATTTGTTTGTTTGTGTGTTGAGATGTTTTTGTAGAGTGTTATATTTTGTTCTGTATGCGATGTTATAATTTAATTTCTTGAATGAGGTTACAATTTTATGTGTGTTTTTGTTTTCGCATGTTAGTGTAGTGTGATGTATTTTTTGTGTTCTTGTGTTTTTGTTGTATTCTTCTGTTTTTTTATGGTTTTGTTTTGTCTTACGTATTATGTTGTCTATTATGTTGGGGTTGTATCCGTTTTCTTGTGCTATGTATGTGATTGTGTTCAGTTCTTCGTTGTAATCTTGTTGGTTCATTGGTATGTTGAGTAGTCTGTGTACTATTGTTCGGAATGCAGCTTGTTTGTGTTGTGTGGGATGGTTGGATGTGTTGTGTATGTGCGTTGTTGTTGTTGGTTTCCTGTATACTTTGGATGTGTTTGTTGTCTACTTTTGTTATTGTGATATCTAGAAAATTTATGGATTTGTTGTTTTCAATTTCTAATGTGTAGTGTAGCTACACTACGAACGCACCCTCACAGGAAACAAGAGGCGCCAAGATCAACAACGACCAGTTCTGAAGAAGACCCATAAATAGATCGAAATATGTAAACAAGGTACCTACGTTAAAATTTAACACAAGAAAGTCTTATCATACATATTCCGAAGTGATACAGTGTTAAAAGTTGTGTAATCAAGATGTATACACATTTCAAGTGTACAGGATCTGGAATAGAGTGCATCCTGCATCATAACAAGAAAATTCGCGAGTCACGATGGGTGGCGAACTACAATAAAAAAGAAGCAGATTAATAGTACCTATAGATATTAGTGACCAGCGCCGTAGCTGCGTGGCCTAAGGCGTTACTAAATGAACACTGGTTCGATAAATTTTACATTAATTTTCAGCCAGTGTATCGGATCGGTGTCCTCCCAGCATCTAATGAATTTTGGGAAGCTACAGTGAGTAGTAAATTTCTGTTTCTTAAGCCAGCAGTAACGGTTGGGAAATCACCGTGCGAAGCATACGTTACTGGTTGGATGATCGTTCACCTCTATTGATGTGTGTAGAACTGAGACCAGCAGTTTGCTGGTAGTTCCTGACCATCAATAGAGTGTCGCGCATAGGATTTGTTTTATTTATAAGGACTCTAATCAGAATCGTGCAGCAACTCTATCCAGTCTGGTTAGTAGCTGTAATCGTCCGATATTTTGGTTGTTTCGTTGCCGGTTGCAGCTAGTGGATGAGGAGGCATTTCGTACGCCTTTAATATTTATCATGTCGTACCTCTTATGATCGTCAATCAATCGCGCTGTAATCTTTTGATTGATATCAACGTCTAAGGAAAGGACAGAAAAACTTCGAAATCAAAATCTTTTTTGAAAAGCAGCAAGAAAAAAACCTAACTACAAAAGAACTTGAAGCAGAATTACTGGGTACTTTCGGCGTTGTACCTCGGACTCATTTCGCCTTCATTAATTTCATATAGCATCTATAACAGTTTCAGGTCGACCAGGAGATCCAGCAGACCTGGTGCAGTGATTCGCCTATAGGTGTTGCCTGCCTGGGGAGCTGCATCTGATCCCAAGAGAGCGAAATGACTTCTACAGTGAACTACGAAGGGCGGGATCTGGCAGTTCTGTCTAGCTCCCTCGGATGGATATAGGATGCAGCAGGACATAGTATGTGATTTGCGAACAGATGCCATTGATCTAAGGAGGCTGCGGACAACAGGGAAACTCCGTCAGATCTGGGTGCCGTAGCTGAATCGATAAATGGCATCAAACAGTGAATCACTTACAGGAATGCTGTTCTAAGGACTTCAACAATCATCTTACAATAAAAAGGTCGGCACAACAAGCCTCAGACTGCGGGTAGTAGCAGTAGTAGTAGTAGTAGTAGTAGTAGTAGTAGTAGTAGTAGTAGTAGTAGGCCTAGTAGTAATAGGTAGTAGTAGTAGTAGGCCTAGTAGTAATAGTAGTAGTAGTAGTAGTAGTAGTAGAGGTAATAGTAGTAGTAGTAGTAGTAATAGTAGCAGTAGTAGTAATAGTAATAGTAGCAGTAGTAGTAATAGTAATAGTAGCAGTAGTAGTAATAGTAGTAGTAAAAGTAGTAGTAGTAATAACAGTAGTAGTGGTGGTAATAGTAGTAGTAATAACAGTAGTAGTAGTAATAGTAGTAGTAGCAGTAGCAATAGTAGTAGTAGTAGTAATAGTAGTAGTAATAACAGTAGTAGTAATAGTAGTAGCAGTAGTAATAGTAGTATATTAGTAGTAGCAATAGTAGTAGTAGCAATAGTAGTAATAGCAATGGTAGTAGTAGCAATAGTAGTAATAGTAGCAGTAGTAGTAGGCCTAGTAGTAATAGTAGTAGTAGTAAGCCTAGTAGTAGTAGTAGTAGTAGTAGTAGTAGTAGTAGTAGTAGTAGTAGTGATAGTAGTAGGCTAGTAGTAGTAAGCCTAGTAGTAATATTAGCAGTACTAATAGTAGTAGTAGTAGTAGTAGTAATAGCAGTAGTAGTAATAACAGTAGTAGTAATAGTAGTAGTAATAGTAGTAGCAGTAGTAATAGCAAAAGTAGTAGTTGTAGTTGTAGTAGTAGTATGAGTAGTAATAGTAGCTGTAGTAGTAACAATAGTAGTAGTAGTAGCAGCAATGGTAGTAGTATCAGTAGTAATAGTACTTGTAGTAGTAATAGTAGTAGCATCAGTAGTAGTAGTATTAGTATCAGTAGTAGTATCAATAGTAGTAGTAGTATCAGTAGTAGTTGTAGTAGTAGTATCATTAGTAGTAGAGTAGTAGCATCAGTAGTAGTAGTAGTATCAGTAGTAGTAGTATCAGTAGTAGTAGTATCAATAGTAGTATCAGTAATAGTAGTAGTAGTATCAATAGTAGTATCAGTAATAGTAGTAGTAGTAGTAGTAGCAGTAATTTTTAACGACGCTTTGAACTGCAGAAGTTACTCAGTGTCAAAATTCAATGTGGACGAGAAAGAGCCGATAAATTTTGTCTGGGAGCCCTCTATGTAGAGGCAAGTTCTTAATGTACAGTAAATCTATGATACGAGAAAGTCACGGTTAGGATTTTATCGCCCTTGGCCGGATTTGAACCGCGAACCTCGCAGCCAACAGCCAGCAGGATAGCCTATCCGCTACAACACAGAGAACGAGGAAGCTGTGGAGTATACATTAATCCATCAATTTTTTTTTCATAATAAATTATTGTTCTTTAAAATACGTGTAAGGTAACGTGCGGACGGAAGACTAATGCAAAAGCACAGCACTGCAGCTGCGTTAGAAGGCTTGTTTTAATGTTACACAGAAATGAAAGTCGTAGAAAAGCTCTCAATCCTCGTGGGGCTGCCGCTAGAAGCGATCTTTAATAATCTACTTTGCAACCAAGAAGCTGAAATCGCGAGGATGCATGTAAGGAAGGCGCTGAGGGCAAAACTCGGCTCCGTGAAAGCCATTCATATTCGTTAAGACTTATGCTCAGTTGAACTGCTTGGTACACCATAGCTCTAGTCCCTGGAGCACGGAGAATACGATAGGAAAGGAGGTGGAGAAGAAACAGGAAAAGGGAAAGATGAGGCCACGAAACAAAAGAAGTAGATCCGGAGAGGTGCGGTAAAAGAAAAAAATGACGAGGAGAAAGATAAAAATAAATGGGACACAGAAGAAGGAAAGAATGAAGAAGTAGGAGAAGGAAAGGATGAGGAAGTGGAAGAGAAGTTGGGGAAGGAAATGATGAGGAAGTGGAAGAGAAGTTGGAGAAGGAAATGATGAGGAAGTGGAAGAGAAGTTGGAGAAGGAAATGATGAGGAAGTGGAAGAGAAGTTGGAGAAGGAAATGATGAGGAAGTGGAAGAGAAGTTGGAGAAGGAAATGATGAGGAAGTGGAAGAGAAGTAGGAAAAGGAAATGATGAGGAAGTGGAAGAAGTTGGAGAAGGAAATGATGAGGAAGTGGAAGAGAAGTTGGAGAAGGAAATGATGAGGAAGTGGAAGAGAAGTAGGAAAAGGAAATGATGAAGTGGAAGAAGTTGGAGAAGGAAATGATGAGGAAGTGGAAGAGAAGTTGGAGAAGGAAATGATGAGTAAGTGGAAGAGAAGTTGGAGAAGGAAATGATGAGGAAGTGGAAGAGATGTAGGAAAAGGAAATGATGAAGTGGAAGAAGTAGGAGAAGGAAATGATGAGGAAGTGGAAGAGAAGTTGGGGAAGGAAATGATGAGGAAGTGGAAGAGAAGTTGGAGAAGGAAATGATGAGGAAGTGGAAGAGAAGTTGGAGAAAGAAATGATGAGGAAGTGGAAGAGAAGTTGGAGAAAGAAATGATGAGGAAGTGGAAGAGAAGTTGGAGAAGGAAATGATGAGGAAGTGGAAGAGAAGTTGGAGAAGGAAATGATGAGGAAGTGGAAGAGAAGTTGGAGAAGGAAATGATGAGGAAGTGGAAGAGAAGTTGGAGAAGGAAATGATGAGGAAGTGGAAGAGAAGTTGGGGAAGGAAATGATGAGGAAGTGGAAGAGAAGTTGGAGAAGGAAATGATGAGGAAGTGGAAGAGAAGTTGGAGAAGGAAATGATGAGGAAGTGGAAGAGAAGTTGGAGAAGGAAATGATGAGGAAGTGGAAGAGAAGTAGGAAAAGGAAATGATGAAGTGGAAGAAGTTGGAGAAGGAAATGATGAGGAAGTGGAAGAGAAGTTGGAGAAGGAAATGATGAGGAAGTGGAAGAGAAGTAGGAAAAGGAAATGATGAGGAAGTGGAAGAGAAGTAGGAAAAGGATGTGATGAGGAAGTGGAAGAGAAGTTGGAGAAGGAAATGATGAGGAAGTGGAAGAGAAGTAGGAAAAGGAAATGATGAGGAAGTGGAAGAGAAGTTGGAGAAGGAAATGATGAGGAAGTGGAAGAGAAGTAGGAAAAGGAAATGATGAGGAAGTGAAAGAGAAGTAGGAAAAGGAAATGATGAGGAAGTGGAAGAGAAGTTGGAAAAGGAAATGATGAGGAAGTGGAAGAGAAGTAGGAAAAGGAACGGATGAGGAAGTGAAAGAGAACTAGAAAGAAATAATGAGGAAGTAATGGAAAAGTATGAGAAAGAAGTGATGAGGAAGTAGAAGAATGAAAGGATAAGAAAGTGGAAGAGAAGTATGAGAAAAAGGTAGTGGAATACTAACATAACTGAAGTAACTTAACCCCATAGGAAGAAATCCAAGGTGATTGTTAATTTATGTTATTGTTTTGTTTGTTTCATGGCCTACTCCATTATGAATACATACATTTATTTTGTGTTACATTATCATAGCATTTGAAAGAACCATAACATTTACAAGAGTATTCATCACTTACTGTGAGTCAAACTTCTATTCGTATGTGAAATTGAATGGAGATTTCAAATATGTAAAATTTAATATAGGATGCCATTTAAAAAAGTGTTTTTTTTTTTTTGCCACACTCTGTACGTGAATCAATACTTTTGTCACACCACAGCAGTAAGTTTTAGTTAGATATCTCCAACAACTTTTGTTTTTGGTATTTTTTCATAAAATGAATATATAAAGAGTTATTAGCAATATTCCATACTTAATTAATAGACTGTATATTCATTCATAGTGTCCTACCCAAAGGCAGGTCTTTCACTGCAAACCCAGCATTCTCCAGTCTTTCTTATTTTCTGCATTCCTTTTCGTCTCCGCATATAATCCATGCACACACATATCAGTGTTAACAGTGATTCAAAAACTGTTGTTAAAATGGCCATAAAGTCATTAAAATATGCACTCCTGCACAGTGTTGCCAACTCTATTCTTAGAAATTCGCTGTGAAGCCGTGCAGAAACCGCTAAATTCCTATATTGTCAATGTAAAATTATATTATTTTGCCGCTGTGAGTGCTAAAAATACCCGATAAATCCCTATACCAGCAATACAAATTTCATAAATTTTACCCGCTCAACTAACGGCGAAAAACGCAAGATCTAGCGGGAAAACCGCTGAATTGGCAACACTGCTCCTGCATATATGACATACATAAGTCTAAAATGCAGGTATAGTCGCGACGCTGTTATTCCCGGCGTGACTCCTCCTCTTTGCTTACGTCTTAGGAAGTGAAGGCTCTATAAAGTCAAGGTAGGTAGTATCGTTCGCCATTTTTGTTCTTTCGTTGCCGAGCTACCATACGAGGAATCTATTTGCCGCACCGTTAAACATTATCATGTCGTAGCTCCTATGATAATAAATCAAACGCAATGTAATTCAGCAAATAAGTGAGCGGCAAATAACGTCTTCGTGTGCTTTTTGCGAACGCCAACGAAAGAGCCAAAATGGCGGGCGATTATATTTATTATTCATCGAGCCTTAGGAAATGAATAACGTCTTCCTCAGCGAATCACAAGACGTAAGTTACACGTTTAAATGTAGCCGACCTTCAACGCCGGAAATTAGAGCGACGGGACTATAGTAGGCCATTGACGATAGGCCGGCGCTGTGGATCGGATATCGGCATAGCTCAGATGGTAAGAGCATTCAGCGCGCCAAGCTGAGGCTCCTGGGTTCGATTCCCGGTGCTAGAACGAATTTTTCTTCATTAATAAGTAATCCACCTAATTAGACCGTACCCATATTGAGCGGAAACCTGTTTATAACGGAAATAAATTATAGTCCCGCTAGATTCCGTCATAAACAGGTTTTACTGTAATATATAATTTGCATTTCGCGTACAGGCATAGTGATAGAAGCGACCTAGGTCCTCCTGGACACAGACGATACGAACACCTCGAGTTTTGGTGGACCAGGTCTTGGACCTGATGAATGTTACAGAGTAATGCACAACTTGCATCACTGCGCATGCTTGCTGGGTGGCGTGCGCAGGGACTGCGACTGTACCCGAGTGATGGGAACAAAAAGGTGCTTCGCAGCGTCGCGTCGCCGTCATCAACCCCCGCGCGACTCAATTTTCCGACTTGCTGAGCAGCGTCAACCCTTCCAGTCTGCAACCCCTTCGACCCGGGGGCGCTCGCAACCGAATTACGAGGCTAGAGAGGGTGGCTGCTTCATCAGAGCCCTCGCGGAGCCCATGGGACATTCCGCACCAGTGACGGATGCGCAAAACAGGGGACCGCGACCCGCATATCTCGGCCAAAAAGCAAATACGGTACAGAAACACTGCAAGGAAGAGAGGGTTGGGAATTCAATGTACACGGCGAAAAATACGTGGAGCGTGGTGATCGCAGAAAATGAAGGATCGGGAAGGAGCAGAGAGCAAGGACGAAATTTTAATTGTAAGAAATATAATATGCTAATAGTGTTGAAAAATATTGTTAAAAATAACGTTACTGTTATCTGTAGGGCTTAAAAGTTGATGACCTAAAAATCACAGAAAAATCACCTATAAAATGACCTTAAATTTCTGAAAATATGATACCAAAATTAAAGAAAATGACCAAGATTTTAATAATAACAACAATAATAATAACAATAATAATAACAATAATAACAACAATAACAATAATAATAACAACAATAACAATAATAACAACAATAACAATAATAATAACAATAACAATAACAACAACAATAATAATAACAACAACAATAATAATAACAACAACAACAATAATAACAACAACAACAACAATAATAACAACAATAATAATAACAATAATAACAACAACAATAATAACAACAACAATAATAACAATAACAACAATAACAATAATAATAACAAAAATAATAACAACAATAATAACAACAACAATAATAATAATAACAATAATAATAACAACAATAACAATAATAACAATAACAATAATAACAATAACAATAATAACAATAACAATAATAATAACAATAACAATAATAACAAAAGCAATAATAACAATAACAATAATAATAATAACAACAATAATAATACTTACTTACTTACAAATGGCTTTTAAGGAACCCGAAGGTTCATTGCCGCTCTCACATAAGCCCGCCAGCGGTCCCTATCCTGTGCAAGATTAATCCAGTCTCTATCATCATACCCCACCTCCCTCAAATCCATTTTAATATTATCCTCCCATCTACGTCTCGGCCTCCCTAAAGATCTTTTTCCCTCCGGTCTCCCAACTAACACTCTATATGCATTTCTGGATTCGCCCATACGTGCTACATGCCCTGCCCATCTCAAACGTCTGGATTTAATGTTCCTAATTATGTCAGGTGAAGAATACAATGCGTGCAGTTCTGTGTTGTGTAACTTTCTCTATTCTCCTGTAACTTCATCCCGCTTAGCCCCAAATATTTTCCTAAGCACCTTGTTCTGAAACACCCTTAACCTATGTTCCTCTCTCAGAGTGAGAGTCCAAGTTTCACAACCATACAGAAGAACCGGTAATATAACTGTTTTATAAATTCTAACTTTCAGATTTTTGGACAGCAGACTAGATGATAAGAGCTTCTCAACCGAATAATAACACGCATTTCCCATATTTATTCTGTGTTTAATTTCCTCCCGAGTGTCATTTATATTTGTTACTGTTGCTCCCAGATATTTGAATTTTCCACCTCTTCGAAGGATAAATCTCCAATTTTTATATTTCCATTTCGTACAATAATCTGGTCACGAGACATAATCATATACGTTGTCTTTTCGGGATTTACAATAATAATAATAATAATAATAATAATAATAATAATAATAATAATAATAATAATAACAATAACAATAACAACAATAATAACAACAATAACAACAACAATAATAATAATAACAATAATAATAATAATAATAATAATAATAATAATAATAATAGGGGAAAGTAGCCAAATCGTACCGGCGTCGAAATCGTACCCCTATTAAGATTGAGGAAAGTATTGCATGCAGGGACCATCTGGGGAATTTCTCATGTAATACAAATAGCAACTGTCACTCGTTCAGTTTCCCGCCTTTCACCCAAGATAACAACTGTATTAAATAGTAATTAATAGTAAGTTCTGATTTCTCATATAAGATTTTGTTACTGTTTCGTAAGCTTTTCTTAAAACATTGAGTTAATTTAATGCATGTCATTTATTACATCTAACATATAAGATTGTTTGCATTATTTAAACTTTAAAAATAGTCACTTTAACAGCTTTGTTTATGTTATAATCTGAATAGTTTGCTTTGAGTGCTAGTTTCCTAAATCGTACCTTTGAAAGGTCGCTCATATCGTACCGGTACGATTTTGGCAACGTGAACAATTAACGTTAAGTGCATAATATTTTCAAATTTATGAATAGATGATTCAGAAGCATTGTGCATGAGACACGGATTTGAGACTGATCTCACGCTCACACGTACGCGAGTTGTAATCTGACGCATTTGTGGATTACGAAATTTTAAAACGATTTTAAAACAAGACAGTATCTCTGAAGATGTATGGGGAAATGCTGAAGTCCAAGGTGAGGTGTAAGTAAGTCGGTACATTTACCGAATGGATGTAATTTGGGCATATTTATTTCAGATGAAACTAGAAAATGGAGAAGTAAGGTACAAGAACCTGTCTAAGGTTACAAAATTGATTCTGATAATTTCATATTCTAATGCTGTCGAAGAAAGTGTTTTTTTCTATGATAAGGAAAAATAAAACAGCTTTTAGAACTACATTGAACGTAGATTGTACGTTATCATCTGTCTTGACCATGGAAATGGCTATCCCTGAGCTATGCCACTCATTCGAACCATCAAAAGAAGTGGTGGCCAATGCTAAGAAAGCAATGCATCAGTTTAACAAAACAAATTGCAATAAAGAGTGAGATTTGTATCGTTTAGAATTAAGTGCAACATTTGGAATATGTTAACCAGTGACGTAGCGTCAATGTAAGCTAAAAAGCTTAGCTTCCCCAGTTAATAATAAGTTCATAATAAACCGGCAGTTTATGGAGAAAATTATTTATTAATTTTAATAGAATTTATATTTACGCGTTAAATATTGTGATGCGGCAGCTCAGGATGATTTGTGATGCAGCAGTAAACAAGAAGCCTGCACACACCAGCTTCCAAGCAGACCGGTTTCTTCTGTGTAATCCACCCCGCAGAGTTTCCATCCCTTTCTAACTAAACTACCCTAGTCGCAAGGCTCGCAAAGAAGCTAGCTTTAACATTTAAAATAAGTAGTTTCCGAGTTATCCCTTTTCGTCAGTTGTGTTCAGTTGAAGTGTTAGTGTGCATTGTGGCTGATATAATAAATAATGAGTGAAATAACAGTTCCTGGCACTAATTTACTTGAATTTTTTTAGGACAATTGTATTATCAAGACTGACTTACGAACAAAAGTGTGATTTAAAAAACAAATGACCGACTCCCTTGCTGTCAATGAAGGACACAACCAAAAGACAGACGCATACTTACGTAATGATACTAATATTGTGATTTCTCTAAGTATGACAGGGAGTGAGCTAATGTTATACGTATACGTGTCTATTTGTTAAGAGATATGTGTAAACCGTGAAATCATAATTTACTACGTATCATTTGAGGTCATGCCTTATTGGTGTTACTTACGATGTTCCAACCAATCTTCGACTGCTGACTTGAAATTGACTACTATTTATTTTAAGACTGTATTTTTGTAATACGTTTTCTCATATTGCATGAAAGACAACTTGAGTTAGCTTCCCCTGCTCAAAATTTCATGCTACGCCACTGATGTTAACTTATTTTATGATGTGTTGTTTTCCACAGAAATTATGAATATTACCTAAAAATAATACGCATTATAAAAATTGTGGTTTACTATTAATTAATTATAAAATAAATGGATATATAAAATTAATTTCTTGTCTTACTCATTTTCTTTGAATTTCACTCTTCCTGACTAGTGATCTCACTCAGTTACCATGGGGACCCTTGGCAGCTCTGGATAATGGGCAAATGGGAATACGGAAAATGGGAACCAAGTGCTTTACTTAAGGCACTGGATGAATTTCGATCCGGAGCAGTGGGATTGAATGAATGTTGCCGTAAGTACGGAATTCCAAAACAGACTTTCAAGCGACATTTGATGGGCAAGGTGAAGAGAGGTCTGGAACGTCCTGCAAATGGATTCGTCAAAGGGAGGAATACAGCTTTTCCACGGGAAATAGAAGAGGAATTGGTTCAGCATATTCTTTCTGAACTTACTATAACAGACGTCAGGTAGCTTGCCTCTGTTGTAGTTCTTATTTTGAGAATTCTATGTATATTTTACAAATGGGTACGATTTAAGCAACCTCTAGGTACGATTTAGGAAACTGGGCGCATAAATCGTACCGCTCGCAGAGTTTTAAACAATGTCTTTTAAAAACATTTGATAGTTATTTAAAAATTCTGAAAAAAAAAAAATATTATGTGTCCCACGGTACTGTCCGAATGTCTAACAATATATGCAATTCCTTCCCATTTCGAAATAAATAAAGAAAGACTGAAAAGTGCTACGATACAGGCAACCTTCCCCTAATTAGGCTCCGTTTTCCAGCTACCTATAAACTGGAATGAGGTTGCCTGATTCGAAGTATATGTGACGTCACAGCGCAGGTACACTTAGCGGCAAAAAGAATGGGCCGACTCTTGGTCGATAGAAATGCTAAGTTCTATCGCGCGGTTCACTCGTGTGAACGTAACGCACTGCAAGGCATTGCTGTGGTGTCTCTTCATTGAAAGTCGTCCGTCTATAATGTAGCAAACCTTACGAGCAGTGTGTGGCCCAGTGGTAAGAAGTCTGACATCCGCACCAGAGGTTCTGAGTTCGTCTCCCGGCACGGTAAAATTATTATTTTTTTATTTCAACTTTTTTTAATTTATTAGTTTAAATGTGAAATGGCATTTGTTAACAAACTTCGTTATGCCTGCCTTGTAAAAATATTATTGCCCATCACCTGTGGACTATTAATAGGTGAGACCTGGCCTGTATAAACAAAAATACTTGTTTCACATCCTAAAAAACCGGACGCATATCAAACACAAATAAATAATTAAATTAACAAAAACAAACAATTTTTAATATATTAACAAAACAAGGCCTGTGGTGGGGACTAGTATCTCGTCCACAAACTACCTACGTCAACATCTGCCCTCATTCTGCGCGGCATGGAGTCCACAAGGTTACGGAACAGGTGTAAATTCTTAGCCATCTCCTCCCACGCATCTAGAACTCTCTCCCACAATTCCTCAGGTGATTGTTCTGCCCAATTAGAGCGTAGGATCCTTTTGACTGCAGCCCACAAATTTTGAATCGGATTCATTATCTGGTGAATTTGGAGGCCAGTCGACTGGGTCGACATCACGCCTCCTCTTAAACCATCTTTAAATCCGGTTGGCGGTGTGTAGTCCATCGGATGATTATCCTGCTGGAAGAAAAGTGTTCCTTCTGGATATGAGAAAATGACATTTCTCCAATCGAAGTCCTGTCGGATAGTAGCATACGCAGAATAACCTATGCGAACCAGGGCAATGAGTTATTGTTTCTGTGCCATCTTCAAGCGCAATGACGAGACAGAACGTTGTATTAACAGATAGCAGTATTGCTTGAGAGAAAGAAGGAGGTTTATTATCTATTAGAGTTTGGGCATATTCTAAGAGATATCGCCACATAATTATAGCTTTGCAAGACATATATGATGGCAAATTTGTAATATAAAAAAAGGATACTGGGGGAGATTCCAACCTTCAGCTACTTCTATCAACTTGTCCAATAGACCAATGCCGTAACGACTTATGCTATTTATTTATTTATTATACTCCAATTTTACAAAGAACCCTATTTTACCTGAGATAGGTATGTTAGGGTTATAAATACATAATAGTAGGCTAATAATAATAATAATAATAATAATAATAATAATAATAATAATAATAATATGATATAGGTTAATGAAGTCTCCTATTGAATTAGTCTTACATGTCAATTATGAAATTAATACAATTTAACAAATCTATATATTCAGCAAATCTGTACAAGGTTTTTTTAAGTTATGCACATGAATGAATGAAATGGAATGAGTTGAAATTCAATCCTAAAATACAATCTTATATTTCTATTAATAAGTTTCATGAAATGTATGCTATATTATAACCTAAGCAAATATCTAATCCTAATATTCACTAGAATGTAGTTTAAATTTCTGTGGGTTGAAATCTCTGAAGACGTTACACAGTTTTCCGTTAAACATTGTTGTCACAAGCAATTTTTAAATTATATACATCACAAACACAAGAACACAAAAATACATCACACTAACATACGAAAAAAAAAAAAAACGCACATAATTACTACCTACATTCAAGAAATTAAATTACAACATCCCATACAGAACAAATAACACTCTACAAAAGCATCTCAACACACAAACAACACAAACAAACAAATACAACCACACAGGCGTATACAAACTCAACTGTAACACCTGCAACAACTTCTACATTGGACAAACATGCAAATCGTTTGAAACAGGTTACAAAGAACACATCACAACCATAACAAAATTACAAAACACCTCCACATATGCAGAACACATACCAAATGCTAACCACACCCACAGAGACATCACCACAGACATGGAAATATTACACATCCAACCAAAAACGCCAGAACTAACACAGTAGAACAATATGAAATATACACACAAAAAACACATCCCAACGAAATTCTCAACACACAACTCAACTTCAAAACACATACACTCTTTTACTCTACACTATACCACAGGAACACACCCTCACAGGAAACAAAACAAGTGGCGAAAAAAAAAATAATAATAATAATTCAGTGGATATATGCTTATGCTACTGTGACTGTTAATATCAGTTCTGCATAATACGTGGTTTTCCTGTTTATATTCGCTCCGGTTGATTTTGTATTTATCAATTTTATTATTATTTCACTCTTCAAGGGCCCTGATGTATCTAGAATCAACCCGCCATTCGATTTTATTACATATTTTAAACTCTTAAACAAAATACAGCAAATTTAAATGGTTTAATTATGTGTTACCTAGTGAACTACGGCTTTGACGAGACGAGCATGCGCAATGTTATGTCTCTGGAACTTTGAAATTGTCGGCCGGCCCATTCTTTTTGCCGCTAAGTGTACATGTTCGTATACAAAATAGATATGGATCCTCTGTCCTCTTCCTCTAGAAAGTCAAAACCGGGACGCAGTTCATAATGTGTAGTCTTATCGATCACTGCTCTTACTAGTCGTATTTTATTTAAATAACTACATTTTTGTGGCTGATTGAAGGTTCATTGCAGAGGTAAAATGCTGTAGGTAAGACGCTCGAGCAGGGTATAGTTGAGGATATTTTAACTAATATTTTCACTGTCAACATAGACATAAATTGTGTAAAATGAACATAAAAGTGATTAAAACAGTGCACTGAAAGACACTGCGATACCAGTCGACAGACTCGCTGGGCTGCTGATCCGGAGCTGCGTCCGGGCTTGGGTTGGATCCCCCTTTGGACTTTGGTTTCTTCGGAGGTTTTCCCCAGCCGTGGGACTGAAGCCGGATGGTCTATGGCGAGTCCTTGGCATCAACCCTTTGATTTGATTACCTGGTTGGGTTTTTCCGAGGTTTCCCCACCGAAAAGGCAAATGCCGGGTAATATTTTGGCGAATCCTCGGACCTCATCTCATCTCACTACATCTCGCCAAAATGTAAAAAAATGTAAAAAAAATTGTACAAAATTGTAAAAATTGTAGAAAATTACTAAATTGTAAAACTATAAAAATTTGTAAAAATTGTAATTGTAATATTGTAAAATGTTGACATGTTCCACATCTTAAAGCTTCATTGCTCATGTAAGATCTATGGAATAAAATAAATGAATGAATGAAAAGTCACAGAAAGTCTGTTGAACGTAATCCAGAAGAACCAGTACCATCAAAATTTGAAAATTATGAAGATATTAACTCAACGTTTAGCATGAATTTGTGTAGCCCATCATGATGTTCACTGCCAACATCCCAGTAGATTAAATAATCTACATTTTGGGAATTTCTAGAAAAATACATAGAAAAATAGTGGGTTTTCAGTGACTAGCGACATATATACTATTAAAGCTATAAAAAGCTTAATTAAGATCCACATATGTACTTTTCTTTGTTCTTGCATGTAACCTCTTTATTATGTTTGTTATAGGTATCACATTTTGATACATATTTTCTTTCCGCTTTATAGTTGAATCACCCTCATTCTAGTCAGCATTGGACACTACCACACATGGTCCAACATGTAGTAATTGAATAGTTACCCCGAAAAGAGATCTAACCCACAAACGACAAATTGTTGAGGAAACGAAAAAAACATTTTATTCTTATTTGAAGGTTAATATCTTAAGCAAAGCATACGTATTTGCAGTAGTCCATTCTATTTTACACACATTTGAGTCAAACTATAGGCAAAATAATATATTACTATTAAATATTAACAAATTAATGCAAAATTGAGTGGAAAAACGATCTATCCCTGAAGAATGGAAAAATGATCTAACCTACAACTAACTTAAAATCTATAATATGAAGTGTAAAAGTCACAATCAATGATGATTCAGTTTCAAATGTTATATTGTCACTTCCACTCGGCTACTTTGAGAGCTTTTTTATGAAACATCCGTCCCATTGTCACTCGGTTACTTTAAGATTTTGGTAGAATTCACGAAATTGGGGAGGAATGAACTTGCACATATGCAACAAATCCACTTTCTTTGCTTTCTTTATTGCCATATCTCCATTGTACAGTTGAGCTATAACTGTTGGGAGTGGAATTAGCTTATTACGTCGTTTGTGGATTTCCAAGATCTCATAGGTTTGCCATGGTTGAAGAATATTATGGCTTGCTCGAGTTCTGAGTCTATTTGGCTTCTCTTCTGAAAACTGGATCCAAAAGCATGAAGTAATCTTAAATTTAGGATCTCTTTTAAGCATGCCAGCTATGAGTGACAGATCAAAAAATCTTCTGTGTCCATATAGAATGCTGGAAATCCCTGTCGCAGGGATAAAAACTATGTCCACTAACCAAGAACTTCTGATCAATGGTTGTAAAATATTTATTCCTAATGAGGTAATGATAGAGAGCTAAGCATCGCCAGTTATTATTCTGAGCGATGCAACGATCGCATGTTAGTTTGTAGAAGTTCTGGAATAACTGTTTCTTCATATCAGGAAGAACCTCTCCACACTGATTACGACAGCGGCATACAGTAACATAAAAAGTGTGATAATAATAATAATAATGATTACCTGTATTGTACAAAAAACAACATAAAGCTTACGCTTCAAATAAGTGTGAAAGCAAAATATTTTTGTGAAATTAATACTATTTTCTCCCTCCTAGTTTTTAATAAATTTTCAAATCGGAAATAATGTGTAGGCCTATTCGACAAAACATGTTTTTAAAAATGGTTTCCCACGACGTAATATGTGTATGTTACGATGTTGCCTAAATATTTAATGAAATATTACCAATGAATCGGACTACAGATCTGAAAAGTAATAAAAACAGCTTGTAATGAAAATTGCGGTTACATCAGTGTTCCACTCACCGATTCTGATACACATTTTCCCGACACAAAATACCCTTTTCTACTCCTATATGGCTTCCCAGCATTCCTTAAGGCTTTATTCTTATCATCCTTCCATTCATGAATGTTTATTTTGCGCTTCCGGCCTTTATTTAAGTGTTTTTCAGCACTAATACTCGCAGCTTGTTTCCCTACTTCTGCCATTTTAGAACAGATAGATCACTATTCGCCGGAATCCCAATATGGAAACAAAAAAACTAACCTTTGAAAGAGAAATTATGTCACTTTACGTCCGCCAGGAGATGGCATTTCTTTGATAGATTACTATTCCACTGAAAACTCAACTTTCGATTTTTTGTTGGTTAGATCTCTTTTCGGGGTAACTATTCAATTGTAACAATATTGCACATGTTTTAATATTTTTGTATTTTAATAACCTTCGACCATGGCTCATATAGCCCTTGTTTTAATATTTTAATCAATTTACTTTACGTCCGCCAGGAGATGGCATTTCTTTGATAGATTACTATTCCACTGAAAACTCAACTTTCGATTTTTTGTTGGTTAGATCTCTTTTCGGGGTAACTATTCAATTGTAACAATATTGCACATGTTTTAATATTTTTGTATTTTAATAACCTTCGACCATGGCTCATATAGCCCTTGTTTTAATATTTTAATCAATTTACTTTACGTCCGCCAGGAGATGGCATTTCTTTGATAGATTACTATTCCACTGAAAACTCAACTTTCGATTTTTTGTTGGTTAGATCTCTTTTCGGGGTAACTATTCAATTGTAACAATATTGCACATGTTTTAATATTTTTGTATTTTAATAACCTTCGACCATGGCTCATATAGCCCTTGTTTTAATATTTTAATCAATTTACTTTACGTCCGCCAGGAGATGGCATTTCTTTGATAGATTACTATTCCACTGAAAACTCAACTTTCGATTTTTTGTTGGTTAGATCTCTTTTCGGGTAACTATTCAATTGTAACAATATTGCACATGTTTTAATATTTTTGTATTTTAATAACCTTCGACCATGGCTCATATAGCCCTTGTTTTAATATTTTAATCAATTTACTTTACGTCCGCCAGGAGATGGCATTTCTTTGATAGATTACTATTCCACTGAAAACTCAACTTTCGATTTTTTGTTGGTTAGATCTCTTTTCGGGGTAACTATTCAATTGTAACTATATTGCACATGTTTTAATATTTTTGTATTTTAATAACCTTCGACCATAGCTCATATAGCCCTTGTTTTAATATTTTAATCAATTTATGTTCAATATTCATCACCATAAAGACCTATCATTTCAACTGATTCATCTATTTTGTACTATATACACATGTACCAATTTCATTCATGTAATTAGGCACATAACTCTTTCTGAAGATGGTTTATTCAAGCCGAAAACGTTAAAAACTGAATAAACTAATGTGAAAAGTATTATAACAACCAATATTTGTTAAACAGATAAGCACAGACGGATCCTGATTACTCCTAATGTTATTGTATTAGCTTATCGGTCCTCACTATGCCTTTCTAGTACATTAAAAGATAACCTTATTAGCATTTCACTCCAATCATACTGATTTAAACTATCACTGACTACACTGTTACTTTTTTCTTTAGACATCATCCTGATAGTGCTGTATTTTCAAAATTGTCTCATAATAATCTCTTTCTATTATGTAATATTATTTGAAATATATTAACATTCTATGTATTTTAGCTTAATTCTGCTACACAGTTTATTTCAGTGTTTAATTAATAGTTCATAGTATTTTGTTGTTTAATTCGTAAATAACTATTGTATACATGTAGCTCTCATCTAAATCAAATTGTTGAATTCTTTCTAAGTTCATGCATATGTATATACACTTTTTGCTGGTTGAGTGGAAGAGAAGGCCTTACGGCCTTAACTCTGCCAGCTAAAATAAATAATAATAATAATAATAATAATAATAATAATTATTATTATTATTATTATTATTATTATGCAACGAGCCTATAATGGTATAGGCACGTTTCATACGACTTTTTATGCTCGACCACATTTCTAACTTGAAATTATTCATGTTATTGTTATGTGAGTGAGTGCAATAGCCTACCGCACAAATTGTGAGATGTGCGCAGACGCGTAAGTATTGATTTTTTCCGGGAAACGAATGTCGACGACCTTGATATAATCTAGAGAGTAAGATACAAATTTATCTTGATATAACCTTGAAATTGAATTCGACATTAAAAAAACTAGATGACAAATTGAATTTATTTGAATATTATTTACAATTAATGCTAATTATTATAGTAACAGAACATAAACTTCTGCGACAGTATTGCATTTCCAGCCTTCGTGACGTTTCCCTAGTTGTCTTTCGATTGCATATCCGAGAATAATCGAAAATCTGAACTTTAATGAATAGGTGTACTTTAACGACATGCATTAAAGGACTGCTACCAGGTGTATAATTACTACATTTCGGCATGGTCGAGCATAAAAATGTTTTTATAATATAGTTGTCATGACTTTTGAAATGACCTCCGTGTAATTCTCAACACAAGTGGTGGTGGTGGTGGTGGTGGTGGTGGTGGTGAGAGTGAGTGAATGAAAAATTATTTCAACATTCGAGTCCGAAGGGACTGAAAGGAACTACTACAATCATCCCTTGCCAGAACTCTATCCCATTTCCATACACTCTCCCACAACTGCAACCCCTTTCTTTTGAAGTTTCCTCGAGGAAAAAAAAACTTAGAAAACAAAACAATTTCTATTTATCAATTTCTTTACCCCGGAGGCTTGAACACAATAATATTCCTTGATTGTTACATATCACATCAGCCCTCATGTATAAGTCAAATTCTCAACCCCTGGCAAACAGTGCGGACCTCTTCAAAAGGAGGGATGGGTTCTGTTGTGTGTGGGGCTATTGTGGTTTGTTACGTGGAGGCTGCGAGAATGTACCGGAAGGGTGGCCACTAGAGGATTTTAACTAAGGGGTTTTGAAGGAGGGTGTGCTCGTGGTTTTGGAGAAGTCAGTGTTACTCAAGAGTCGGGTGAAGGCAGTGGCGTGCTAAATATTTTATGAATTGAGGCACATGCGAGGAAATAGCCCAAATCCCAGCCTGGGCCGATGTATCAAGCAGAATCAATACCTCTTGAGATGACAGGGTCATGCCGCAACAAATTGTTTCCGTGTCTTGAGACAATTTTAGCAATATTCGCGGAACAAATGTGACATTTCTTTTTTCTTTAATGGTGAGTAGAAAAGTATTTATCTAATGTTCCAGGGTGAGAATAGCTTATATTTTACCAATGATGCAAATGCAAATATCTGCTTATAGCAAACTCTACTTAAGAAATGAGTGTCATGAAGATAACACATAATTTCTTATTACATATTTCACGAATTTAAAAACAATTCAGTTCCTTTATATTTCGGGAATAGTATTTTTTTACTTGCTTATTTAACGACGCTATATCAAGTACTAGGTTATTTAGCGTCGATGAGATTGGTGATAGGATGATAGTATTTAGCGAGATGAAGTCGAGGATTTGCCATAGATTATCTGACATTCGCCTTACGGTTGGGGAAAACCTTGGAAAAAACCCAACCAGGCAATCAGCCCAAGCGGGGATCGAATCCACGCCCGAGCGCAGGTATCAGCAGTCAAGCTCCTTAGCCAGAGCTCCTTTACAAATTGTATGGTTAAAATAAATAGGTAATTAATATATCCGAATTCGTCTATAAATTGTATGTTTATAATTGACAAGTATTTAATAGATCTGACTTCGTTTTTAAATTGTACTGTTACTCCACAGCGGGGGATTTCATGTAAATTGGTGCACATTATCTTATGATACAGATGACAAATCTGTCTCAATTTTACAATATATAGACTAGGCACTGTAAACCTTCAACGATATTAAAATCTAGAATAAAGTTATATAAAATTTTAATAATACCTATTCTACGATATGGACTTTAAAAGAAAGAGAATTAGGTAGTAGAAATGAAATTGTTAAGAAAAATGAGCTAACTACGCATGGCAGGCTCAGAAACGCAATGAAAATATGCACTAAGAACTAAAAACTACAGTATTTAAACAGTATAAATGTAGAGCTAACTGAATCCAACAAGTAAAGAGGATGTAAAATAATTGTAAAAGCACAAAATTGCAGACTTTGGCCTATGTAAAAACAAAAAAAATGAAATATTCATTAATAGTGTTCTGTTCAAGGACAGGCCTTTCACTGCAAACTCAGCATTATCCAATCTTTCTTAATCTCCGCATATGATCCAAGTATCTTAATGCTGTTTATTATTTGATATATTCTTCTACCATGAACGTTTCTCCCGTTTACCATTCCTTCCAGTGTATCGTTCAGTAGGCAGTTTCTTCTTAGCGAGCAAAATGATTTTTGTTTAACAAAGCACAATTTAAACGGAATGGTAGGCCCACAGCGACTCACGTAGACAAGGAGTAAATTTACTAGAATTCAATGTCCGATGTGGACTGTCATCCAGGGATGTAACTGAATCATTCTTTTTAAAGAGAAGTTACTGGTCTTGTATACCTCGACATGCCTCATACATGGATATTACCTGCCATTCGTGCACTCTATGGGGACGAGCGATTTTCTTTTCAACAAGATGGACCACCACCACACTATCACAAAGACCATACCAGGTCAATGGATTGGACGAAGAGGTGCTGTTGAGTACCCTCCACGGTCACCCGACTTAACTCCACTGAACTTTCACTTATGGGGGATCCTAAAGAATGCGATGTATCACAGGAAACCAGCTACATGGAGGAATTGAAATGGTGTGTGTAATCATTACAATAGACACATTGATTAATGTTGCAATGAATAGTTCATCCATCCCGGAAGTGTCTGGATGCTAATGGAAGGCACTTCCTGTACTTGTAGTTGTTAAACATGTCTCACAGCTATTCCTTGATTTCTGTATGAATTTAGTAATGTTTTACTTTGATATTTTGCACCTTGAAATTTGTATACATTTTTTTGGTACCCAGTGTATAAAAAGGTCGATTTTTTTCAGTATTAAATTATTTTGTCTTTATACTCTGCATAACAAAAACGTAAAAATGTATTGTCTCAGAGGTCATAAAAATTGAACCCATAGTACTTCTGAGGGTTGTGTTTATTTGTTGCAGCATGTCCTCGGATGTGATGCAAGGAGTTTATACCGCATGAAGCTCGTAGTGGAGGCTAGTTTCTGTGCCATTTGCCAGGATCCTGGAATTTACCTTTGTGCGGAGCGGGGTGGAGTGTATTTCGAATTCGATAGAGCATTCAAACTTGCGAACACTGCACTCTCCCCACTCTATGGGGACGGGCGATTTTATTTTCAACAAGATGGACCACCACCACACTACCACCAAGACCATACCAGGTCAATGGATTGGACGAAGAGGTGCAGTTAAGTATCCTCCACGGTCACCCGACTTAACTCCACTGAACTTTCACTTATGAGTGATCCTGAAGGATGTGAGGTATCACAGGAAACCAGCTACATGAAGAAATTGAAATGGTGTGTGCAATCACCATAATGAACACATTGATTAATGTTGCACATGGAATACAGTAGTTCATCCATCCCGGAAGTGTCTGGATGCTAATGAAGAGCACTTCCTGTACTTGTACTTGTTAAACATGTCTCACAGCTATCCCTTGATTTGTGTATGAATTTAGTAATGTTTTACTCAGGTATTTTGCATCTTGAAATTTGCACGCATTTCTTTGGTCCCTACTGTATAAAAAACGTCAATTTTTTTTTCAGTGCTAAATTATTTTGTCTTTATACTCCGCATAACAAAAATGTAAAAATATATTGTCTCAGAGGTCATAAAAATTGAACCCACAGTACTTCTTTCTATCCCCTCATCATAGAACGTCTTTATACTCATCTTCCTATAGGCCTACTGTAGAAATCCCTCACCTCTGGAATTCGTTACCTAATGACGTCAAAATTAAATTGGAAAATTTTGTCTTAGTTAATGTTTTTAGGTATTGCTAAAAGTATTGATTTGTCTTTTTTTTTTTAAATCTAGATTAAAATTGCAAGTTTCTTGTTTATGTTAGTTAATTAGTTAGGATACAATTAATTAATCATTTAAAGTTTGTGTAACTGCAACCTGTGTATATTTTTGTGTGGCTTTACTTTCTTTTATGCTCGACCATGCCGAAATATAGTAATTATACACCTGGTAGCAGAGCTTTAATGCATGTCATTAAAGGTCAGGTCTTTCAGCCAATGACGACTCAGGTTACAACTGTTCAGCCAATGACAGGTCAGCTTTCTACCGTTATAAAACAGCAAGTATCGATTATTCTCGGATATGCAATCGAAAGAGAATTAGCGAAAAGTCACGGAGGCTGGAAATCCAATACTGTCGCAGAAGGTTATGTTCTGTTACTATAATAATTAGCGTTAATTGTAAATAATATTCAAATAAATTCAATTTGTCATCTCGTTTTTCAATGTCTAATTTAATTTCAATGTTATCTCTGTAGGTTCTTATGGCCTAGCAAGGTCAATGTGCACATCTGTTCCTCGGAAAAAATCAATACTTTCGCGTCTGCGCACATCTCACAACATACGGGACATTGCTCCAGGTCAGATACAATAAAATTAATAATATCAAGTTAGAAATATGGTCGAGCATAAAAAGTCGTATGAAACTCGCCTATAATGAAGGTGATTAATAGACATCGGATTTTTAGGCACTAAAAATTGCAGTTTTAGGTGCCTAAAATAAGCTCAAAATTTGTAAAATTAGGTTCTATTTTAATGAAAATAGGCATTTTAGGCACATCAAGGTATCATACTTATTTCTTTCACTGAAATTTTTAGTTATACACTAAAATACGCACAAAAAAGTATGTTTAAACATTAAAAAAGAATACTATATTATATTTATAAACAGAGCTGCACAAATTTAATATATTGAAACTACTGAAATAATGATTATTGATATCAAGATTACTCATTTTAAGTTATTGAAATTCAGTTCCATGCTCAGACTTTATTATAATTATCTGCACAGTACACCACCAGAATTTTTTCTAAATTCTCCACAGTTAACCTTTGCCTTTTGTCACTGAGAATCATTTTGAAAGCAGAAAAACTTCTTTCAACCGAAACTGATGTGAGAGGCGCAAATTTTAAATAAGGTACAATAGAAACATCAATACTTACTGGAACATTTACACTTTCCCCGATATCACTCTTGATACTTTTTCCAACAATGAAAATCCTACATTCTTATTTAATACGTTGTCCCACTTATTTTTAACTTTTTTCCCAGTTTCGCCCAAAGCAGAATGTATGTTCACTTGAGCTTCCTTTACTATTGCTATTTGGCTACAAAGAGATTGTTTTTCACGTTCTAATTGTTCAATGCTTGCAGGTATGAAAGAAAAGTTTGATGTTATGTAGGCAATATCGTTTTTCACTCGTGAGTCATTCAGACAATCTTTCACTGCTTTCACACACTCTGCACTATCAGTTTCAGGTAATTTATCAATAACTGTGACCACTTCTTTAAAATACTTAGAATAATACACCACTGACTGAATCCAGGTTCCCCATCGTGTAACAACCGGCTGACGTGGGAGTGGGATATCTGGAACGTTCTCTCTGAATATTGTAATCCTGGATGGGGCTTTACAAAAACATTTTTTTGTGTTAGAAATAAACGAATTGACAAGAGGAAATTCATTCCGGATTGTTTCAGAAACCCTGTGAAGGCCATGTGCTAGACAGGTTACATGCGTGAGGTTAGGATAAAATGTTTTAAGAAGTGGAGCTGCAGCAACCATGTATGAGGCAGCATCAGTACAAAACAACAGAACTTTAGAATCGTCTATATTACCTGAGTATAAAGACTGTAGGCCTTTATTTACAAAATAAGCAATGGCTTGGCTATTCACTTTCGAAAGTTCCTTAACACATACTAGGTGTGGAATTGAAGGTCCATCAGGACTAAGTTTTCCTACTACCATATTTGCTATATACCTATTCATAGGATCTGAGGTTTCATCCACAGAGACCCATATGTAAGAATCACCTATATCCTCCCGAATGGAAGCTAAAGTTTCATTGTATATTCTAAGTAATTTTTTCTTAGGGTCGACTCAGATGGGATATTTTGTTTGCAGTATTTTTGTAAAAACTGTCTTAAAACCGGATTTTCAATTGCATTCCAGGGAATGTTAGCAGCAACAAACGCTCTTGTTAAATCAGCATAGAAATTGCTGCTGAGATTGGATGAAGTAGGCTGTGTTAGTAAAGTTTGTTGCAGTTGATTTTTCTGCTGAGCTTTAGCCTTATGAGCCGCTCCTTGCACATGCTGATTTAGGTGGCACTTCTTTTCTTGCGAAATCTAAAAATGTAAAGTAAACTGAATTAAAATAAAATCCTAATTGTTGTATTGCCGTATTTCTATCACAAAGTTAGTGGGTTCGAACAATCAAAATTTTAATGACCTGCAAATACTTTAACTATCGGAATTTAAAAGGTTAAAGTGTAGTGGTCTTAAAAAGAATTATACCTCAGGATAGCTCAGTCAATGTATAAATATTATAGGGCTACTCATTAAAATTAATAGAATTTATATATTTCAACTATTGTTACATACCTGTTTGCTACAAATCTTGCAGAATATTATTTTTCCATCATAAGTGAATTCTGAATATTCTGTTAGCCATTGCCGGATCAATGTAGATTTTGCACTTATATTTTTCGGCATTATCGCGTTGAAATTCACAGGAAAACGTCCTACCGCTCAAAACTTCTCAACACTTATAAGGTGAGGGAAAGAGCAACTGTTAACGAGCATTCAAATGAACCGTTGTTATTGAGATTCAATTGGACAAAAATACAAAGTTCCACTTATTGTTGCATTTCCTGGTAGTGTTAACACTAGGAGGGCCATTCTTTTAAATATGTTGTAACGGTATACCCTACTAATTCGCAGTTTTACGACTTTTCATAAATATTTCAAAAACACTCTTTCTCCAAAAATTGTGATTTTATGACACTCTGAAGGGCAGTACAGCTAATCGGTTTCAGACCGAAACCGGTCATTTTTATAGTATAGTATATCTCTGAATCGGTAGCAGCACATGTTGTGATTGTTGCCTGCTTCAAAACTAAGATTGGTTCTTTGTCGGCATTTATGCCTCCAAACATGTTAAATTCGGTGAAATCTATTGCGAGTGTCGTGAGATTCAAAACATTTTGTTTCCTTTATCAATGGTTTCATGGCCGGTGTGAAGCAAACTTTCCACTATTTAAATGCCTTAAATTTCGCAGTGAATGCATGTATAAATTATAAAAAGTAAGAGTAAAATGCGAAACTTTACAGTGAGTTAGGCATTTTTAGGCGAATATTAACAAATTAGGCTCTAATAACCGTTTTAGGGCATTTTAGGGGACTATAAAACTCTTTGAATACCTTTCAATTTCCATGAAACACAAATATTAATAATTATTTTTACTTTTCTCCTAAAGAAACAAAATAGGCATTTGCCCTAGAATCCGATGTCTGGTGATTAAGAAGCTCGTATGAAAATTATGAAACTCGCTTGCGCTCGTTTTATAAATATCCATACTCACTTCTTAATTACCTTCATTATAGGCTCGTTGCATAATGTACTATTATAGTGTTTTTCTCTCTCTCTTTATTTCTTGTGTAGCTTTACTTTGTATATAGTGTATTTTTTTCTGTTTATTTCCATTATTGTATTTGTATTCGTGGTGTTGTGGAAGAGAAGGCCTGATGGCCTTAACTACACCAGAATAAATAAATAAATAAATAAATAAATAAATAAATAAATAAATAAATAAATAAATAAATAAATAAATAAATCAATAAATAAATAAATACTTCTGAGGGGTATGTGTTATAATTTGTTGCAGCATGTCCTCGGATGTGATGCAAGGAGTTCATACCGCATGGAGCTTGTAGTGGAGGCTAGTTTCTGTGCCATTTGCCAGGATCCTGGAATTTACCTTGGCGCGGAGCGGGGTCGAGTGTGTTTCGAATTCGATAGAGCATTCAAACTTGCGAACACTGCACTCTCCCCACATCCAGCACAATAACTCAACTTGCTAACCATTTCGGTCACGTCTGCATCAGGGGATGAGGAAGCCATTCCAACCCACTCCCACTCCCAACCACCCAACCACCCAACCAACCTTCCTTCCTTACCTACCCTACTGTCCCTTACATCTCCAATATTTCTCTCCGCCCCTAATTCGTTTCCCTTCACTCCGCACTACTGTATTTATTAACTTTCTTCACCCCCTCCCCAACTCACTCCCACTTCCTTCTGCATCACGATTTTTCTTTTTCATCCCTTCGTCTTGTCATTGTCCTAAGTCAACCCCTATTCTTACAGAACCCACCCTCTTTACATCTCCCACAATTCGCGTATTTATTAAGTTTATTCTTAATCCTGAGTGCTTCTCACCAAGTGCGTTTAAATGCAAATCCGACCGAGATATCGGGGAGGCGCTTGTGTCGCTGGGCCGCTGCCAGAGTCTGCAGGATAAACAGTATTACGAAGTCTAAGTGCCGCCGGTACAGGCATGGCACCTGCTAGGGGAAAAAATAGCATTTCCAACCAAGTAAGTGCTTGAGATGTAAAATAACACCGCGGAGAGTTTAATTTCTCGCTGAAAGTCTACCTTGACGCCCAGGATTGAACGAGTGGTTGCCATCACCAGAGCTTCGATTATTATTGTCGTGATTTGTTCCACGAAACTGCGGCGGGCATCGAAGCGACGATAATGGCGTCATATTATAGCGACAATTCGTTCCGAAAATAAAGCTCAGCCACACATAAACATCTTTCTTTTAATTTATAACTATGAAAGAAACGATGTACGCTTATTACAAGAAATGGAATCCCTTAATATAATTTAATTGGATAAAAATGATTGAATCCATTACATTTCTTATAAGACATTAACTTAAGGTTATGTGCTACTGAGCTATAAAATTTTCAAAATGTTTATCTGATTTCAATTTTTTTAGTTGGTATTTAACAACGCCGTATCAACTACGAGGTTATTTAGGGTCGATGAGATTAGTGACAGCGAGATGAGGCCGAGGATTCGCCATGATTACCTGGCATTCACCTTACGGTTGGGGAAAACCTCGGAAAAAACCCAACCACGTAATCAACCCAAGCAGGGATCGAACCCGCGCCCGAGCGCAACTTCAGATCGGCAGGCAAGCGCCTTAACCGACTGAGCCACGCCGGTGGCTATATCTGATTTCAATGACATTCCTCATTCCTTTCAGTGAAATTAGATGATGTTGAAATTTTCAGAATTTTTGGTTTGTAAATACTTACTTATGGCTTTTAAGGAACCCGGAGATTCATTGCCGTCCTCACATAAGTCCGACATCGGTCCCTATCCTCAGCAAGATTACGCCAGCCTCTACAATCATATCCCATCTCTATCAAATCTATTTTAATATTACCCTCCTATTTACGTCTCGGCTTCCCCAGAGGTCTTTTTCCCTCTGGCCTCCCAACTAACACTCTATCGGTCTTATTAATAAAAACTCTATATACAGACGTTCAACTATCTTATACTTATACAATGAGTAGCTCGTTTATAAGTCGTGTGTAAATTCCTTACTAATAATTACTACATACGTCGTATATAACAGTATAACTATTACACAGCTACGTCACAGTTTTGTCATTACTTCACTACGAACGGTAATAGAATATCTGAGGTTCTCTCGTGCATCCGGTAGAGCGCTCTAGTGTGCCGTGTTAAGTATCGATAGTACAACTGGCTCTGATCGATTACCATACTATATTTTGGTCAAGGAGTATAAGCTACGGCAATATTATTCTAATTATTCTGTGCTCTTTGGTTTGTTGTTCTGTGGTTACAAGGCCACCATCATCATAAAATGACAGTCGATACGAACAGCTGTTAGAGTGGAGGCCATTTTTTCTCTATATACAACGCTTAAACAAGGGGTTTCGTGTATATAACTACTGCAAAGCAATTCCCATTGTATAGTTACAGGCTGTTTATACATCCATCGCTTATGCATGGTTTATTAGTAACGTTTTCTGTCCCAACTTTGCATAAGTCTCGTGTAAAAACTATACACGGTTTATTAGTAAGACTGTATATGAATTTCTGGATTCGCCCATACGTGTTACATGCCCTGCCCATCTCAAACATCTGGATTTAATGTTCCTAATTAAGTCAGGTGAAGAATACAATGCGTGCAGCTCTACGTTGTGTAACTTTCTCCATTCTCCTGTAACTTCATCCCGCTTAGCCCCAAATATTTTCCTAAGCACCTTATTCTCAAATACTCTTAACCTCTGTTCCTCTCTGAAAGTGAAAGTCCAAGTTACACAAAGAACAACCGGTAATATAACTGTTTTATAAATTGAAGACCTCGGGAGTAAATAATGATAAGCAGGGGCAGGTATTTATGGAGATTAATTTGATCGTTTGTGTTTTTTAATACTGGTGTCGGCGAAGATTGTTGGAGATTGATTTGTACTCTTGGTGGAAATTAATGCAAATTTTGGAAAATACAATTATTTTGGAATTGGAGTATTAATTCAGTATGAATATTACTTTCCAAATAATTGACATTAAAGGTTTGTTGGATTCTGGTAAAGGTGCGGTATGGCCAATAGACAATATTATTGAGACTGTATTTAACACACATTCATTAAAAACGAAAAAAACTTACAGCCCTCAAATTAACACTTTCAAATTTAAATAATTGATTAAATGGCGATCTTACTCGTGTTAATTACGTTATGTGCGGCTTACAGCTGTTTCGGTGCTACTTAACACCATCCTCAGAGCCTACTACATCTCGGCGCTATCTCAACTTCGCTACCTAGCTTATATAGTGTAGTTTAAACAGCAGACAGCTAAAGTTGGAAGTAAACACTTGTTCAAGAAACACGACAAAGATTTAACAACCAAATGGATATCTCAAAGTTCGAGGACCCCAACATTAATGTTGTAACTAGCAGTCACATATTATTGTAATAGCCAATCGTTTTACTTCTTTTTCTTCACACGAAGATCATGATAACCACTCGGGATTCCAGCTGGCGATCTCTGAAACACGACGAGCTTCATTGTGATTCTTGACGAGTTCCGCCAACCCTTGCACCGCGAATACCAAGAGGGTAACTTGAGTTGTCCCACGTATTTTGCATTTAGATGCAGGAATTAATAATTATTTCCAACTGCGAGACTCCTCAGAGATCAGAGAATTTATACTCCGGCAGTTATTCTAATTAACGTCCTCTAGCAAGCGGCCATTTGCCCATCTCCGAACTCCATTTAGCACTTCGCGCATGTCGCTTGGTCACCTAACATTTGAGAGTGTCGACTTACACAAATCAACAAAAACATTAGAAAGAAAAGGATACGTTAAACATGTGAGAATTCCATATTGAAACTTTCGTACACTACTTTTAACACTTAAATATAAATAATTGGAATATGCATGGTAAGACTTTCCTTTGTTAAATTTCAACGTACCTCGTTTACATGTTTCGACCTATTAATGGGTCATCTTCAGAACTGGTCGTTGTTGGCCTTGGCGCCACTTGTTCTGTTTCCTGTGGTATAGTATAGTCAAAAAATGTGTGTGCTTTGAAGTTGAGTTGTGTGTTGAGAATTTCGTTGGGGTGTTTTTTGTGTGTCTGTATATTTTACAATCAAATACATAGCACAAGAAAACGGATACAACCCTAACATAATATACAACATAATACCACAGTCTACTATATACAGTCGCGAAGCTTGAGGTGATTTTTTTGCAAATCTCGTTATAAAGCGCTCCAAGCGGTTAGCAACTAGAAACAATAGACTGTCCACGGTCGAACTTTGGACTGAATCGTATTTCCATCGAGTGCTAGCTCGTTGCGTATTTCACATTGATGCTTGTGAAATGTTCGTTATTGGTTGTAATGAAAATGTTAATGGCTAAAATACAATAATTGGAATAATAATATTTTACTAGAGACGTAGAAAAATTAAGTTTGTTTTAATGAAATTTATTGATCACGTTTTATTTTCAATTCTGGTGGGATTATTATTGCTTAGGCCTACTTTTTTTTTCAAAGGATATGTTTTTAATTATAGCTGTTAATTTTGTTGTTATTTTTATTTGTTACTTTACTAGAAACGTAGAAAAAGTCTGTTACAATAAAATTTATTGATCACGTTTTATTTCCAATTCTGGTGTGATTATTATTGCTTAACCTCATCCCACTTTGTTAACTACGTAAGCCTACACTACAAGTACCGGTACACGTAAGTTACTCCATTAATTCATATTTCCATTATTATTGTTGTAAAGGGAAATGCAAATTAATATTTATTGGTTTCATAGTTAATTATCGCTATAATCTTGAATGAGTGAAGCGATTATAGTAAATTTCAGTTCGTTTTGCACAAACAAAAATAATATTAACCTATTTCTTGCAGGTATCTTCGAGTTTATGGTGGAATTTAATACACTTCATTAAAATAATAAATTAACTTTATGCATTTAATATTTCAATAATGGAAGGCAGGTGTTAATTTTTCCAAAAGAACACAACGAAAGTGTAACATATTTTGTCGTCTACTACTAGAGAGAGTTCTGCGATGATGAGGCGATAGTAGCGATCGTAGTGGTGGGCAACTACCCATGTTTGCATTTTTACTACATATTGAGCTTCGCGACTGTATATAGTAGGCTGTGATAATACGTAAGATAAAACATAATCACAAAAAACATAAGAATACAACACAAACACAAGAACACAAAAAATACATCACACTAACATACGAAAACAAAAACACACACAAAATTGCAACCTTATTCAAGAAATTAAATTACAACATCGCATACAGAACAAATAACATTCTACAAAAACATCTCAACACACAAACAACACAAACAAACAAATACAACCACACAGGCGTATACAAACTCAAATGTAACACCTGCAACAACTTCTACATAGGACAGACAGGCAGATCGATTCAAACACGTTACAAAGAACACATCACAGCCATAACAAAATTACAAAACACCTCCACATATGCAGAACACAACACAAATGCTAACCACACCCACAGAGACATCAACACAGACATGGAAATACTACACATCCAACCAAAAAGCCAGAAACTAAACACACTAGAACAATATGAAATATACAGACACACAAAAACACACCCCAACGATATTCTCAACACGCAACTCACTTCAAAACACACACACTCTTTGACTCTACACTATACCACAGGAACACACCCTCACAGGAAACAGAACAAGTGGCGCCAAGACGAACAACGATCAGTTCTGAAGATGACCCATAAATAGGTCGAAACATAGGTAAACGAGGTACGTAGAAATTTAATACTGGAAAGTCTTACCATACATATTCCGAAGTGATACAGTGTTAGAAGTTGTATAATCAAGATGTATAAATAATTGATTAAATGGTGATCTTACTCGTGTTAATTATGTAAGCATGTGCGGCTTACACCTGTTTCGGTGCTACTTAACACCATCTTCAGAGCCTACTAGATCTCGGCGCTATCTCAACTTCGCTGCATCAACATACACAACATATCTAATCATCCCACACAACACAAACATGCTGCATTCAGGACAATGGTACATACTGTAGATTACTCAACATACCCATGAGCCAACAACACTACAATGAAGAAGTGAACACAATCAAATACATAGCACAAGAAAATGGTTACAACCCAAACATAATAGACAACATCATAAGGAAGACAAAACAAAAACTCAACAGACACAAAAACACAACACGAACACAAGAACACAAGAAATACATCACACTAACATACGAAAACAAAAGATCGCATCCTCATTCAGAAAACAGAAATACAACATAGCATACAGAACAGAAAACGCACTACAAAGACATCTCAACTAACAAACAACACAAACAAATAAATACAACCACACAGGCGTATACAAACTCACATGCAATAGTTGCGGCAGTTTCTACATTGGGCAGACAGGCAGATCATTCCAAACTCGATACAAAGAACACATTAAAGCAATAACCAGAGGACACAATACATCTACATATGCCGAACACGTAACTAATGCTAACCACACATGCAATAACATAAATACAGACACGGAAATCCTGCACATACAACCCAAAAACCGAAAACTCAACACACTAGAACAATATGAAATATACAGACACACTGAAACACATCCTAATCAAATTCTCAACACACAGATCAATTTCAGAACACACACACTATTTGACGCAACTCTTCATCATACGAACGCACCCACACAACAGGCAGCGAAGTTGAGATAGCGCCGAGATCTAGTAGGCTCTAAGGATGGTATTAAGTAGCACCGAAACAGCTGTAAGCCGCACATGCTTACGTAATTAACACGAGTAAGATTGCCACTTAATCAATTATTTATGTAAGAATTCATCAATTGCTTCATCCGTCTTCTTTCCTGCAACAACGACTTGAAGTCCAAAGTTGGCAGTCTTTAGGCGTAATATGAAAGATAACGTAATAAAGGCAAAGGCAAAGACCTCCTAGAATGAGGGCCCATTTGAACCTACTCGGTGGGACATTCCGAGTAAAGGCCCATTCACAATGAAAACCAGGTATCTTGTTTCAACTAGAATTCGAACCGGGGCTCGCTAGTTTTACAGTCAGACGTGCTAACTGTTACTCCAAAGCGGTGGACGAATAGATAGATTGAAACAGAGTAAAAACTAGAATAGAATATACAATAGATTTGTATTGTTATATGTAATAGATTTTTAGAGTGGAATAGATAGAATAAAATTGATAATAAGATAAATAAACAGAATAATGTAAGTACAGTATTATCTGAACTGTAAGTCATATATATATATATATATATATATATATATATATATATATATATATATATATATATATATATATATATAAAATTGAACTGGTAATGGAAATTACGGGAAAACGGCTGAACGGATTTTAATAAATGACCCCTCATTTTGAAGCTTGGAACACAAAGTTTTTCGGAAAAAATGATAGTTTTCAGTGAAATGTCAATTTTCCTACATAATTTCCCTATTTTCCAAAATCCACCTGTCGTCAGTTTTGAGAACTAGCTAATTGCATTCAGGAGAAGCGGAACACACACTACAGTAAACAATATTACACGAAGACCATGATCTGCAAGAATGCTGACACATTTAGAGCTCAAATTAAATTGGTTATTAAAAACTTAACTTACTAAAAATAATTTACAGGTTCGATTCTGTGGTGTGTAATTTTCTGGGTACAGCTGTGTATTAGATATTAAAAACTACAAAACTTGAGTTGGTTTGATGACATTATTACTATTAGAAATGAAATATTATTGTAGCTAATGCCGTGATGTGACTATTTTTCATTAATTATACATATTAATGCTATATTGATGATACGAAAGTGAAACGTTTTGGGGTTATATAAGTAGGTGTAGAGAATAACTTAAATTAGATTTTGATTTCTATATTTTACTGAGTGGCGGCTATATAATACATATAGTATATGTTACTGAAAGCTATAAAACTTACGTAAGATAATAATATTATTAAAAATCAAATATTTTTATAGTTATTAATCAAGTGGGGTTGGGTATTTTCGTATATTTAATGGCGGTGTGGTGTAGATATTTATATGCGTGGTTCTCTTCAGTATTGGCTCGAGAGAGAGTATATTTCATTATTATGGAAGCAAATAACTTTCAGAATGTCTGGTATACTTCATTGAAAATAAATCTGAAAAATGTTTATTTGAACGTCTAATGAACTTAGTTTGCAGCATTTGCTGCACAAGCCACCAATATTTTCTAATAATTCCGTGAATAAATATTCGTCTCAAATAAGCATTTTCTGTTATAAATACTCTTAAATATCACGATTCGTTTCCTTATTTTCCCCATAATTCCAAATCCTAGCACAAGTTTTATGATCCCTTAATTTCCATTCAAATTATTGAAACAGTAATCTATATATTTACAGTATCTGTTTGAATATGGCGTGTTGGAAAATGGCAGCGATAGACGCAGCGTGTACATAGTTTGCTCAAGTACAGTACATAAACATGCGTAGCCACAATAAAAAGATAAAATGTCGCACTTTGTATGCATTTTATTAAATTTTCAAAGGCAAAAAACTGTTTCATAACTTTTTACTAGCGAAGTTCTCAAGTTGTTAGGGGAAAGAGAATGTGGCAGATATCCAAATATAAAATACAAACACAATGTCTTACCAACTGCTTTCTCCTCTCGGCGGAAGTCGCAGCGTCATATTCTGAGCCCACCGCCCGATCGGGACAGGGAGAAGAAGTGCCAAGCAGCGTTTTACTGCAACAGAAACACAAGAGAATCAAAGCTCGATTCACACCGCCAAACGTCCGCAGCAATAGCAGACAACAGAGCAGTCAAATATTTTTTTTTGCAATTCTTTACTTATAGAGAATATTTCTCTCATGCACTTATTCACCAACAGAATGTAAGAATCCCTTGAATTCCAATCAGTGAGAGTAATTTATGATTACAATATTTCGCTTTAAATAAACGATTTTGTTTCATCGCTACTCTCTGTCAATTGTTTCTTGTTACGTCTGTTATAAAACATCTGGGTCAGATCATGTGTGTTAGGGTAGAAGATTGTGTAATATTTTATTACAAAGATTCCCTGAATCTAACCTGAATATACGTAAGTTTAAAAGAAAAACAATAGACTTTTATAGAATTCATTTCTAATTCATTTTTATTTTTACCTTTTACTCTGGTGGCATGGATGACAAGACCTGATGGCCTTAACACTACCAGAATAACTAAATTTATTATTATTATTATTATTATTATTATTATTATTATTCTCAAGGTGATTACTTGAATTTATATTGGAGTCTATATAATTACGATTGGTCCTGTGTTTACCAAGCTGCTGATGTTAATGATGCAGCTAGCTCACTATGTTCAGTAGTTAATAGTGTCATATCCCAGGCAGTTCCTGTCACTCGAGTCAAAAGGTCTAGTTATCCACAATGGTTTTCTAACACCTTACGTAAACTTATTAGAAAGAAAGACCATGCACATAAAAAATATAAAAAATTCAAAACTGAATTTTATTATCAAGCATTTTCCTACTATAGAAAGCTTGTGAAATCTAAAATTAAATCGGATAAATTATCACGGCTTCATAATATTAATGAAAATCTTAAAACGGAACCAAAAAAATTTTGGAAATATGTTGAATCATTTCGGAAGACAGATCATTATCCCTCTGAATTAATTCTTAACGATAAACACATCACAGATCAATTAGACATTGTCAATGCTTTTGCTGATCACTTCAAATCTGTTCAAACTAAACACAGCCATACATATGAAAACATTATTACGAATATAACAGACTCATTACCTATACCTAAAGTAACACATGATGACGTGCGTAAAGCAATTAAAAAACTGAAACCAACAAAAATAACTGGCACTGACGGTATTCCAAATTTTATAGTTAAAGGATGCTCTAATATATTTATTCCTCTTTTAGCCCACATATTTAATATTAGTTTGAAAAATGGTGAATTTCCCTCACTATGGAAACAAGCTGCAATTATTCCTATATTTAAAAACGGAAAAAGAAATGATGTCAGAAACTACAGACCTATCTCGATCCTAAATAACTTTTAAAAAATTTTTGAAACCATTATTCACAGACATATATCGTTTTATGTGAAAAACAAGCACAATTCTTCACAACATAGATTTACTAAAACTAAATCCACTGTCACTAACCTGGTCACGTATCTAAATCAAATTGTACCAATAATTGAAACGCAGGGACAAACTGATTCAATATATTTTGATTTCAGCAAAGCTTTTGATGTAGTTCCGCACTATATCCTTCTTCATAAGTTAGGAAATATTGGCCTTTCTGTAAACTACGTAAAGTGGTTCGAAAATTATTTAAGTAATAGAGTTTCATGTGTAAGACTGTTTAATATACACTCTTATTCTTATAATATAAATTGCGAGTCCCGCAGGGATCTACTTTAGGACCTCTCCTATTTATTATATTCATAGATGATATATGTAAAAGAATAAATTCTGACTGTTTATTATTTGCAGACGATTTTAAAATTTTTCGTACAATCAAAAGTAGTACTGACTATCAAACACTTCAATGTGACATTAATTCAGTCGCTAAATGGTCGGAAGAAAATGATATGAAAATTAACGTATCCAAAACTAATGTAATAAACTTTTCTAGAAAAACTTCTTCACTGAAATTTAATTATTATCTAAATAATGTACTAATTAACAGAACGGATTGCGTAAAAGATTTGGGAATATTCTTTGACAGTAAATTGTATTTTCATAGTCACGTTGATTACATTTACAATCACGCAATCAGAATGCTAGGAATAATACGGTCAATAACTTATTCTTTTTCCACGCCCGATTCTCTTTTAATGCTATACTATACATTGGTGCGATCGAAACTCGAATATGCATCTGTAGTTTGGAACTCGATTACAACTACGGACTCGGCTAAATTAGAAAATATACAAAGAAAATTTATATCTTTATGTTCATTCAGATTTCTGCCCATTAATTCCGGGTATAGTTATGAGAGAAAATGTGAATATTTTAATTGTCAAAATCTATATGCTAGACGCCATGAGCTAGATTATCTGTTCTTTTGTAAAGTCCTCAAAGGTGATGTATCCTGTGACTCTTTCTTAAACAATATTACCTTACGTATTCCAACAAAAGATATGAGAGCCCACAAACTTTTCTATATTAGAAATTCGAAATTCCTTTCACCAGTCTCCAGATGCATTAAAAATGCCAACATGCATAGCTGCGAATTCGATCCCTTCAGTGTACAGACTAGTTTGCTCTTGGCAATTATTTATCATTTATGTATTCTTTTAGGCATTATACTCAATTATCATTGTCTCATAGTATTCTTAGTTATCCTTTCATCTTCATTATTGTAATTAATTGTAATTATATTTATGTGTAATAATTATTTTTGTTTTATGTTTTTGTTATATTTGTGCTGAACTGTAATTGGCCACTGGCTGTTGTACAGCACATTAAATAAATAAATATAAATAAATAAAATTATTATTATTCATAGTTAATAATCCGATTTTATGTATTCGACAGATATTGGAGGAAAAATGGGAGTATGAAGATACAGCACATCAGTTATTCATAGATTTAAAAAAAGGCACAGGACTCGGTTAAGAGAGAAGTTTTATATAACATTTTTAATGAATTTGGTATTCCCAAGAAACTAATTCGATTAATTAAAATGTGTCTCAATGAAACTTACAGCAGAGTCTGTATAGGCCAGATTCTACCTGATGCTTTTCCAATTCACTGCGGGCTAAAGCAAGGAGATGCACTATCACCTTTACTTTTTAACTTCGCTCTAGAATATGCCATTAGGAAAGTTGAGGATAATAGGCAGGGTTTGAAATTGAACGTGTTATATCAGCTTCTTGTCTATGCGGATGACGTGAATATGTTAGGAGAAAATCCACAAACGATTAGGGAAAACACGTGCATTTTACTTGAAGCAAGTAATGCGATAGGTTTGGAAGTAAACCCCGAAAAGACAAAGTATATGATTATGTCTCGTGACCAGAATATTGTACGAAATGGAAATATAAAAATTGGAGATTTATCTTTTGAAGAAGTGGAAAAATTCAAATATCTTGGAGCAACAGTAACAAATATAAATGACACTCGGGAGGAAATTAAACGTAGAATAAATATGGGAAATACGTATTATTATTCGGTTGAGAAGCTTTTGTCATTTAGTCTGCTGTCAAAAAATTTGAAAGTTAGAATTTATAAAACAGTTATATTCCCGGTTGTTCTGTATGGTTTGGAAACTTGGACTCTCACTCTGAGAGAGGAACAGAGATTAAGGGTGTTTGAGAATAAGGTTCTTAGGGAAATATTTGGGGCTAAAAGGGATCAAGTAACAGGAGAATGGATAAAGTTACACAACGCAGAAGTGCATACATTGTGTTCTTCACCTGACATAATTAGGAATATAAAATCCAGACGTTTGAGATGGGCAGGGCATGTAGCACGTATGGGCGAATCCAGAAATGCATATAGAGTGTTAGTTGGGAGGCCGGAGGGAAAAAGTCTTTTGGGTAGGCCGAGACGTATATGGGAGGATAATATTAAAATGGATCTGAGGGAGGTGGGATATGATGATAGAGACTGGAATAATCTTGCTCAGGATTGAGACCGATGGCGGGCTTATGTGAGGGCGGCAATGAACCTGCGGGTTGCTTAAAAGCCATTTGTAAGTAAGTAAGTACTGTGTGTAAATATACAATTTTATTATAAATACAGATACAGAACTGAAAATAGAATCTAATTGAACCATTTAACTACACATTTCTTCTTTGCATGGAATAAAAACTCTATAGAAAATTCAGGCCAGTTCAAATGTGTTTGTAGTCTATAATTATTTCATACATAGAGAAAAGTCCTAGTAACACAATAATATTTAAAATCGATAGTGACTTCAACTCGGCAATTCTTTTGCAGCCCAGTGTACGTTTAGCTAAAAGGGATGCTGAAACGCGTTTGTTATTGTAAAATCTAGGAATGGATTCTTTCGTAGCTTTACTGTACGCCCACTCTGTTTTCATACTTCTATAATGAGAAAATATAAGAACAAAAAAGCTATAGCTACCCTGAAGAGAACAATCCTCACAGGTAATACAGTTTGTGAATGTAAACTCTCTACGAATAATTTATGTAGATTTCACGTTCCATAGACCTTTGTGTTGAGAGATAACTTCAGCAAAGGAATAACACAGGCCGAATCTCAATTTAAACCCTGCGTTTTAGCAACGGTTCCGCACTCCGCGGCGAATGAAGTAACAGACAATGAAAGAGACGCTTTACAGGAAGTAAATTGCTTGACAATTGAAGGACAATGTGCGTGAAGAAGTACGCCACAACCCGGGCCCTCGTCTCTACAGGGGTGTGAAGAAGATGTAAGACTTGCTACTGGTTCCGGGCAATTAATTCATTTCAGTACCGCGCGTATCATTTCCCGGGATGTGTTCCGCCTGCAAACACGATCGTTAGACTGAGATACGAGTTGAGAGGTTACAAACTTTTTTATACAGGGTGCTAAAAAAAAGCATTCAAAATTTTGAGAGGTGATAATACAGGGACATCATTTTATTTTTACTAACATTTTTAATATTAACTTGCCTATACCTCCGGATCAACGATGTTTGCTACCCCGTTCCACGACTGGAGTTCGATGATACCGGCGTAATATACAAACAAATCACTTTACTAGGTATAGGAGGGAAGAAAAGTAGTTCATCCATTTACGTAAACTAGGAAATATCGCGATTTTGAGTTTGATCATTTCCATTAGGTTTTTGTTTAATGAAAAAATACAGTACAGTATTAACCATGAGTGTTTTTACTCACGAACTGAGCTGTCCATGTGGACGTATTCATTATGCAGTGTATATTATACCGTCTACAGCACATTAGCGTACAATATAGAGAATGAAGTTAAATTGAAAAATAATCATAATATGGATATTTAAACACATTTTTTAAAATGTGTGGCCGTTCATTTCGTTACAGGCTTTAGTCCTAATGTGCATATTATCGCACTATAGACTATTGTACCTAATCCCAATTACTAGTTTCGTCCTTCGTCCTAGTAACTCATGTTGAAATAATTCTGTACCTACTCTACGTACTGTGAATTCAATCTTCACTTCTGCCCGACCTGAAAATATAAAATTACTCAGACATGCTATCTACTGTCCGTCCAAGTGGTTATGCCGCAGGATTGTAGAAAGGGAGGAAATCACGTGACAGTTAATCTCTTAACAAGGCCCTTTTATTTAAGTTATTTTAAACAGTTGTATAATATTACGTAGACGTCCAATTCCTAACAGAAATTAATGTTCTAGAAAGGAGCTAAGACGGCCCAGCCACTAGCTGGCGAATAAAAGCTGGTGGGGGAAACCGGGATACGACGTAGGCAAATGGACGACAGTACCTGTGCGAAAATGATTCAATATTGAAAGCTCTTTCGTCACTGGAAAACGCGAACATATTTTTGGAACGTACTGTTTACTATGACCGTAAGACTACTATGACTGTATATGCAGTCTTGGTTCTGTGTAGAGGACGGTTAAACTTCATTAGTAGAAGGGGTGGGAGTGAAGTACATTAAAAAACTCAGGTACAATAAAAATTGAAGTAAAAATAAAATTATGTCCCTGTACTTACTTACTTACTGGCTTTTAAGGAACCCGGAGGTTCATTGCCGCCCTCACATAAGCCCGCCTTTGGTCCCTATCCTGAGCAAGATTAATCCAGTCTCTATCATCATATCCCACCTCCCTCAAATCCATTTTAATATTATCTTCCCATCTACGTCTCGGCCTCCCCAAAGGTCTTTTTCCCTCTGTCCTTCCAACTAACACTATATATGCATTTCTGGATTCGCCCATACGTGCTACATGCCCTGCCCATCTCAAACGTCTGGATTTAACGTTCCTAATTATGTCAGGTGAAGGATACAATTCGTGCAACTCTGCGTTGTGTAACTTTCTCCATTCTCCTGTAACTTCATCCCTTTTAGCCCCAAATATTTCCTAAGAACCTTATTCTCAAAAACCCTCAATCTCTGTTCCTCTCTCAAAGTGAGAGTCCAAGTTTCACAGCCATACGGAACAACCGGTAACATAACTGTTTTATAAATTCTAACTTTCAGATTTTTTGACAGCAGACTAGATGACAAAAGCTTCTCAACCGAATAATAACACGCATTTCCCACATTTATTCAACCTTTGCTGTGGTCGTGCCGGAGAATCAGTCCTATTCCGAGGCTTATTGTTAGGTTTCGTAACAAGCTGTTTTTTACGGTGATGGGTTGTTAGCCCTTCGCCCAACCCCTAAGCTGGAGGACCACCCCTTATCGGCTGTCCACGACTGCTTATTCAATATATTCGCAGCTACCCTCCATATCTGGAGGCCGTCTCCTCTATCCGCAACCAGAGGACGCGCCATGCCGTGGTGATAGGGACCCACAATACATGGGAGGTGATAGTATTAAATAAAAACAAGAAAAGGAATTTTAAAGTGTTCCATTTGTTCGGATCTAATTTCTACACATACGAAGGACAAAACTAAAATTCCTTCAATCATTTATTAACAGTAATCTCACTAGATGTTTTGATTTATCTGGAGAGAATCAAAACTCGAGTGGGATTTAATTGACTATTACACGATTAGAAGAATAGTACATTATGCAACGAGCCTATAATGGTAGTAATTAAGACGCGAGTATGTTTATGAAACGAGCGCAAGCGAGTTTCATAATTTTCATACGAGCGTTTTAATTACCATTGTAGTCAAGTTTCATACGACTTTTTATGCTCGACCATATTTCCAACTTGAAATTATTGATAAGTATTCATGTTATTCTTATCTGACTGAGGAGTGGATCTGACCTTGTGTAATACCTCGTAAATTGTGAGATGTGCGCAGACGCGAAAGTATTGATTTTTTTTCCAAGAAACATATGTCAACATTGATCTTGACACTGAAAAACGAGATGACAAACTGAATTTATTTGAATATTATTTACAATTAACGCTAATTATTATAGTAACAGAACTGACTTTATTTCAAATATAGGTGATTTATTGATGTATTATTGTCTTTCGATTGCATATCCGAGAATAATCGATACTTGCACTTTCATATTGCTATAATGGTATTTTCTGATTGGTGGAACACCTGAACTTTAATGAATAGGTGTACTTTAATGAGGTCCATTAAAGGGCTGCTACCAGGTGTATATTTGTATAATTACTACATTTCGGCATGGTCGAGCATAAAGTATATAAAGATTAGAAGTAACGAAGTACTCCAATACAATAGAATATTAATTGACTTACGAAAATACAACTGTCTTCAAATGTATTATTGTACCATCTCAACATTACAAATATTACGCTAGATGGCAGTGGTGTGTTATGATGAGCTGTTTTCTTGTTGCAATAAAATTAAACAAATGCTAGGAAAGCGATAAAATTAAACAAATGCTAGGGACGCGATAAAGTTTACGATAAGCAGCCATGTCTGGTCGAAAGACTTTCTTTCGTACCGTTTTATTGGTCAAAAGTAATATGACGTAGTAAAAGTGTAATAGTCATCACAACACTGCTCTCTTGAATTGACTGAGCATATTGGAAATTAAATCAATGACATTCCCAAAACATGCCATGAAATGTTTAATACAAAACAATTTTTATCTCAGAAAGGAAGTAAAAACGAGCAAAGTTTTATCAAAATTTTTATTTGAAATACCTCAAAGAACAAACCCTGAAATTAAGGACATTCTTTACGGTTCACATCTTGTTTATCCGAAAACGAGTAAACAAATTAAAGATAAAGTGACGAACAAATTATAATGAAATAATTAAAAAATTAATCTGGATAAGAATTTATTGTTCCTTAACATATAAATAAATATGAGGGCAAACGAAATTTCGAGACAAGATATTTTTAGTAATATTAAAGATCTAGGATCACTAAAATACTATAGGGAGGTCAAGCAGTTTTGGGAAAAGGAAGAATATGTTAGACTAAATTCAAGGGAAGAGAGAACAGGAATGGCATGGTGGAGATTAGGTATCTGGAGACTCAAGAATAAAAGAGGGAACGTAGAGAAGGATAAATGTCCTTTGTGTGGACTAGCTGAAGACGCAATGCATATTGTGCTAAATTGTCAGGCAACGAATGATTTGAGACACAGTTGGGTAGATAAAAAGTTTCTACAAATAAACGCTATAGTAGCTTATATAAAAAAAAGAATGGTCACCTTAACGCCACAAATCTGCATAAATCAGGAAAATTTCTTTTTAGAGTTAAAGAGAAAGTCAAAGCTCTAACGGAGATGGAATTATAAATGTTGAGTAGTCACACGATAAGAAACTACGAGTAATCAATGAGATTAATAGAATATTTCTTAAGATATTGAGCACAAAATGAAAAAGCTAAGGTAGGAGTTTTAAATACAAGAGCTATAGGCCTACTTATTACGGTATTAAAATGTGTCTCAGTGAAACGTACAGCAGAGTTCGTATAGGTCAGTTTCTGTCAGATGCGTTTCCAATTCACTGTGGGCTAAAGCAAGGAGATGCACTATCACTTTTACTTTTTAACTTTGCTCTAGAGTATGCCATTAGGAAAGTCCAGGATAACAGAGAGAGTTTGGAATTGAACGGGTTACATCAGCTGCTTGTCTATGCGGATGACGTGAATATGTTAGGAGAAAATCCACAAACGATTAGGGAAAACACGGGAATTTTACTTGAAGCAAGTAGAGCGATCGGTTTGGAAGTAAATCCCGAAAAGACAAAGTATATGATTATGTCTCGTGACCAGAATATTGTACGAAATGGAAATATAAAAATTGGAAATTTATCTTTTGAAGAGGTGGAGAAGTTCAAATATCTGGGAGCAACAGTAACAAATATAAATGATACTCGGGAGGAAATTAAACACAGAATAAATATGGGAAATGCCTATTATTATTCGGTTGAGAAACTTTTATCATCCAGTCTGCTGTCGAAAAATCTGAAAGTTAGAATTTATAAAACAGTTATGTTACCGGTTGTGAAATTTGGACTCTCACTTTGAGAGAGGAACAGAGACTACGGGTGTTTGAGAATAAGATTCTTAGAAAAATATTTGGGGCTAAGAGGGATGAAGTTACAGGAGAATGGAGAAAGTTACACAACACAGAACTGCACGCATTGTATTCTTCACCTGACATAATTAGGAACATGAAATCCAGACGTTTGAGATGGGCAGGGCATGTAGCACGTATGGGCGAATCCAGAAATGCATATAGAGTGTTAGTTGGGAGGCCGGAGGGAAAAAGACCTTTAGGGAGGCCGAGACGTAGATGGGAAGATAATATTAAAATGGATTTGAGGGAGGTGGGATATGATGGTAGAGAATGGATTAATTTTGCTCAGGATAGGAACCAATGGCGGGCTTATGTGAGGGCGGCAATGAACCTCCGGGTTCCTTAAAAGCCAGTAAGTAATAAGTAAGTAAGTAAGTATACTTATTATTAGTTGTGTATTATTATTATTATTATTATTATTATTATTATCATTATTATTATTATTATTGTTGTAAACAGAGGATACTTATAGGTTCAGTATGTGTTAGTTTTTGTTATTTTTGTATTGAGAGTGATGGTGGATTAAGAACTGGAATACATCTAATCCGCCATGACGTGAACAAAGATTGATGAAATAAATAAATAAATAAATAAATAAATAAATAAATAAATAAATAAATAAATAAAAATGAATAAATAAATAAATAAAAATTAAAGAAATATACGTAAGTAAATTAATTTAATTTAATATATATGCCCCTTTCTATGACTACAAAATTAATGTGCATTTAAACTGTGATAGGGAAGTTTATGTATTCGACCATTCACGCATGCATATCGTAGGGCTACTTTTACATAAACGGACTGTCCGGGTACACATAAACATTAAAAGTTACCCCCGAGTTAGAGCATCCCTTTGCGAATCTGTATCGCCCCTCTTCACACGCCGCAATTTCTGATTGGCTATTGGAGAGGGCGATGTCAGCGGCACCAGGAAACAGGAAGTGAGGTCACGTCCACAGCAATCCTCCGAGTCAACGTCACTTCCTTTCCCCTGCCCCGCATCTCTCGAGGATTGTGTCTGTCTGTCTGTCTGTCTGTCCGCGATCTATCAGGTGGGCTTATGACGGGGCCGGAAACCCATGACGGAAGGAAGTGAAAATGATTTCTTTTCCCCCCCACACCAATGAGGAAAGAAGAAAAACTTGTGCCATTAAGGCCGCGGTTATCCTCTAAGAAACAGCGGAGCTTAATCTTGTGACTTAAGCTTCCTCGACCCCGTCAAATCTGTGCGCGCGCGAACAGCGATATTGATATCAAATCTGCCATGTAGATTCCTATACCTCTACGTCCAACACTGGCGTCCTTTCGTTGTTTGGTTTGTTTAAAGACATTTTATCAACTATTCAAGACGTGCATATTTAAGATAAATTAAAATGAATATTCAACACCGTGATACATTTTTATTGCGGGTTTCGACTTCGGTTAACTACGATGAAAGCCGGAAATTTTGTCACAGCGAATTTTGTATTGTACAGGGACATCATTTTATTTTTACTTCAATTTTTATTGTACCCGAGTTTTTTAATGTACTTCACTCCCACCCCCTCTACTAGTAAACTACCAATCGTTCTCCATAAGGAACCAAGGCCGCGTATGCAGTACTGAGTCAGTGAGTATAGTACGTTCCAGAAATATGTTCGCGTTTTCCAATGAAGAAAGAGCTTTCAATATTGAATCATATTTTCGCACAGGTACTGTCGTTCGTTTGCCTACGTCGCATCCGGGTTCCCCCCTCCCCGCTTCTGTTCGTCCCTCTGTAAAGTCTAGTAGCTGGGCTGTCTTAGCTCTTTTCTGAAAACATTAATTTCTGTTAGAATTGGACGTCTACGTAATATTATACAACTGTTTAAAATAACTTAAATAAAAGGGCCTCGTTAAGTAATTAACTGTCACGTGATCCCCCCCCCCTTTCTACGACCCTGCGACAAAACCACTTGAACGGACAGTAGATAGCATTTCTGAGTAATTTTATCTTTTCGGATCGGGCAGAAGTGAAGATTAAATTTACAGTACGTAAGGTACTCTTTTATAGAGTAGGTATAGAATTATTTCAACATGAGTTACTAGTACGAAGAACTTAACTGGTAATTGGAACTAGGAACAATAGTCTATAGTGCGATAATATGCACAAAAGAACTGAAGCCTGTATCGAAATGAACGGCCACCATTTTCAAAAATGTGTTTAAATATCCATATTATGATTATTTGTCAATTTAACTTCATTCTCTATATTGTACGCTAATGTGCTGTAGCCTAACTGTATAATATACACTGCATAATGAATACGTCCGAATGGATAGCTCAATTCGTGAGTAGAAACACTTATTGTTAATACTGTACTGTATTTTGATTAAACAAAACCCTAATGAAAATTATCAAACTCAAAATTGCGATATTTCCTAGTTTACATAAATGGATGAACTACTTTTCTTCCCTCCTATATCTAGTAAAGTGATTTGTATTTTACGCCAGTATCATCGAACTCCAGTCTTTGAAGGGGGAGCAAGCGGTGTTTCCGGTTCTAGACCTTTAATCCAAAGATATAGCCAGGTTAATATTGAAAATGTTAGTAAAAATAAAATGATGTCCCTGTATAACAGTAACACACAGATTAATGTGTTTGTACAACGTAAAATAAGCAATTCCTATTCTTCTCCTTTCCTTTCCCTCGTTATTAATGTATCCATCTTGTTCTACTTGTGTTCCCCTTGTTCTCCTAGTCTTCCCCTTTTTCTCCTTATCTCTTAGTCCTTCTACATTGTAACAAGTAACAATGTAAGATTTATCTCCAGAACAAAACGTTACATTCGTTCTAATCAATTTCTGCACATCTGAAGGACAAATCTAAAATTATTCATTCATTAATATTATTTAATACACTGCTTTCTTAAATTCACTGAGTATACTGGGAATTATTTCAAATTCAAATTCAAATTTATTCACAATTTACATTTTAAACGAATACATATGAATAGATACCCGAAATGAGCATATGCTCGTGCTCGGGTACAGTGCAGTAGTCTACATAAATTTTACAGGGTTCAAATAATAATGCTGATGATATAAATAATAGTAATAATAATAATAATAATAATAATAATAATAATAATAATAATAACAATAATAATAATAATAATGATAATAATAATAATAATAATAATAATAATAATAATAATAATAATAATAATAATAATAATAATAATAAGAGTAACCGTGACTGAGATGATACAAAGATAGTAATACAAATTTATTTATTTATTTTTATTTTATTTATTTATTTATATTTAATGTGCTGTACAACAGCCAGTGGCCAATTACAGTTCAGCACAAATATAACAAAAACATAAAACCAAAATAATTATTACACATAAATATAATTACAATTAATTACATAAATGATAAATCGTTGCCAAGAGCAAACAAAGTCTATACACTGAAGGGATCGAATTCGCAGCCATGCATGTTGGCATTTTTAATGCATCTGGAGACTGGTGAAAGAAATTTCGAATTTCTAATATAGAAAAGTTTGTGGGCTCTCATATCTTTTGTTGGAATACGTAAGGTAATATTGTTTAAGAAAGAGTCACAGGATATATCACCTTTGAGGACTTTACAAAAGAACAGATAATCTAGCTCATGGCGTCTAGCATATAGATTTTGACAATTAAAATATTCACATTTTCTCTCATAACTATACCCGGAATTAATGGGCAAAAATCTGAATGAACATAAGGATATAAATTTTCTTTGTATATTTTCTAATTTAGCCGAGTCCGTAGTTGTAATCGAGTTCCAAACTACAGATGCATATTCGAGTTTGGATCGCACCAATGTATAGTATAGCATTAAGAGAGAATCGGGCGTGGAAAAAGAATAAGTTATTGACCGTATTATTCCTAGCATTCTGATTGATTAATTAATAATAATAATAATAATAATAATAATAATAAAACAAAAATATTTACAATAATAAAAATAAATGCTAAGACGGATATAATAAAATATAAAACCACTTAGCGAGAGTTAACACAACTTAAATAAGCATATAATAGGCTAACCAGGAAAAAATGACGAACTGGAAAATCAACATAAAAGTTCGTTGTATCGCAGACGACAGCAACCGCCGTATTGACATTGAGTTATGCATTATTGGCAGAAAGGGGGAGCTGAAGTCTACGTAACTGCCGTTCTCTTCGAATCTTCTCATATAATCATGGGAAGTTAATGATGAAAAACAAAATGTCTACGAGTCAAACTGTTCATTATTACCAGGATAAATACAAATAATACTGGAATATATTAATCAAGTTTTAGTTATAGATCAACCCTTTTGTGCAAGAGTAACATATAATAGTACATTATGCAAAGAGCCTATAAAGGTAGTAATTAAGACGCAAGTATAATTGTTTATGAAACGAGCGCAAGCGAGTTTCATAATTTTCATACGAGCGTCTTAATTACCATTATAGACAAGTTTCATACGACTTTTTATGCTCGACCATATTTCTAACTTGAAAGTATTGAAAATTAGGTCTTTTTATGGTTATGTGCGAACTGACCAGAATTGTGAGATGTGCGCAGAAGCGAAAGTATTGATTTTTTTCCGAGGCCGAATGTCATTGACCCTGGCACAGAATAAGAATGAACATTAGTCTGATATAACCTGGAAATTGATTTAGAATTGAAAAACGAGATGAGAAATTGAATTTATTTGAATTTTAATTTACAATTAACGCTAATTATTATAGTAACAGAACATAACCTTCTGCGACAGTATTGGATTTCCAGCCTCCGTGACTTTTCGCTAATTCTCTTTCGATTGCATATCCGAGAATAATCGATACTTGCTGTTTTATAACGGTAGAAAGCTGACCTGTCATTGGCTGAACAGTTGTAACCTGAGTCGTCATTGGCTGAAAGACCTGACCTTTAATGAGTAGGTGTACTTTAATGACATGCATTGAAGGACTGCTACCAGGTGTATAATTACTACATTTCGGCATGGTCGAGCATAAAAATATTTTATGAATGGCGGGGAAAATATATATTTCAAGAACTCTCTAGTGACAGAGATTAAATCAACGGCTTTCCCAAAACATGCTATGAAATGTTCCATATCAAACATTTTTATCTAAAAAAAAAAGGCAGAAATAGTGCAAAATTGTATTAAACTTTTTGTTTGAAATATTTAAAAGAATAAACCCCTGAAATTAATAACATTACTTATGATTCATTCTTTAAGTTTACATGTGCGAACTTTTACATGGATGTATACAAACACCAGCCCATGCGACCGCACAAGAAGGCATGGGCACCTTTCAGAAAGTCCGATCCAAGGAATTGTTTAATCCAACAGCAGGGACACAAAGAGCTCTGTCTTTGATAACGTGGAATCGCTTTACGACTGTGTACGACGTTCTCTCGTTAAACGTCTGTGACTGGGATCACACGGAAGAAGCAGCTGCGATGCCCGGAAATCACGCTCCGGCCGCCATATGGATTCACCCTGCCGGCAGAGCTGTTTGTTTCGTAGTGATTCCAAATTCTATTTATATTATCCCAGGGTTAATTGGATGGGACCTGCAGAAGCACAAGGCCGATGCGCTGATGGTAATCAATCTTGTAAGCCTCACGACGCCTACTTGGGGTTCCCATGATAGACAGCGCAATTCTCTGCCGAGTCGGCAGACGGTAACAACGTTATAGCTCTTGTGAAAACTCAGTCTTTCCTCGTTCCATTGGACAAACGCCTTTATTGACTTTGTGCAAGCTATCCACAACATTCGATCAGAATGATTTGAACACCGCACAACGAGACTCATTCACATATGCCTATTAGTGTTCTTGTATCACAGTTTGAAATAATACTTTATTGCTAGAACAAAGATAATAATACTTTATTGCTAGAACAAAGAGAATAATACTTTATTGCTAGAACAAAGAGAATAATACTTTATTACTAGAACAAAGATAATAATACTTTATTGCTAGAACAAAGATAATAATACTTTATTGCTAGAACAAAGATAATAATACTTTGTTGCTAGAACAAAGATCATAATACTTTATTGCTAGAACAAAGATAATAATACTTTATTGCTAGAACAAAGATAATAATACTTTATTGCTAGAACAAAGAGAATAATACTTTATTGCTAGAACAAAGAGAATAATACTTTATTGCTAGAACAAAGATAATAGGTACTTTATTGCTAGAACAAAGAGAATAATACTTTATTGCTAGAACAAAGAGAATAATACTTTATTGCTAGAACAAAGATAATAGGTACTTTATTGCTAGAACAAAGAGAATAATACTTTATTGCTAGAATAAAGATAATAGGTACTTTATTGCTAGAACAAAGAGAATAATACTTTATTGCTAGAACAAAGATAATAATACTTTATTGCTAGAACAAAGATAATAATACTTTATTGCTAGAACAAAGATAATAATGCTTTATTGCAAGAACAAAGATAATAATACTTTATTGCTAGAACAAAGATAATAATACTTTATTGGCTAGAACAAAGATAATAATACTTTATTGCTAGAACAAAGATAATAATACTTTATTGCTAGAACAAAGATAATAGGTACTTTATTGCTAGAACAAAGAAAACAATACTTTATTGCTAGAACAAAGATAATAATACTTTATTGCTAGAACAAAGATAATAGGTACTTTATTGCTAGAACAAAGAAAACAATACTTTATTGCTAGAACAAAGATAATAATACTTTATTGCTAGAACAAAGATCATAATACTTTATTGCTAGAACAAAGATAATAGGTACTTTATTGCTAGAACAAAGAGAATAATACTTTATTGCTAGAACAAAGATAATAATACTTTATTGCTAGAACAAAGATAATAATACTTTATTGCTAGAACAAAGATAATAGGTACTTTATTGCTAGAACAAAGAGAATAATACTTTATTGCTAGAACAAAGATAATAATACTTTATTGCTAGAACAAAGATAATAATACTTTATTGCTAGAACAAAGATAATAGGTACTTTATTGCTGGAACAAAGATAATAGGTACTTTATTGCTAGAACAAAGATAATAGGTACTTTATTGCTAGAACAAAGATAATAGGTACTTTATTGCTAGAACAAAGATAATAGGTACTTTAGTGCTAGAACAAAGAGAATAATACTTTATTGCTAGAACAAAGATAATAATACTTTATTGCTAGAACAAAGATAATAGGTACTTTATTGCTAGAACAAAGAGAATAATACTTTATTGCTAGAACAAAGATAATAATACTTTATTGCTAGAACAAGGATAATAGGTACTTTATTGCTAGAACAAAGAGAACAATACTTTATTGCTAGAACAAAGATAATAATACTTTATTGCTAGAACAAGGATAATAGGTACTTTATTGCTAGAACAAAGAGAATAATACTTTATTGCTAGAACAAAGATAATAATACTTTATTGCTAGAACAAGGATAATAGGTACTTTATTGTTAGAACAAAGAGAATAATACTTTATTGCTAGAACAAAGATAATAATACTTTATTGCTAGAACAAAGATAATACCACGGTCTAGTATACACAGTCGCGAAGCTCAATACGTAGTAAATATGCAAACATTAGGTATTTGCTCACCACTAAGATCGCTAATATCGCCTCATTACAGCCAATGCAAAATAGTACCGGCACAGTCTATTGTTTCTAGCACCCTCAAAACTCAAGTTTCGTGACTGTATATAGTAGATTGTGATAATACTTTATTGCTAGAACAAAGATAATAATACTTTATTGCTAGAACAAAGATAATAATACTTTATTGCTAGAACAAAGATAATATTTTATTGCTAGAACAAAGATAATAATACTGTATTGCTAGAACAAAGAGAATAATACTTTATTGCTAGAACAAAGATAATATTTTATTGCTAGAACATTGATAATATTTTATTGCTAGAACAAAGATAATAATACTTTACTGCTAGAACAAAGATAATACTTTATTGCTAGAACAAAGATAATAATACTTTATTGCTAGAACAAAGATAATAATACTTTATTGCTAGAACAAAGATAATAATACTTTATTGCTAGAACAAAGATAATAATACTTTATTGCTACTATGTTTTTATTGTAGTTCTGAATTCGATAGGTTTTTGTTTATAACAGAAGAACAGCAGTACTAGAAGAAATAAACGAACATCGTTAAAATGAGTTCATATGAAGATTAACATATTGAAAATGTCGCAAATTCTGCAATTATTGTATGTTTAGAATCATCAAAATCTCGTTTAAGATGTGAAGTGAAATATAAAAAAAATTGCAGATTGGTGTTCTAAGAAAAGTGTAGAAATGTTAATAATTAATGTTTACAATAAACAAAATCAATTCCATTTTATTTTATTTTATGTGTGATTTAAAGTACACAAACAGTTAGGGGAGGGTCTATGAATTCTCGTCACCGGAGATGTCGTCATTATACCTTCTTGTCACCGATTAAATTTTAGTCACCGGCATTCTGGCCACCGATTACATTTAATAAATTATTAATGTTTTATAGGAAATATTTAGGATTTAGATAGAAGGAATAGAAGAATCACAGAACAATACCCTGATTATAAAGAAGATGGTGATGTTCTTACGCACCTCAGACCCATCGGACACAATTTGGGTGGCAATTTTGAAACATAAAATCATGTAACATTTTATGCAGTGTGGCAATTTTGAAACATCAGTCACATAACATTTTATACAGCGTAGCTATAGATATTTTACTTGCCAAAATAAATTATTATTTTTAAGAAAATCTGTACTGGTGACCAAAAAGTCGAAGTTACCGAAACACCGGGTGACAAAATTTTAGTGACTAGGTGGTACAGTGACGGGAGTTCCAGTGACGAGAAATCCGCTTTCCCCAGTAAGGTATTAGCAGTATCATTATCTAATTACGTAGCTGCGTAATGGAAGTATCTTTACCGAACTAGTTGCGTAATGAATGTGTTCACAACATTTTTACTAGTGATGTAAAGTCCACATTACATAATCGAAGTGGACAAAAATCGTATACATTGTACTACAAGAATTGAAATTGATTGAAGGGCTTTGTAATAATACATTATTATTTTATTGCATAACTAATTGTGTAATCGATGTAATGTCTGCAGATTACCAACGTGTAGGTATCTCCGGTGAGTGGCCTGTCTGTTGACAGAAAGCACAATTAACAGTATAATCAGTTGATGAAAAGTAATCTTCTTATTTTTCACTTTACGATGATGCCTATTAATATGGAAATCCTTTCTATGTTAATATCAACGTAAAAAAAATAATTAATGTTGCATTTTTTTCATTTTTGACGTTTTTGAACTATTAGGTCATTTTTATTTTTTTTTTCGGCATTTTTTGGTCATTTTTAATATTTTGAAGATCTTTCAGATCATTTGGAATGCATTTTACTTTCTTCTTTACATGTAGGTCTGTTACATCTCTTTCTAAGCAAATAGATCAATAATAATAATAATTACCTACTGAATAGGTGAATAACAGTGAAGTTTGATGAAAGAGTAATGGAACGGAGAAAAATTCTCTCCGGCGCCGGGATTTGAATCCGGGTTTTCAGCTCTACGTGCTGATGCTTTATCCACTAAGCCACACCGGATACCACCCCGGCGTCGGACAGAATCGTCTCAGATTAAGCTCCAACTCTTGGGTTCCCTCTAGGGGCCACCCTCTGCACTACGTCATAGATGTCTATGAACATAGGACCGAAGTCCACACATGTGCTGAGGTGCACTCGTTATGAGTGACTAGTTGGCCGGGATCCGACGGAATAAGCGCCGTCTTAAATCACGAAGTGATTTACGCATATCATATATATTATTTTAATGTACCGAAGTACATATGATATTTCCATGCAGATATTCTGCGTCATCATACGATGAAAGAGTAATGGAACGACCACTAGAGGGAACCCAAGAGTTGGAGCTTAATCTGAGACGATTCTGTCCGACGCCGGGGTGGTATCCGGTGTGGCTTAGTGGATAAAGCATTAGCACGTAGAGCTGGAAACCCGGGTTCAAATCCCGGCGCCGGAGAGAATTTTTCTCCGTTCCATTACTCTTTCATCGTATGATGACGCAGAATATCTGCATGGAAATATCATATGTACATCGGTACATTAAAATAATATATATGATATGCGTAAGTCACTTCGTGATTTAAGACGGCGCTTATTCCGTCGGATCCCGGCCAACTAGTCACTCATAACGAGTGCACATCAGCACATGTGTGGACTTCGGTCCTACGTTCATAGACATCTATGACGTAGTGCAGAGGGCGGCCACTAGAGGGAACCCAAGAGTTGGCGCTTAATCTGAGACGATTCTGTCCGACGCCGGGGTGGTATCCGGTGTGGCTTAGTGGATAAAGCATTAGCACGTAGAGCTGAAAACCCGGCGCCGGGTTCGAATCCCGGCGCCGGAGAGAATTTTTCTCCGTTCCGTTACTCTTTCATCGTAGATGACGCAGAATATCTGCTTGGAAATATCATATGTACTTCGGTACATTAAAATAATATAAGTGAAGTTTGAGTTTTATGGTTTGGAACAGACTCTAAAGTCCATCCCTCATTCCACTGAAGGCTTCACTTCACACAACGGAAGTAATATAAAATGCTTGACAGCAGCTTAGTTTAAGTGAGGGCTTTGACCGCTACTGTTCTTTTGTCGGTACCAGGGTGTCTTTAGAATTTGCATTTGGAAGGGGGGAAATTTTCACGATAGAACATTGTGTCCCGAATATGGTTCGGAAGAGATCTACTGTAGTAGACAGTATTTTTAATACAAAGATTGCAAAAATACACGCTGCGCCCACAATTTGTTTTTTTTTTTCATTCACAATCCCTCGTCTGGGAGACGGAGAATTAAGGCACTGACATGGACCACCCCTGATTGAAAGACATTGTAAACCCCTCATTAAAATCTATAGTTTTCCCTTGAAACATGCCCTTTTCCTTTATCTTAGTGAAAATTCCAGGAAGTTGCCTCCTTTCTCCGAGTTTGATGGGCAGTCACCGAAACAAGGTGACTAATTTTTAAGAAGTTGTGGTTCGAGTATTTTGAATAATATTTAAATGTCATTTTAATTTAATTTTACGTCATTTTCCATTATTTTAAGGGCATTTTATTGATCATTTAAGTAGATTTTTAGGTCATCAACATCCTCCCACTAATAACACTGGTCAACAAAATTAAATTTTGTTAAAAGATAAAGAATGGATGATTCTTATAGAATTTTTCATGCCGATTTCAGATCTATTTTCAAAATTTTTCTATCGCCCAGGGTTTTTGAGTAATTATATGAAATGTACTTCAGACTTTTCTACTATTCATACCTTGTAACATTTTACCTAAAATCATATTTATTTACCTAAAATGTGTGTGAAATAGATTTTAGGCTATACTTCACTTGAGAAACATCTCTTCTGAGAGTTCAGCAGTAGTCTGACAGAATATTTGGGCTCTATTTTTCCTCGTAGCGCTTTTCCATTTCAGAAAAATCCTGATGAAAATACTTCTCATGTTAGTAGCTCACTACCCGAAGGTTTCGAGGAAAGAAAAAAACACGAGAATCCAAGAAGTTATTTTGAGAGATACATGACACTCCACCAAGTTACAGTTCTGAATCAGCTCTCTGACAAGTTCCCTGTGGTTCCTAGAAAGTAACAGTTTGTTGAAGGATTCTTACGTTCCCTCCACATAATTGGAACTGTTAAAGGCATATGATGGAATCCTTTTAGCTAGCCAGATAGGCTAATAGAATTACATGGAGCACAACAAATTTCAGGGGCCCAGTTCCTATCCTCATGTATTTTGCAATCAAAAGAACACTCGTAACCTCTTTTAAATAGTGTGTGCGTTCAAAATTAATTAAATTGTTTGTGATTTACACAGTATTTCGAGGTATGTTTCACTTTATAAGATATTTTCACCACACTTAAAATTAGTACAAAGAAAACACGAGTTATGAAACTTGTCAGGATTGTAAGTTCCAACTCAACTGAGAATTAATATTAACTCTCGAAGTCTTATGAGGAATAAAAATATTATTATTCATTTTTATGAATTCTGTCTTCACAGGCAACAGTCATCTAAAGTTATATGTCAATTGTTACAGCAATAAAATGAAATATTTGAAATATTTTCTTTCTATTAGCATGTTAAGGACTGTATTTAGCAATAAACATAAATACTTTTCTAAAATTAGAAAAAAAAAATGGTGGGTGGTAGAAGAATTCTGACTTCATTTTTTAAATCAGCAGATGACATTACATAGGGGAGAGTCGGGTAGTATCGGACATCGGGTAATATCGGACATTGAGTTTCATTAATCTACCACACGATGATAGTACCTGATTGACATGGTTACGTTTCTGTGATGTCGCATAGAGAAACGTAACCATGTCATTCAGGTACTACCATATGGTGGTAGATGAAAGAAACGCACTGTCCGATACTACCCGATGTCCGATACTACCCGACTCTCCCCTAAGAAACAGTAGAAACTGTATATTTAACAAAAATCATTGTTGACCAGTGATAATCAGAGTCCTGCAGTACAGGGTGTATCTAAATTGGTGTCAAATATTTCAGGGACGTGTTCCTAACATCAAAGCATTACAAAAAGTTCATATGAACATTGGTCTCAAAATAATTTATTTCAGAGTTACAAGACAAAATTTAATGTTACAAAAATTGCTCGAAGTGGTTTCTTTCTGCTTCGATGTGTCCCCTAAACCTGCGTTACATGCTCTGGCGTACTCTGTTGAAAATTCCTGGAGTGTTTCGTATTTCGTGAAATCCAATTTGGATACGCTCTCAGAATATCAACATTAAGTACAGGAGTCGCATAAACCAGGAACTTTAAATGTCCCCAGACGAAGAAATTCATTGGATTCAAATCAGGCGATCGAGCAGGCCATGCAATGAATCCCCTTCGACCAATACGTCTTTGGGGAAATCGATCATTCAAAAAATTACGAACTATCAGACTGAAATGAGCTGGAGCAGCATCGTGTTAAAACACATTCGTTGGATGACGTCCAGAAGCACATCATCAATTAAATTATACAAATAATTTCGCTCTGTTCACTAATAGAATACATTTTCTTCTGATTTCTTTGCTCTACAGAATACAAGCAATCAAAAAACCATCAAACAATCAGCGGTCAATGAAGGGACAAATCCTTTAATAACTGCCTAACGAATGGTTTACAGACTCATGTTCTTATTAATTTTTTTAATTGTTTTGATGTTAGGAACATATCCCCGAAATATTTGACACCAATTTGGATACACCCTGTATAACTGCATTTGGAAATGATATGAAGGAGCCGCAACGGCAGTGTGCTCATCAACTTCTGGACCGTTGCTAAGACAGATTGATCACGAGGCTGTCCGCAGTGAGAGACTAAAAAATTTAGTCCCCCCCACCCCCAAGAGAATAGCATTCAACGGCTCCACTCTTCGGAAGTTAGGATTCCTACGAAACACACTTTGCTGAAAGTTTAATTTGTCATCTACGACGCTACAAAATTGAACTTTTGAGGAGATACGGTTTCGACTCCATGTTTTAGTTGGAATTACATGGTCGAGCAGTGAACATAAAGGGAGGTTTCCAGTGAGAAGAAAATAGTTTTTTCAAGAGTGGAAGTAGGAAGTTGTGTTCGGGAAATAAAAGAACAGGGGCGTAACAGAACAAATGTAGTTTTCTATCCACGTTTTTGTATAGATTTGTTTCTCTCGAAGCAAAAGCGACTGGCTTACTTTATCTCAACAAAATCCAAGTCACTGTTTCATTCTGCAACAAAGACCCATGTCTGTTTTCTTCAAGAAAATTTCTTTCAAGCATAAAAAAGAAAAAGTTTACCAACTTTCAACTTAGAAATCAGTTCGTAACTTAGGGCTCAGTTTTATGAAAATTGCACTCCCGAAAGTAGAATTTGAATGTACAATGTGACGTTAGTGTCTGTATTACCTTCAGAACTCACTGGGGCGGATGAATGGGGACAAGACTTTCAAATGAAACTTGTTCTAGCAGTGATTATTTAAAATTTTTGATCCATTTCTGTTGATTAAAAACGGTGAGAGATGAACTCTGTGAAGTCTGTTGTAAATTGAAATGAAGTAAATGAACTGCAATGAGTCCAAAACGTTACAATGCACAGAACTCACACAGAATACCTTAAAAACAATATACTTTGCATACTTCCACTCGGTAATGAGTTTTGGAATAATATTCTGGGGAAATTCCACAGATAGTAACAATATATTTCTATTACAAAAAAGAGTAATTAGAATAATAGTAGGTGCTACATCTAGGGAATCGTGTAGGACTATTTTCAAAAACTACAAATAATGCCCATGACTTGTCAGTATATCTTTTCATTAATAATCTTCCTCGTATGTAATCGTGAAAACTTTGTAACTAATTCCACAGTTCATAGCATAAATACACGTCAAAAAAATGACTTTCATACTCCATCGACAATCTATCGTGCTATCAAAAAGGAGTGCGTTATATGACAGTAAAAATTTTTAACAACCTCCCTATCGATATAAAAAATGAAACTAAAAACATAAAATTATTTAGAGCCAAATTGAAGAAGTACCTAATTTCTCACGCCTTCTATTCTGTACGTAGGTGAATTCATGACATTCAATAGCACTTCATGAAAATGATACTAAAACTATGTGTTGTACTAGTAGACTATATTGTAAATCTCATCTGTATATATTTCATCTAAACTGTGACTATAAATTAAGATTTTATAATAGTATTAAGTTTTTTGACTTGTTCCATATTCTAGCTGTAAGCAATGTATAAATACCATGGAATGTTAATAAATACAATACAATACAATACAAGAACAATTATTGAAGATCAAAATTCTATTTCATAATTAGAATATGATTATAACTACGGTTTAAGCTAAAAAATAAATAACTGTCGCAAAAACGTACAAATGGAAAATTGTATTTGTGCAAATTGCGAAATGATTGTGCAATATCTATACTAATAATAAATCAGTAGGCGAAATTTTTCTGGTAATTTTCGATTTTCCAAAAATTATTGGTCCTAACATATATAATTAACCACCCTGAAACCGAAAATCGCTTTTTTGAAATTTTTGTTTGTATGTCTGTCTGTATGTTTGTTACCTTTTCACGCGATAATGGCTGAACGGATTTCGATGAAAATTGGAATATAAATTAAGTTCGTTGTAACTTAGATTTTAGGCTATATGACATTCAAAATACGTTATTTAAAAGGGGGGGTATAAGGGAGCTTGAATTAAATAAATCGAAATATCTCGCTTATTATTGATTTTTGTGAAAAATGTTACATAACAAAAGTTTCTTTAAAAATGATTTCTGATAAGTTTTATTCTTTGAAACATTTTGATAGGACTGATATTTAATGAGATAAATGAGTTTTAAAATTAAAATAACTGCCATCAAAGGCGCTGTATTGAAATAAAAAACAAATGACTTCGTGTATAAGGGGCTTGGACAGCAACAATCGAAAGCTATGAAAGATAGCCTACAGAGAATGTTTCTGTGTTTGTATGAAGTAATATCGGAAGGTAAATTAACCGATTTGTATAATTAATTATTACTTCACCATTGGAAAGTGTAGTTTCTCTAGATGGACAATATGCTATAATGTTATTACAGTAACTTCTGATATAATATAATATAATATAATATAATATAATATAATATAATATAATATAATATAATATAATATAATATAATATAATATAATATAATATAATATAATATAATATATGTAATGTAATATTATATAATATAATTTAAGTTATTTGAAGGGTTCAGAACCATAGCAGACCAAGCGCCATTTACTGAATACGTAGAAAACAAGGGTTAAAATTAAGTTATTACCATAATTCAATGAAAACATATAGCAAGTAAAATAAAGTATACACATTAAATCTAAATGATGTCAATCTTCATTAAACTATGGTTCCATGTAATAAAAGTTAAGAAACATGTTAAAGGAATTGTCATTGCACCAAATGAGTGTCTCTGGACCAAAATGATCGCATTTTAATTATTTGGATGCAATTTAAATTAAGTAACATATTAAACGATTTATCCTTCTATCAAACACGAATGTTCCCTGGATCAAATGTCCTATTTTAATTATGTAATTACTTTATATTTATTTGTAACGGGTGCAGCGGAGCGCACGGGTACGGCTAGTTATAAATAATTGTATAGAAAGACAAAATTAATGAAACAAAAGTTATGTAATTTGTTTGTTGGAGTTCTATTACTTTCAATCCATTTTATTACACTCTAGATCAGTGGTCCCCAACCGGTATTTGCAGCCCCATGGAGTGTGTCGCGAAATTTTGGAATTGAAAAATAAATTTTATGCCATCCAGGAAGTCTCTTTACAACGTATTTTTTTTATTTATAACGAAGTTTTTGATATGGTAAATTTTATTTTGAGACAGACCTTACCAATGAAACCTGAACACCTACAACAATGCTCAGTTTAATCTTACCGCCTGGCGATAATTCGAATGAAAGTGAACACCTCCAACAATGCTTGGTAATTCGTTTATTCTTCCCACATGGTAATAAACAGAGTTTACAATCATTTGAACATATTATGCAAATCTAGTCTTTCAGGTAAAGCTCCCTGTGAAGCAGATTTGAATAATTTCAAGGGAAAAATTGTTCCGGCGCCGGGTATCGATACCGGGACCTCTGGTTGAACGTACAAGCGCTCTGTGTGACTTGGAATCACACAGAGATTATGTGCACTCGATGTGGGTCTCTGGCGTTTCGTCAGCCCACGCGAGTTGTGTGGATATAAACGGAAAAGTTGAGACGGTGTCGGGTGGAGTTCCCGGGTAGCTCAGTTGGTAGAGCGCTGGTACGTTCAACCAGATCGATACCCGGCCCCGGAACAATTTTTCCCTTGAAATTATTCAAATTAGAACATATTGTTCAGTTTCAGTATATACGTGTGAGTGGGTGACAGTGCGACTATTTTATCAAAAGTGCTTTATTTAGATTTTTTATGGAAAAATTTTTAATTAAAAAAGCACAATGTGAATTAAGTTTTGGGTTAGATGACAGCAGTGCTAATTCAAATAACGTCAGCGAAAGTTCCTTTCAGGGTTCGCGAAAAGGTACTACGTTTTCGTAAATATTATATTGATGAATACTTGCAATATTGTTTTACTTGGCGTGGAGATGAAAATAAACAAAATCCTGAAGGTGATTTATGTGTTGGCCTATCAATCATAAGGCCACGTATAGAGAGACTCTATGCAATCCACCAAGCGCAGACTTCACAGTAATTTAAATAGGTGAGTTTCCAAAAATGATATTTTTGTATCTGTTCCAATAAATCTTTCCACGAAATTGTGTTTTCTTTCTGTAAACGGCCTCAGGGGAAATTACTTACTTTCTGGACGGTCTCGTAGTTGCGGACGAGTGGCCAAGATTTGTATAAGCACTTGTTTTAAAATTATTAGTATGGTGAAAAAAAAACTTTTTTATCTACCCCCATGAGAATGTTTGCGTGTTAGCCCCAATTTTCCTTGCAAGGATGCGTTTTCGCGTACTATTCAAATCACTCACTCACTAATTTTTTCGTCGCACATTTTTCTCTATGGTTGTCACATAAGATGTGTTCACATCTCAAAACGAAGTGGATAAGGAAAATGGAGGCCGTTCATTTAAGACAAGATGAGATTATGTTGGTGAAGTTCAATTGGCAAGATTCTTGCAGTAGCGGCCGGTGATCGAAATCCTCGGTGAGGCCAGATGCAACCAGTTTAAGTGCCTCCGATAGGAAATGTTTATTCATGATATTAATTATTATTGTTATATTATTAATATCATTACTGTATTATTATTGTTGTCATTATTATTATGACTATTATTAGTCTATTCTTATTACTATCAATGAAAAATAATAATTTCACTCACCAAATAAGCTGTTTGTTATGCTGTGAGTTTCAGTGATTGTTTTAGTGTGATGAAGCATCCCATATGTGTTGAAATTCCCCTTTATTTCTTTTCTTTTTATTTTTTTCCTTTGACAGCAACAAACAAGGCCAAGGGAAGTTTATTTTGCATCACATTACCACATAACCATTTATGTTGCCCATATCAGGATGCAATAGAAACTCGCGTTTTAAGATTATGTCAGAAAAATTATCAGCGATGTCGTAGGTACCTCGGTAGTCTCTCTCTTTATTTAAAACTTCCTTTCTTTTAGTATTATTTCTTCTCGAAAAAGGACACTCTAACAATGAATTAACTGCACCAGCATTATTTCTCTCATTTGTTTCCGTTTATATTTTCCCAAAATAGATAACATTGGCCCAGATTCACTACTGTACTACGAAGTACAATAGTAGAACACCCTCGCTTTTGTCATAAACTGAGGGGAGAGAATCGAGTGGGTCTCTGCCTGCCAAAGAGCTGGAATTTTGTTATTTATGGCCTAGTTAGGAAGACAAGTCACCACTGCTATTTCCACCCCACTCTACCCTTGAGGCTGGCCCATGGATGGGACGAGTGAAACCTGACCAGGCCAGCCGAATTGTGCCTCAGCTACAACGTTTTAAACGTAAACTCAAAACCCGCGAAAGGACATGAAATGCATTAAGCGAGACCCGGCACGAACGATTCTGGCCTCAGGAACAAATTTTACTGCAAAACAGGTCTATATACATCACAAGCCAGACCCGGCACGAGCAATCCTGGCATCAGGAACAAATTTTACTGCAAAACAGGTCTGTATACATCACAACCAGACCCGGCATGAGCGATCCCGGCCTCAGGAACAAATTTTACTGCAAAACAGGTCTATATACATCACAACCAGACCCGGCACGAGCAATCCTGGCATCAGGAACAAATTTTACTTCAAAACAGGTCTATATACATCACAACCAGACCCGGCACGAGCAATCCTGGCATCAGGAACAAATTTTACTGCAAAACAGGTCTATATACATCACAACCAGACCCGGCACGAGCAATCCTGGCATCAGGAAGAAATTTTACTGCAAAACAGGTCTATATACATCACAAGCCAGAGCCGGCACGAGCAATCCTGGCATCAGGAACAAATTTTACTGCAAAACAGGTCTATATACATCACAACCAGACCCGGCATGAGCGATCCCGGCCTCAGGAACAAATTTTACTGCAAAACAGGTCTATATACATCACAACCAGACCCGGCACGAGCAATCCTGGCATCAGGAACAAATTTTACTTCAAAACAGGTCTATATACATCACAACCAGACCCGGCACGAGCAATCCTGGCATCAGGAACAAATTTTACTGCAAAACAGGTCTATATACATCACAACCAGACCCGGCACGAGCAATCCTGGCATCAGGAAGAAATTTTACTGCAAAACAGGTCTATATACATCACAAGCCAGAGCCGGCACGAGCAATCCTGGCATCAGGAACAAATTTTACTGCAGAACAGGTCTATATACATCACTTCCAGACCCGGCATGAGCGATCCCGGCCTCAGGAACAAATTTTACTGCAAAACAGGCCTATATACATAAAAGTTTTCAAATGTTTCTACAGCGATATATGCTTCATTCAAATAACTAATACATTAAAAAAAAAACACAAAATTTGATTTCTGTTAAGCCAAGTGACTGAGGCCCGACCTCACTTGCCTCAGTCAATCAGCCGCCACTGGATTCTTGACGCCTAACGCAAACAAGAAGGAAAAGATAACTAAACATCTTCACGGAAGACGCTGGTCTACTTCCTAGTTACTCTTAAGATCACACAAGTGTGAGACGGTTCTCGCCGGAAGATGATACCTTAAGAGAATTCCTATGTTTTCTGTTTGCTTATCTCTGCCCTGACAACGTTCATCATCGACAAAAATACCGAGCCGAACAGAGGCCTGTGCTGTACTGCAGCTCCAGTTTTGAGAAAATGGCTTACGTTGCAATTCAGCCAAGTTCTGGTGAGTGTTTACTTCACATTCATTTCGTTCCTCTAAAAATATTCTGTTACTTTTGAGACCTTTTAGTAGCGAAGCTTCAGTTTCCAAATGTGCCAAACAGATGACGATTCGGAAATGACTGCACAAAATGGCCGCCTGAGATTGTTATGAAAGAAAGACAGCAGAACTCCCTCTTTTGTTTCTTTTTTCTTGCCCCGCGGAGAAAGGCAGAGAAAGACCTCCAAGTACTTCACCCATTAAAAACAAAGTTTCGGAAATAACTGTGTGCCAATTTCTTTCTTCTGTTGTGTTCGTTGTAATGTTAACAAATAAGGTCTTCTTCCGCATGGGTTGGCAACAGTCGCTACCCTATTTTTAAGAGAGCAATAGTTCGCAGAGTTTAACCCACTTTTCGCATTCTGTTCCGTATGGTGCCAATTAATGTCTTGATGAACAAAAGCATTTACAACGCTAGACGCCCAAGTGCATCTAATTTCTAGCGCATCACAAAAGCTTCAAAGAAATAGTCCGCATCTTGAGTCGCAGCTGGTTTCTGAATGCAAAGGATTTTATATTTCTACAAGTAGACATATATTGTCTCGTATACCAAGTTACATATATCTAGAGTCCTGCGTTTGATTACCTAAAGCCTCCAAGCGACCCTCAGTATTTTTTTTTTTATTTATTTGTTCCGTAATATTCTTACATTTGCTTTACAGCATAGAATAAAGAACATGTCCAATTCTTACGTTTAACAATAAAATGCAATACATATAAAATGCAAATATGAAATATGTACAGAATTAATACCTTAATAACAATAATATTTTATACAATGTAATATGTTTACCATTTAATATTATTATAATATTTACACAGTACTGTGAAATGTCAAGAATTCATCTACAGAATAGAAAGTGTGAGATATTAAGTAATTTTTTTAGTTTTGTCTTAAATAATGCAGGGTTTTGGCTATGATTCTTAATGTCTTCAGGAAGACTATTGAACAATTTTATCGCCATGTAACGTACTCCCCTTTGAAAGCATGATAAATTTGATGATGGCGTATGAAAATCATTCCTTCTGCGCGTATTTATACTATGTATGGCTGAGTTAGTTGGAAAATTTTCTTTATTACATAAGAGGAAATTTATTGTAGAGTATATGTATTGATTTGTTAATTTTTTAAAAAATAATCTACATGATTCTCTAGCCTTTGCTCCAACTATTATTCTAATGGCTCTTCTTTGTAATAAGAATATATTTTTACTATCTACAGAATTTCCCCAAAATATTATTCCGTAGGACATAATGGAATGAAAATAGGCAAAATATATTGTCTTTAAGATACTGCTGTTTAGAAATTGTTGTAACGACCTAATTGCGAAGCATGCTGTCATCCAACGCTACTTTGTTCAGGTCTGCTGCTCAGTAAACATACGAAAACAAAACAAAGCTAGGCGGTTGGAAATGAGTGCTACAATAGAATTTGGTAGAGAGCATGTCATTAAGAAAGAATGTATTTTATCAGAAAGATGGAAAATGTCGATCGATAAAAATATTTAATCGATTAACTATTTGAATTTAAACGATTTAACTTGTGTTCGGTGATAAGCGTAAGTATTAAATGTTCTATATCTGTATATATATATATATATATATATATATATATATATATATATATATATATATATATATATCGTTATATTACAAAACAACTATTTTAATTATTTACTAACATATTTATTATGAGGCTTATAATTTATTGTGTCAATTTTGCCAGGAATTTTTTAGACAAACATAAATAACAAATAGTATGAAGACTCACCTAGTTAATACTGCTTCATCCATGTTAAAATCACAATAAATACATGTGAGTGCATTCACATGCTCCGAATTAAGTGCCGCTCTACGTTTAGTAACAATGTTTCCTGCATCACTAAACACGAAAAAAAAAACTTTTTTTTTTTTCTGTAAGCACTTCTCCACGATCGTTCAATTTAAATCCAAACGTTTCACAGAGTTTAACCTCTCAAATTCTCACATGACATAATGGAGTTTGCACTTTTCACAGACCAAAGAAAACTGATTTTTTTTTCCCTTTATCAAACTAAGCACACAACCTTCATATACAAACTCAGTAAGGTACAGAAACTGCAACTGCAAAAGTACAGCAGTCGAGACAGAAGACTGGCCCCTATTGTAACCCGAATTACCAGATTTTAGGAAAAAAAAAAAAAGATAGTTACGTTCTCACTTGCACACAGTGTAGACATGGCTATTTTATAAGGAATGAGGAGGACGGATCCCAGAAAAGTATGTATTTCATATGCTAGGAAGATGAGCTGACAAGGTGAAAGTTTTCTTGGAAAACCATAAAACTTAATAAGGGTTTCGCATTGTGTTTCAACTTTCAATAGAGGTAGACTAGGTCACTGTCCTCATATCTCTATCTCTTTCTGAAGTGTTTGTGCAAAGATTTTCTCTCCGCTATCTGGTTTACAGTTAGAAAATAACTGTACTATTGTGCTTTTAAGTAAGCAATTTCCGAGAGAGAAATATTGTCGGAATTTTTACTATGAGTTTGTATTAACAAAATAACCAACTACAAACGATTAATTTTAATCGACTCGATTATTCGATTAAATATTTTTGATCGATTAATCTTACAACAGAAATTGATCAATTAATCGATTAAATCCCATTATATATATGTTATGTGTTATTTAACGACGCTTGCAACTGCAGAGGTTATATCAGCGTCGCCGGATGTGCCGGAATTTTGTCCCGCAGGAGTTCTTTTACATGCCTGTAAATCTACTGACATGAGTCTGTCGCATTTAAGCACACTTAAAATAAATAAATATATATATATATGTATATATATAGAATAATTGTTACATGCGATAAAGCAGTAGGTTATTTTAATATAATTTGTTGTGCAGGTTGAAATAGTGAGAAAGTTTTCAAGAATCTACAAGTATAATTTGTTAATGGAAAAGCCAAGCCACGATCAGTATTAGTTGAAAACGCAGTTCCATCACTTTATCGCATTTCAAACACGCAGACGAGAAAATATAACAATATCCTTTTTTAAATGTCAGGTAAAACCAGCAAGGAACTGTCTGAATTATAACCTAATGACAAGTCTCCTAACTTACATAATTTCGCATCTAATCCTTGAATCCACGTATTTCTGCGAACAATGTTTTCCCTAAAATGAACCTGATGAAAAATATTGCGTGTACATGTCTAACACCCTATAATCTCGTATGCTTTATGTTTATGTAGTAATACGTAGTATTCATCCTAATATAGACAGATCGTCCTGACCAAACAGTATAGGCGATCTAGAGCTTATAAGTAGTTATTTATAATGGATGCTAAGCCATAGTGACCATGTGAATACCTATATTACGTATTAGACTTGATTTAAAATGTTTAATGTAACGACATGCCGCATTACTATTTGCATATCCCTAAGTGAAAGAGAAATCAAGTTCGTGTTATGTAAACACGACCGAAACTTTGTGGAAGGAGTGAACTGAATCATGTTTACCTCCCCTCCGTTATGCCCATGTCTGTACTAGAACGTTATCTGATTAATAAAGACAGACTAGATTGTGTGTTATATTCCCGATAGTATATGCAGTTATATATGATATATGATAATAACACTTGAATAAAAAAATGTATTGTAGATTTAAAGCTATTCGTTCTATGGGTGCTGTAGAAAAGAAATGAACTATTGTAAACGCTTCCTTTATCAATATTTTTTAAATATAAAGAAAAGATCTACCTACACCAGAGCTAAAATTTCATGGTTACACACTGAAATGCAGGGCTGCCCAATTTGAGTAAGGAAGATGCAGTGAGTCACTCAAGAGGTACAGAAGTTTCATATAGGAAGAAGCAGGTGAGTCATTCAAGAGGTACAGAAGTTTCACACATAAAGATGCAAGTGACTCTCTCAAGACGTACAGAAGTTTCAAACAGGAAGTTGCAGGTGGCTCTCTCAAGAGGTACAGAAGTTTCACACAGGAAGATGCAGAGGACTCACTCAAGAGGTACAGAAGTTTCACACAGGAAGATGCAGGTGGCTCTCTCAAGAGGTACAGAAGTTTCACACAGAAAGATGCAGAGGACTCACTCAAGAGGTACAGAAGTTTCACACAGGAAGATGCAGAGGACTCACTCAAGAGGTACAGAAGTTTCACACAGGAAGATGCAGAGGACTCCCTCAAGAGGTACAGAAGTTTCACACAGGAAGATGCAGAGGACTCACTCAAGAGGTACAGAAGTTTCACACAGGAAGATGCAGGTGATTCACTCAAGAGGTACAGGAAGATGCAGGTGGCTCACTCAAAAAGTACAGACGTTTGAAACAGGAAGATACAGAGGACTCATTCAAGAACTACAGAAGTTTCACACAGGAAGATGCAGAGGACTCACTCAAGAGGTACAGAAGTTTCACACAGGAAGATGCAGAGGACTCACTCAAGAGGTACAGAAGTTTCACACAGGAAGATGCAGAGGACTCACTCAAGAGGTACAGAAGTTTCACACAGGAAGATGCAAGTGATTCACTCAAGAGGTACAGAAGTTTCACACAGGAAGATGCAGGTGGCTCTCTCAAGAGGTACAGAAGTTTCACACAAGAAGATGCAGAGGACTCACTCATGAGGTACAGAAGTTTCACACAGGAAGATGCAGGTGATTCACTCAAGAGGTACAGGAAGATGCAGGTGGCTCACTCAAAAAGTACAGACGTTTGAAACAGGAAGATACAGAGGACTCATTCAAGAACTACAGAAGTTTCACACAGGAAGATGCAGAGGACTCACTCAAGAGATACAGAAGTTTCACACAGAAAGGTGCAGGTGATGCACTCAAAAGGAACAGAAGTTTCAAACAGGAAGATGCAGGTGGCTCACTCAATAAGTACAGAAGTTTCACACAAGAAGATGCAGAGGACTCACTCAAGAGGTATAGAAGTTTCAAACAGGAAGATGCAGGTGGCTCTCTCAAGAGGTACAGAAGTTTCACACAAGAAGATGCAGAGGACTCACTCAAGAGGTACAGAAGTTTCACACAGGAAGATGCAGAGAACTCACTCAAGAAGTACAGAAGTCCTCTCAATAAGTACAGAGGAAGATGCAGGCGATTCACTCAAGAGGTACAGAAGTTTTACACAGGAAGATGCAGAGGACTCACTCAAGAGGTACAGAAGTTTCACACAGGAAGATGCAGAGGACTCACTCAAGAGGTACAGAAGTTTCACACAGGAAGATGCAGAGGACTCACTCAAGTGGTACAGAAGTTTCATACAGGAAGATGCAGAGAACTCACTCAAGAAGTACAGAAGTCCTCTCAAGAAGTACAGAGGAAGATGCAGGCGATTCACTCAAGAGGTACAGAAGTTTCACACCTAAGCTTGCAATTGTGACCTCTTGTAGAAGCAGCTATCAAAATTTCGATGGCATTATACAAATGAAAAGTTGTTTAAAAATGAAAAAGGCAAATAGATTACGCAATGTGTGCTACAATAATAATAATAATAATAATAATAATAATAATAATAATAATAATAATAATAATAATAATAATAATAATACTTATTATTATTTTATCACTGAATTAAAAGCTACGTTTCCACTCCACAATGTTGCACTAGTTTATACAAACACATATACAGAGTTTTTCAAAAGTAAGGCATAATTGCAATTAAAACTTAATGAAAGGATTTTCTCAGAAACGTCAGCCTTTTATTAAAAAAAAAAAAAAAGGAATATTTTAATGGAAACAAAATATTTTTGCGAATATTTTTGTGCGAGTTATGACGTCATCGAAAACATTTTTAAATGACACCTTATAATTTTTTTAATGTCATCTGAAAGAGCATATTTTTTATGCAATACTTAATTTGTTCGTACAGAAGCACTAAGGTGACAATTTTATTGTCGATATATTTTGTTACTCCCTATATTATGAAAGTAGTCTTATTTGATGAAATCGGAATAAAACAAGATGTTTTTAAGAGAAAACAATCTTTTTATTTCTGACATGCCCATGTTATCTGAAATTCGCTTTTATTCTACTCACAGTTGGCTGAGAAATATATGGCCGATTTGGAAGAGTATCGTTAGAAAGTGTGTGTATCTCTTGTTATGTTCATCTTCTGTCACCAAATCCTATCTTCAGAATCTCAATTCTCTCATTGTACTTGTTCATTTTTTATTACTCTCTTTCTTTCATTTTTATTTCTTTCATTCTTCTCTCTTTTGTTTCTTATTTTTCTTTTTATTTCCATATCCGTGTTCTTCGCCTTCTTAAGAATTCTTTCTTCTTTCTCTCTCTCTCTCTCTCCTTTTCTCTTCTCTTTACCATTATTTCCGGCTTTCCTTCGTTTCTTCTCTTCTCTTCTCTTCTCTTCTCTTCTCTTCTCTTCTCTTCTCTTCTCTTCTCTTCTCTTCTCTTCTCTTCTCTTCTCTTCTCTTCTCTTCTCTTTATTCACGATCCCCCTTCTTTACTTCCTTCATTTGTTTAATTTCCTTATCTCTTCTCCTTATCTCTTCACTTCTCATTCAGATCTATGCAAATTGTACTTTGGAAGTAAAGTTTTAATGAAACCTGAAAGTGATCTCCTGAATTGCAATGATGCACAGCGGAGTTTAAGCATCTACAGATTCAACTCTTGAATTGCCAAGGAAACAAATGCACTACTGTGTACGAAATCCGGAGCAAATGGTGGGGCTTGCGATCCTTTATTAAGTTTAGCGGCGTAAGACAAGTCCATCCCTGTTACTTATTATTAATCACGCCCCCGAGAGAGGGCTGGATGGGGTAATTATGCCACTTACGCTTTCAAGATCGTAATCGAAAGGGGAGTGCAAGAAGAAAAGAAGAAACAGGAAAGATAGATGGACGAAAAGGCTGCCAGATCTACAAGAAAGTAGCAAGGAAGAAGAAGCGGATAAGAGGATTATACGTGAGTGAGGAAAACACGGGGGTGGAGAGAGTTCAAGGGGCACGATAAAACACACACTCACGGCGAGAGAGACAGCTCGGGCTCCTCAGTGCAACAGCGAGACAAGCAGCAGCTTCCTTCCAAATCCCTTCCTGATGTCCAATACGTAATCATCCAATCGTAATAGAGGGGATTCAGATTAGTAAACATACAGCTGGCGCCAAGCTAAGCCAAACCAAAGCTAGCCAAGCTAAATTAATCCCTAGTAACTACAGCCAAGCCAAGACAATGCGGGCCAAATCAAATGAAGCGAAAAAAAAGCCAAGCCAACGCAAGCAATCCCGAGCCAAGACGCACAAGCCAAGTTAAACAATGAGAAATCAAGCCAAGCCAATCAGCGAAGGGAAGCAAAGTCAAAACATCGGGAAATTGAGACCAAAACAAGCGAGGCTGAAAAAATCAAACAAAAGGAAGAGCAGGGAAGTCAAGGCAAAGCAATGGAAACGAAAGAAAAACAAGCCGAAGAAAACGAAGCAAAAAACAAGTCAAGCCAAGCCAATTCAAACAATTCTAAGTCAAGGAGAGCAAGCCAAATTAAACGAAGTGAAATCAAACAAAGCTACGAGAAAATGAGTGAAGAGAAGCAAAGTCAAAGATCAGAAAACTGAGACCAAAGCAAGCGAAGTGGAACAAAACCGGACAAAAGGAAGAACAGAAAAGGGAAGGCACTTTTAACAAAACAAAAACAAACCGAAGAAAACGAAGCAAAAACCAATCAAGACAAACCAATACAAACAATGCCAAAGCCAAGACATATAAGACGAAGTAAAATAAGCGAAACCAAACTAAAGCGGAGATAATTGAAGGTAATTCAGCCCAAAACAAGTAAATCAAAACGAAATGAAATCGAAAGAAGCATAACAAAGTCAAACCAAGCCAATGCTATGGAATAAATCCAAAACAAATTAGGCAAACCCAAATTAAATCAAAGCTAGTACAGAAAATCCCAGCCAATGTAATGTGAAGCAAGGGCGAAAAGAATATCCAATCAGAACATGCAAGACAAAGAAAACGAAGGTCAAAATGAAGCTGTGTCACATAGAATTGCCAAGCTAAGCAAAACTGATGAAATGTAATCTAAGAAAGTTAATCCAAAAGAGAATCAAAACTAAAGGAAACAAACATATGTCACCTTTTAATTGAGTAATTAATGTTAGTTTCCTACTGAAGAACCAACCGAAAACAAAATAATAATATAGAAATCAATAATGATATCTAGTAACCAATGAACAAACCAACAAACCACTAAACAAAATCTACCAATCATTAATAATCTTACAGGCAATAACAGTCCTACCAATCAATAAGAATCCTACCAAGAAATAAATAAATCTACTAACAATTAAACAATCTTGCCAACAATCACATATGCCTACAAAACAATAAATAAGCATACTAACCAATAAACAAACCTACCAGCCAATATAATCAATCCTATCAGCAAATAAATTAACCTATCAATAAATAATCAAACCTAACAACCAATAATCAAATTTACCACGAACTAAACAAACCTACTATGAAATAATCAAACCTATCAATCAGTAATCAAACCTACCTATTTGTAATTTTATATTATGTAACTGATCTTACTATTGTAATTTTCTACTATATTTTATGTAATTTCTAAGGTATTTTCTTTTGTGTTGTTTTGTAATCTAATTCTGTATTTCATGTATATTATTGAAACCTGGTCGAGTGGGAGAGAAGGCCTCATGGCCTTAACTCTGCCAGGCAAACTACTGCTGCTACTGCTACTACCACCAATCAATAATCAAACCTACTAACAAATAAACAAACCTACCACCAGATAATCAAACCTACCAACAAATAATCAAACCTACTAACAGATAAACAAACCTAGGAATCAACAAACCTAGCAGCCAATAATCAAACCTACCAACAAATATATAAATGTATCAATAAATAAACTTACCAACAAATAATCAAACCTACCAACCAATAATCTAACTTACCACCAAATAAACAAACCTACTATCAAATAAACAAACTTACCAATCAGTAATCAAACTTAACAATCAATAAACAAACCTACCACCAGACAATCAAACCTACCAACAAATAAATAAATGTATCAATAAATAAACTTACCAACAAATAATCAAACCTACCAACCAATAATCAAACTTATCACCAAATAAACAAACCTACTATCAAATAAACAAACTTACCAATCAGTAATCAAACTTAACAATCAATAATCAAACCTACCAATCAATAAACAAACCTACCACCAGATAATCAAACCTACCAACAAATAATCAAACCTACTAACCGATAAACAAACCTAGGAATCAATAATCGAACCTAGCAATAAATAAAAGAAACCTAGCAGCCAATAATCAAACCTATCAAGAAATAATTAAATGTACTTACTTACTGGCTTTTAAGGAACCCAGAGGTTCATTGCCGCCGTCACATAAGCCCGCCATTGGTCCCTATCCTGAGCAAGATTAATCCATTCTCTGTCATCATATCCCACCTCCCTCAATCCATTTTAATATTATCTTCCCATCTACGTCTCGGGAATAAATAAATGTATCAATAAATAAACGTACCAACAAATGAACAAACTTACCAACCAATTATCAAACCCACCAACAAATAAATGAACATACTAACAATTAAAACAACAAATAAGCGACCGGTTAGTCAGTCGATTAATATAATGAGATTAGTAGGTCACGTAGTTAAAATGAATTTCTGTTAGTCGCTGACAACTTGTCAAAGACACTACGTTTCAGATCTAATTGACTTTGCGTGATTAGTGAGTATCAAATTTCGTATTTCTCTGATTATTTGATTAGTTCTATTCCACTACCATTGCTGCAGCAGTATATCTCCATTGCATTCATATCATCTCACCGACTCCTCCCTTTTGTAGTTTACACACCACAAACGACATACACAACAGCATATCTGGATGGAATTGGGGATCGATGCAGCACTGCCTACTCTTTTTATTAGGAGGCGATATCGGACGTTTGGCTCGTTCTGAAGGCAGAACGAACAAGCGGTTTCTCCTGAAGGACGGCGTCTTTATAGGTGATGTCTTTATAGGTGATGTCTTTATAGTTCTCCAGGTCTTCAGTACAAGAAAGGCTTTCGCTTGCTGATTGCACTTTGTTTGTGCTCTCTGAATCCTCGAGTTTTCTTTCAACGGCAACACCAAATCGATGGCGAAGGTCGTATTCGCGATGCTGCTTCATGGTTTTCAAATTGATTCGTCAAGTCTTTCTGATGCACCTGTTTTGGTTCACCAGTCTTATATCATACAAAGAGAAAAAGCGAAAGGTTAATCTACGATATCCTACAGCGGAATTTGTGTAAAAGCAAGTAGAACATTACGCATGCTACTTACTACTGCCTTTAAGACTAACGCAAATGCAATTAAGCGGCAATTTTATTCGTTATTAATATTGCCCAATAGAATGAGTAACAACTGGTGAACCCTTGATGTTATTCGACAGGAGTAGGCTACGTACCGGCATCGGATTTCTCCTACTCCCTTCCCCATCTTCATCATTATCATCACTAGACAGTGTACGCGGGATGACTTAAGGAAAAGTGAAGTTGTTTCGTATCAGAGTATATGGCACGTGCCGCGCCGTCTGTCTTTTGTGTACCTGGCGAGTACAGCAACGTACAGAACGAAGGAACCCCGGTCCACATTGCAACGCAATATGTACAGTTGTGTTATCCTACTCAAATATTTAGTATGCGTAGAATAGTGTTGTGCTGATCCATTCATAATGTCGAAGGCAAAACGTTCAATTCGCTCAGAGATACGGAGTGCAATAATTAAGAAGCATGGGAGTGACATTTTATGTATTAACGAAGACAATATCGTGTGTAATGTATGTAAAATTGAAATAAAAACCAGAACAACTCAGGCTATAGAGAAACACTGCAACAGTACATCGCACAGGAAATGCGTTGAAATGAAATCTGAGAAACCATATACATTATCTTCATCATTTGGTTGTGCCGAAATGTTTTGCAAAGACACGTGCAACATGATGCTCAGTACAAATATTCCTCTAAAGAAATTGAGTGATCCCCATTTTAGAAGTTTTCTTCAGAAATTCTCTCGATACAAAAACTGTTTAAGCGATAGGTGAAGACGATTCAGCTTCGACAACTTACGAGAATATATCGTCGTTTACTGCAACGCTGGTAATTACATCAATGATGACGAGGTGTGTGCTACAGTACTCCATTTTTCTTTTCCTTCTGACTGTACGGAGATACAGTAGCATGTTTACGTCGTCTGTTTACGTTTAAAACCTGTTAAGCCAATGGTCTGAATGAAAAAAAATGTAACATATAGTAAATGTGCACCTACATTCAACGATAAGTCATCCAGCATCCACTGTCTAATCATCATCAATTCCCTACACTGACTTACACTTTTACACATACACTCACCATAGTACACGACATAACTCTCCACAGATACTACACATGCACAGCGTGGCCTGCCGAAGTGGTGTGTAGCTTGAAAATGGGTCACAGTCCTACCATCTATCAGCAAAATGCGGAATCACAATATTCATAACCTTGAATGAAATGTTACTGTAAATGACGTGTTTAAAACAGCTTAACTAGGTTACAAGCAGGTCTAGACTGAGGAATAATAACAAAGAACGTTAACGTGTTGTAGGAATATCATGTCAAATAGGTATATGGTACTAAATAGTATAACCCCAACTCCTCGTTACTGATTACCAAGGTTCTACCTAACGTTTAAACTCAAAGGCGGGAAGGTTTCTTCTGTATAAAAGACAGGGCATAGATGTTCACAGTGCTACATGCCTATTTCGATTAGATCAGACAGTGAAAGATACACCATTTGAAAGGTAAGGATTGTGCGTAATGCTAAGAAGTAGTCATCGAAAAATCTTGAAAACTGCCGAAATGGCGGCCATCTCAAAATCGCTTATGATTTTCACTCTCTCATCGTCTAAAATACTTAATTATCTCGTGAACCACTCGACATATACAAATGAACAGACACTTTTAGAACGCTCTGACGTTGCCTAGCAACAGTCAAAAACAAATTTTGATAAAACCAAATCTTAAAAGAAATTGCTTCGCACATAAAAAACACTAACGAAAACGGAAGGAGGAGTCAGAGGAAGGTAAACAGAGATCAAAATCGCTAGCATTCAAGTTGTCTGTGTATCATTTTACGTTAAATTTGTGTGTGATTCGTAGTTTGAAACCCGGCGATTTTTAAATTTATTTATTTTGATCCTGGTAAATTTCAAATGAATACAAGTAAATATAATATAATATAAACTAGCCCACTCCTAAATGAGTAAGACTCGTGCTCAGGAGGGGATTCTAATACAAGCAAAATGAAATTAAGAGTGAATAAATTACAGATTAAAAAGTGTTAAATATCTTTAAACCCAAACTATAAATTCAATACAATTTTTTTATTTACTATTAATTTGGAGAGGATTAGTGTTTAAAATAATATTAGAATAAAATTTATTTAGTAATCTAGGACCTTGACTCATGCTATGATAAAAAGCTGCATTGGTTTTACATTTAAATTCAGATAAACGCAGAGAATTCATATTTTAGTTTTATACTCAGGTCTATGTATATACCTTTCAAAGTTATTAAGATTTTTGTGAAAATATTTTAATAAAATAAAATAATAAATTTGTTTAATGTTGAAAACTTTGAAATGTTTAATCAACAGCTCAGTTGAGTAATTTTTCGGCTTTTTTAAGCAAATTTTTAATACTTTTTTTCTGCAGTAAAATTAACGGTTAAAGGTCGGATTTATAAGTTCCACCCCAACCTATAATATCATACATACATACAGATTGATAGAATGCTAAATAAATTGTACGTAAATAGTTAATTGACACAATATTTCCCAGAACAACAAAGTAATATAATGTTTTACGTAATTTGTTACAATTATAATGGATATGATTATTCCATTTTAAATGATTATACATAATCGGTTTTACTAATAAAACTCTATATACAGGCGTTTAACTGTCTTATACTTATACAATGAGTAGCTCATTTATAAGTCGTGTGTAAATTCCTTACTAATAATCACTACATACATCGTGTATAACAGATAACTGTTACACAGCTACGTCACTTTCGTCATTACTTCATTATGAAACATAATAAGATAACTGAGATTCTCTATTGTATCTGGTAGAGCGCTCAAGTATGCCGTGTTAAGTATCGATAGTACAACTGGCTCTGATCGATTACCACACTATATTTGGTCAAAGAGTACAGCTACAGCAATATTATTCTAATTACTCTGTTCTCTTTGGTTTGTTCTTCTGTGGTTACAATGCAACCATCATCATAAAATGACAGCCGATTCAAACAGCTGTTAGAGGGGCGGTCATTTTTCTCTATTATACAACGATTAAACAAGTGGTTTCGTGTATATAACTACTGCAAAGGAATTCCCATTGTATAGTTACAGACTGTTTATACATCCATCGCTTATGTATGGTTTATTAGTAACGTTTTTGTCTCAATTCTGCATAAGTCTCGTATAAAAAACTGTACACGGTTTATTAGTAAGACCGAATAAGTATTTAATCTCATTAACCCCTTACTGCATGGGACAGTCTTGCACACACCGGTTAATATTCAAATAACTTAAGTAGTTCCTTCTTTCCCAACTGATGTCACATATGGTCAAATCCAATATTGTTGACAGTGTGCCATATCTGTCCCAGTATGCAGTTTGAAATATTATATGCTTATATTGTAAGTTATATGAATATAAAACCGGTATGTGCCATATCTGTCCCAGTATGCGGAATAATTAATAAGTGAACAATTGCGATTTATATCGGAATTCGAATAACACACAAAAATATTCGTTAATTTCTTGGTTTCTTATTAAATGTTGACTTTTTAAGCAAGAGCTGCAATAAGAAATATTATAGCGAAAAATCGACTACCATAGTTTGTTTACTAGAAATGCCAACAATTGTCTTTTTCCTACTGCTTTCTGGCTTGCGTCAGCACTTGGCAGTCATCTCATGCAATCTTCCTAAGAGCACTTGCACATTGTTTAATATTCCACGACTGTTGCTAGCGTACACAGTATTGTTTTGTCTGTGTTAATTCTTATACTATGGAAATGCTGCCCACACTAACCTAGATGTTAAATTTACTGGCATGAAGCCAGAATACTCAGCAAGAAAATTTGTACCACTACAGTTGGAGTGCTCTAGTACAGCTCATTTCTGGGTGATTGACTGCGTGGGGTAGGCTAAATCTTTAACCAAGTGACGAAGTGGTCTGGGTTTGAGTCATGGTCAGACCTGGGATTTTTCATTTGAAAAAATCGTAATTACACTTGGGGAGGACAAGGTCGAGGTTAGTAAGAATATTCTCAGGGTTCTCCCGTTTTCCCACGTTAGGCATCAACAAAATTTCGTACGATCTCCAAACAAAAATAAAGAAATACCATACATAAATACATAAAAAATAAACAAAAAATAAATAAAAGCAAAAAATAGATAAATAAATACGTAATTATAAACGTAAATGAATAAATGAATGAATCAATTAATTAATCAATGAATAAATGAACATAGAGACAGATAGACACATAAATAAATAAATAAATAAATGACTAAGCGACTAAATAAATAAATAAATAAATAAATGACTAAACGACTAAATAAATAAATGACTAAACGACTAAATAAATAAATAAATAAATAAATAAATAAATAAATAAATAAATAAATGACTAAACGACTGAATAAATAAATAAATAAACAAATAAATAAATAAACGACTAAACGACTAAATAAATAAATAAACGACTAAACGACTAAATAAATAAATAAAGGACTAAACGACTAAATAAATAAATGACTAAACGACTAAATAAATTAATAAATAAACGACTAAATAAATAAATGACTAAACGACTAAATAAATAAATGACTAAACGACTAAATAAATAAATGACTAAACGACTAAATAAATTAATAAATAAACGACTAAATAAATAAATAAATAAATGACTAAACGACTAAATAAATAAATAAACAAATAAATAAATAAACAAATAAATGACTAAACGACTAAATAAATAAATGACTAAACGACTGAATAAATAAATAAACAAATAAATAAATAAACGACTAAACGACCAAATAAATAAACGACTAAACGACTAAATGAATAAATAAATAAATAAACGACTAAACGACTAAATAAATAAATAAATAAACGACTAAATAAATAAGTAAATAAATAAACGACTAAACGACTAGATAAATAAATAAATAAATAAATAAACGACTAAACGACTAAATAAATAAATAAACGACTAAACGACTAAATAAATAAATAAATAAATAAACGACTAAACGACTAAATAAATAAATAAATAAATAAATAAATAAATAAACGACTAAATAAATAAATAAGTGACTAAACGCTTAATAAATAAATAACTAAACGACTAAATAAATAAATAAATAAACGACTAAACGACTAAATAAATAAATAAATGACTAAACGACTGAATAAATAAATAAATAAACGACTAAACGACTAAATAAATAAATAAACGGCTAAATAAATAAATAAACGATTAAATAAATAAAGAAATAAATGACTAAACGAGTAAACGACTAAACGACTAAATAAATGACTAAACGACTAAACGAATAAATGAATAAATAAATGGCTAAACGACTAAATAAACAAATAAATGACTAAACGACTAAATAAATAAATGACTAAACGAATAAATGAATAAATAAATAATAAACGACTGAACGAATAAATAAACGACTAAATAAATAAATGACTAAACGAGTAAACGACTAAATAAATAAATGACTAAACGAATAAATAAATAAATAAACTACTGAACGAATAAATAAATAAATGAACGACTAAATAAATAAATGACTAAACGAGTAAACGACTAAATAACTAAATTACTAAACGACTAAAGGAATAAATGAATAAATAAATGAATAAATAAATAAATAATAAAATCTAATTTTGATATCTATAAAGAATTAGCCTACTCTTTGTACGCAATCCAGAAAACGAGAGTTTATCTTTTTTTGAGTGTATGGTAAATCACACACTCGTTCATAATATGTAATTATTTTACGAGCTTTATCAACTGCAATGGTTATCTAGCGTCTGAATGAAATAAAATTGATAATTCCAAGCTAGCGCCATACAGTGAATCAACCAGCTCATTGAAACTCGATTGACCTATGAGAATCTGATTATAGTGATAGTATACACAGCATGGTGCTCAAAAATTAATGTCCTATAATTTTTTTCTTACGTTCATTTGTTTATCCTATTTTCATTTTTTTTACCATCATCTCTGCTTCGATACTAAATCTGTGCTCATGCATATTCACTTCAAGAAAATATCAGCAATCAAACGCTAACATCTAACTCTCAACAATTATAACATTTATAACAATTGTACCATTAATTATAACAAATAAAAGTTGATGGGAAAAATTATTAGCCCTGTAACCTTAAGTTTAATGTTAAAAATCTATACTCGTGCATATGTGCATAACCTAAAATGTTTAGTTTACTTCCATAATTCAATTGTTTTATTCGTACCATCTCTGATTCATTCAATTAGCTACGATAGAGAAAACATGCATTCTACTATTGATTAATGGCGGTTCATTATGTTTCTACGTCGTATCCCGGTTTCCCCACCAGCTTTTATTCGCCAGCTAGTGGTTGCCTGTCATAGATTTTTTCTGAGAACATTAATTTGTTAGGAATTGGACGTCTACGTAATATTATACAACTGTTTAAAATAACTTAAATGAAAGGGCCTCGTTAAGTAATTAACTGTCAGGTGATTTCCTCCCTTTCTACGACCCTACGACATAACCACTTGGACGGACAGTAGATAGTATGTCTGAGTAATTTTATCTTTCCGGATCGGGCAGAAGTGAAGATTGAATTTACAGTACGTAAGGTACTTTTTTATAGAGTAGATACAGAATTATAATGTTCAGTTGTTTTTAAATAAATTAAATTCCAGATATCCGCATTCTTCTCCTTGCAATAAAGATAATAAAATTTGTGTGTTTTATGAAGATGAAAGTGATAAGTCGCTACCATGAATATGAACATCATGATTATGTTATAAAAATTCGAATAAAAATGACATATTTCTCGCATCGGAATTATCTCATTGAATACAATTCGTGCTTGGTATTTTTTTCTGTGATAATTTAATTAAGCTTCTAAACTCATGTGTATTATCATAAGATAATTAATTTTTTCTCGACCTTCGGTCTCGAAAAAAAATATCATGACAACATACATCCGTTAAGCTCAATTATACAGGGACATCATTTTATTTTTACTAACTTTTTAATATTAACTTGCCTATACCTCTGCATCAACGCCGTTTGCTACCCCCTTCCACGACTGGAGTTCGATGATACTGGCGTAATATACAAACAAATCAAATCACTTTACTAGGTACAGGAGGGAAGAAAAGTAGTTCATCCATTTACGTAAACTAGAAAATATTGCGCTTTTGAGTTTGGTAATTTTCATTAGGTTTTTGTTTAATCAAAATACAGCACAATATTAACAATGAGTGTTTTTGCTCACGAACTGAGCTGTCCATCTGGACGTATTCATTATGCAGTGTATATTATACTGTCTACAGCACATTAGCGTACAATATAGAGAATGAAGTTAAATTGAAAAATAATCATAATATGGATATTTAAACACATTTTGGAAAATAGTGGCCGTTCATTTCGATACAGGCTTCAATTCTAATGTGCATTTTATCGCACTATAGACTATTGTACCTAATCCCAATTACCAGTTTCGTTCTTCGTACTAGTAACTCATGTTGAAATAATTCTGTACCTACTCTATAAAAAAGTACCTTACGTACTGTAAATTCAATCTTCACTTCTGCCCGATCCGAAAAGATAAAATTACTCAGACATACTATCTACTGTCCGTCCAAGTGGTTATGTCGTAGGGTCGTAGAAAGGGAGGAAATCACCTGACAGTTAATTACTTAACGAGGCCCTTTCATTTAAGTTATTTTAAACAGTTGTATAATATTACGTAGACGTCCAATTCCTAACAGAAATTAATGTTCTCAGAAAAAATCTAAGACAGCCAACCACTAGCTGGCGAATAAAAGCTGGTGGGGAAACCGGGATACGACGTAGGCAAATGGACGACAGTACCTGTGCGAAAATGATTCAATATTGAAAGCTCTTTCGTCACTGGAAAACGCGAACATATTTTTGGAACGTACTGTTCACTATGACCGTAAGGCTACTATGACTGTATATGCGGTCTTGGATCTGTGTGGAGGACGGTTGAACTTCATTAGTAGAAGGGGTGGGAGTGCAGTACATTAAAAACTCAGGGACAATAAAAATTGAAGTAAAAATAAAATGATGTCCCTGTAGAAGATAATGCAAACGAAATGAATCCAGGATCCTGCGTCGAAAGTTATGCAGCATTTGCTCTTAATTGATTGGGGGAAAATACCCGAAAAACCTCAACCAGATAATTTGTCCCATTTAGGATTTGAATCCTGGCCCGCTCGTTGCACGGTCGGACATGCTAACCGTTACTCCACAGACGTCGACCCCATTCTTAATAATAACGGAAGAAAATTAACTTTATTTTCAATCTCAACTTGAAAGAATTGAATTGTTACTTAATGTTCCGGAAGGAACAGTGTGTCTTTTCGTGAAACTCATTATTTACGTAACTGCAGTTTAAAAAAAAAATCCGTCTGCTATTAATATAACTAAAATATTTCAGTATATTAAGCCAAGTTCTGTAATCAAGTTGTATTTTAAACTTAGCGGACAGAGAATAATGTGGAAGAAATGGTCGCATTTTTGCTAAGATTGGAGTAATTTTATCTGTACCAAAGTCGCATTAGATCACGACCTTCGCAATTTGAAGCGTGACCAGCTTCTCCAATCTTTAGAATCTCTGCTTTTTGTCGTCAGACTCTGCTTGTTTGCTGGAAACAAACGCGGTGTGATGTCGGGACCCCCGCTGTTGCCAAGACGACGTCGCATTTGTTTCAATTACTGCAAATGGCGACAATTCTGACGCAACATGTGCTGAGGATCTCATAAAACCCACTGAATTACGAGTAATATCTGTAAGCAGAGGGAAAAATTCTAATCTCTCTTCAAATGAAAATCAAGTTCCAGGAAATTTACTTTATGACCTCTTTTTCTCTAGACAGCGACACGCATCGTTGAATCGTACCCTCCTTATGCTAAGTTGCAATGATACCTACGGTTTCTCCATTGCTACGGGTAAGTATGTACTGTAACTATTACGTGACGATCATTTAAACTAGGGGTAGTCAAAATTTCTAGTGTATAATAATAATAATAATAATAATAATAATAATAATAATAATAATAATAATAATAATAATAATAATAATTATTATTATTATTATTATTATAATTATAATAATAATATAATTAAAATATGTCTTCATAAACCTATCTAAATCAACTTTAGTTCCTTTTTCGTTAACAGCTGCCAGTGTTCAAAATTTAAAATTTAGCGATACATATAGACTAACTAGTGGCTTGTGCAGCAAATATTGCTGCAAACTAACTTCGTTAGACGTTCAAATAAAAATTTTTCAGATTTATTTTCAATGAAGAATACTTGTCTTTTTGTTAGTTATTTTCTTCCATAATAATGAAACATATTCCCGCTGAATGGATTTTTTTTTAGGCCAAATACTTTTTCTTGAACCTATCCAACTTCAGTTTTTGAGTTTCAACGCGAAAACGCAAGTATCAATGTCAGGACGATAGCAGTAGCTATTTCAGGTCATTGTGGATTGTAGGCAAAAGTTAAAAAAAATTTCAGGTTTGCTAAGCTTTCGAACAATAGCATTTTCGTATAGCTGGTGCATGTAGAACTTGAAATGTAGAGCGTAAAATCATTTTATCTACTAAGAGATCTTGCTGAAATGATCTGGAGACTACAAAATTTTCTAGGCCTCTTATTTTATCAGTAAGTAATACCTTTTGATCTTTCCTTAGGAACTGTAATTTTTGCGCTCTCTCGAGCCAATACTGAAGACAATGACACATATCAATATCTACACTACACCGCCATTAAGTATATGAAAAAGACCCAACCCCACTGGGTTAATAAGTATAAAAATATTTGATTTTTAATAACAATATTATTATCTTACTTAAGTTTTGTAGTTATATATAGCAGCCACTCAGTAAATTATAGAAATGAAAATCTAAATTAAGATATTCTCTACATTTACTTACATAACCACAAAACGTTTCACTTTCATGTCATCAATATAGCATCAATATTATGTACAATTAATGAAAAATAGATGCATCATGATATTAACTATAATAATATTTAATTTCTAATGGTAATAATGTCATCAAACCACCTCAAGTTTCGTAGATTTGAATATCCAATACACAGCTGTACTCAGAAAATTATACACTGCAGAATCAGTGTTTAATAACAAATTGAATTGAGCTCTAAATATGTCGGCAATCCTGCAGGTCATGGCCTTCGTGTAACAGCCTATTGTTTATTGTAGTGTGTGTTTTGTTCTGAAATTCAATCATGTCGGCCGTGATTCAATAACATTAGTTCTCAAAACTGACAACAGATGGATTTTGGAAAATAGGAAAATTATGTAGGAAAATTGAATTTCACTGAAAACTACTACTTTTCCGAAAAACTTTGGATGCCAGGCATTAAAATGAGGGGTCACTCATTAAAATCCGTTCAGCCGTTTTCCCGTAATTTCCATTACCAGTTCAAATTATATAGACTAATAATACACAGTGAAAATTGTTTAGATCCCAAAAGTTGTAAATGTCCACCTTTGAAAGAAGCCACGTATGTCAAATATCTGGGTATCATTATTGATCAGAATTTAAAATGGCCTCATCACATTACTTATCTTTGTAAGAGGCTTCGTAAAACAATTTATAAATTCGTTAATCTTCGATGCTACTTACCCATTAGAGTTCTACGAAATGTTTATTTGGCCATTATTCAGTCTATCATTCAACATGGTATAATTGTTTGGGGTGGAAGTACAAAAATTAATCTTAGTCCGTTAAATTTACTACAAAAACGAATAATTAAAATTTGTTTGAAGAAACGTTTCGATTATCCAACTAAATTAATTTATTCTGAATTTAATGTATTTAATATTGAACAAATTTATAAGTATACGCTGTTAAAATTTTATCATAAAAATCGTAATAAGTTTGTATTACAGACACACAATTATGACACAAGACGAAATATTAATTGAACATTAGTAGAACCTAAATGTCTCACATCTGCTGGTCTAAAGCATAGCATAAATTTTGGCCCTCGGTTGTACAAGGCTTTAACTAAATTACACCCAGAACTTCTAACATGTAACCCACTAACATATAACAAGAAAATTAGAAACGTGTTAATATCTTCAATTTGATTAAATAAATTTATAGCCTATGTGTATGAATTAATCAACCTATATTATATTTGTATTCTATAATTTTGAAATATATATTAATCCTACTTTTCACGTGCGATATTATTCTTCTCTAGTGTTAATATTATATTATAAAGGGTGCGTCAGAAAGAACGGATGGATTTCACAGGGCAAGAAAATAGTAAGGATTCATCAAATCAAAAATGTATTGTTATCAACAGATTCACCAATACATGCAGTTTATTTACGGTATACAACATCATCCATATGATGTCCTTGGCTTTCGATACAGGCATCGAGGCGTTTTCTGAAGTTCGCCGTAACTTTCACAGTCATAGTTCGTGGGATTGCCGCAATTTCTTCACGAATCGCCGTCTTCAGTTCATCCAGTGTATGTGGTTACTTAGGCCTTCAAATGGTCCCAAAGAAAGAACTCGCAGGGCGCGAGATCTTGCCGTAACCTCGGACAATCTCAGTGCAATGGCATGTTTGCGGGCTGATCGTTGAGGTGGCCGGACAACCTACTGTCTGTCTCCACATTTGCAGGAGTACACGCGCTCCGTGTTCGTCCTGGTGATTTCTTCTTTAATGTTGAACCTGTGGTACGAAATGAAGCCACCCACCGCAAAATTGTATTCCGAGTTGGAATCCTAGCGTGACGTCCGATGTCGAAATGAGTCCTGAGTGGCGATCACAGACTCTTCATTTTTCAAAAATGTCTCTGCGATGAAAGCACGTTGTACGTCAGACCAACACCATGTTCTCAACTGAAACTGCATTCTCTGGCTCACCCAACAGTCGTGGTCCCCCTCACTCTATCCCTCCCCTCGCTGCGTATCGATAGTTTGAAATCCATCCGTTCTTTCTGACGCACCCTGTATAATTCCATTGCCGCTGTAATTATATTTTAGTTCCTATTTTATTTTACGTATTTATTATTATTATTATTATTATTATTATTATTTTATTTTAATATTATATCTGAACTGCGACCGAGCACGAGCGCTGCTCATTCGGTCTCAAATTTTGTTAATACTACTGTATCTTCTTTTTATATTGCTTGTATTATTTTATTTCTATTTCTCTTGTTTGTTTTGTAATTATATTCTTTATTCTGTATATTTAAATTAAAAAAATTATATATTCTTATTGCGTAGTAGGCATAAGATAAATTGTATTATATACTTCTTAATTTCAATTCAGGAATCCGCCCCTGAGCACGAGTTCTACTCTTTCAGGGGCGACCTAACTTTTTGTATATATTATATTTTATGTTACAGTTATTAGCAAAACAAATAAATGAATGAGGAATAAGTAAATAAATGAATGAACAACAAACAAACAAATAAACAAATTAAATAAATAAATATATAAATAAATAAGTAAATAAACAACAAATAAACAAATTAAATAAATAAATAAACAAATAAATTTGATAGTATTAAGAATCTCAGACACAGTAGGAAGTTAAAACAGACGTCCTCGCGGCCTATTCTTCTCTCAAGGGCGCCATACACGCAGAAACGTACCTGAGGTAAGTCTGTACAAATCTAAATCCACAACCAAATTCCCTCGTGTATGGATGGAAAAAAAATAGGGCCGTATTCATAGACATTTTTAGCGCGGGTTTCCGGTGGATGATCAGCGTTTTTCGTATTCATAAACCAGTGTTAGCGATAGGATATGATTTGAATTCTGTACAAGTAACCAGTCGATAGCCGGGGCTAGCTTAGTACGCTCGTAGCGCGTGCTGCGAAATGTCTATGAATAGCACCCTAAGAGTTTAGGCCTGGAGACAGATCACCAGAGTTTTGTGGCTGCTTGAATTTTCCAACTGTAGCGCTTTTTAAATTAAGTGAGAGAAAATGTAAACACAGAAACAAACGATATTGCAAGCCTGAGGTCATGAGAGATTTCGTCTTTGTTTCCTTTTGAGCAGTTCTCTGTAGCGAAATGGCGGCAATCTATGAAAGTACAGATTTTTATTAATACAGTAGTAGAATAAAGAATATAATTACAAAACAAACAAGAGAAATAGAAATAAAATAATACAAGCAATATAAAAAGAAGATACAGTAGTATTAACAAAATTTGAGACCGAATGAGCAGCGCTCGTGCTCGGTCGCAGTTCAGATATAATATTAAAATAAAAATAATAATAATAATAAAAATAAATAAGTAAAATAAAATAGGAACTAAAATATAATTACAGCGGCAATGGAATTATATAATATAATATTAACACTAGAGAAGAATAATATCGCACGTGAAAAGTAGGACTAATATATATTTCAAAATTATAGAATACAAATATAATATAGGTTGATTAATTCATACACATATGCTATAAATTTATTTAATCAAATTGAAGATATTAACACGTTTCTAATTTTCTTGTTTTATGTTAGTGGGTTACATGTTAGAAGTTCTGGGTGTAATTTAGTTAAAGCATTGTACAACCGAGGGCCAAAATTTATGCTATGCTTTAGACCAGCAGATGTGAGACATTTAGGTTCTACTAATGTTGAATTAATATTTCGTCTTGTGTCATAATTGTGTGTCTGTAATACAAACTTATTACGATTTTTATGATAACATTTTAACAGCGTATACTTATAAATTTGTTCAATATTAAATACATTAAATTCAGAATAATGTGAGGAACTATTCTCAAGAATTAGGCCTAATAGAAATGTATAAACATTTCTATGCTTATGAAAAATTAAAAGCAATGTATATTAAAAAATTATTCCAGTCATGAGGTTCGAATTAATATTTCGGGTATATGCCTACTATTAATAGTAACATGAGCTGCTGTCAGGAATTCAAAAGGAAGATACCGATGGCAAAGGAAGCTCTTAGCAGAAAAAAAAAGAGAATCTTCTATGGAGCTCTGGAAAAGGAACTAAAGAAAAGACTAATGGAGTGCTTTGTGTGGAGTGTGGCATTGTATCTGACAGAAACATGAAGATTAGAGCTGCGGTTTGTTTAAGGCAGTGGCCGGCAGATGCTGCAGTTGTGACGTAAAAGCCAGTCAGATCGCAAGAGCTTGGGAGAGCGAGCAGTTGAGTCGTATTAATGTTAGCACACACCAGCGCAGTGGCGTCAGTGCAGCAGTAGAACAGGACTGTTGAAAACAAAAAGGATCTATCTACATTTTATAGAAGATTTCCCCAGGCAAGATTCCCTGATTGCATAGATTTGCTACTAGGATGTTGAGCATATTCGGATCTACGTATGTATGTGAACAGTTCTTTTCTGTATGAAGATCTGCAAGCCACAACATAGAAACCACCTGTATGATCTGAACTTGAAACATATTCTTCGCTTGTGTGTTAGCCAGACTATGACTCCAAATATTGCAAAAATAGTACGCGAGAAAAGAGGAAAAAAATCTCGACAAAGCGTTTAGCTTGGGCACGGTAGTGACACAAAGTGATGGTGTGTTTCAAAAGTTGAAATATACTTTGCATACTACTCACCAAGATAGGGCCTATATAGTTTAATCTGTATATTATGTAGAAAAATGTGCGTTAAAAACACTTGAACTGTTTTCAAGTTTCCGAGTAGATAAAGTGTTGCAGTACTGCTTAAAGTATTTATTTATATGTTTGTATGTTTATAGCAGTTTCGGAATTTCATTTATATATGCAAACGCTTCTGCAAGTGGCTGTATTATGAGTTTCATATTATTGTAAGTACATTAAATTTGATTACAAACCAAAATATTTTGTTACATTGATTTATCACGGATGTACAGTTTTGTTTTCGTACAAATGTATTGTAATTGTGCTGTTCCCATACTACCTCAGACGAATGGATCGCGCTCTGTCATTGCATAGGCGCCGTACCACCACCGTTCAGTTAAATCTTCTCTCCTCGCTGTGCTCAGTATGCAGAGATTGCCGAGCAAAGAGCGTGGCGGCTACGTCGTATGACGTCACAGAGCACGGAACATGCCGGTCACTGGTTTAAGGCGATCATCGCCGGGCGCACATCGCTGGCGATTGTCGACTGGAGTTGCTAGCAGTTAAAATGAATGCGGATGGTTTCTTTACAGCGATGATCGTCAACGTAGATCGTTGTACGCGACGCAGATCGCTGGAGGTTGCTTCTGAACCAAATACAGGACACAAATCGCCGCATACATGTTCAATAATCGATATTTAGAGATATATTGAATCGAGTTATGGCAGCAAAACAAATGAGAATTGACAGCGGTGTACGCTGGTAAAGAAACCACTTCCTGACGATCATCGCCAGCGTTTATAATCGCCGGCGATGTGCGTCTGGGGATGATCGCCGTAAACAAACCGTACCTTACGACAAAGCGAAAAGAAACGATTGAAGCATTTGAAATGTGGATGTGGAGAAGAATGGAACGTGTGAAGTTGACCGACAGAATAAGAAATGAAGATGTGCTGGGAAGAGTGAGTGGAGAGAGAATGATGCTGAAACTGATCAGGAAAAGGAAAAGGAATTGGTTGGGTCACTGGCTGAGAAGAAACTGCCTACTGAAGAATGCACTGGAAGGAATGGTGAATGAGGGAACAGTTCGGGGCAGAAGAAGATATCGGATTATAGACGACATTAAGATATATGGATCATATGCGGAGACAAAGTAGAAGGCAGAATATAGGAAAGACTGGAGAATGCTGAGTTTGCAGCGAAAGACCTGCCCTTGGACAGGAATGACTGAATATCTTAGTTCATTTCAATTGCAGACTTCCACACCTGGAAGTGTAATAATTATGATTTACTTCAAGACAAAATTGAGCCAACAAAGTTTATTGTACTTCATACTGTTAACACCCACCTTGCTGCATCTACTGGGAGTTAACAATGCAGTTCTAGAAAATACATTTTGTTATGTCTCAGATCTAAATCCAATACCCGTTCTAAAATAATGAACAAATTTTAATTAAACGTGTTATTGGAGAGATTTTACCAATACAGTAACCTACATCGATTTTCTCTGTGTGTATCTGCCATTGGTTTATTCATCTTCGGAGCTGTCGTATTCCATTATTTTATTTATATGCTGCTGACAGTGTCTGTGATTCTCGAGCAAACTGATAATCAATTATAGACAGCTCTCATTCCTCACACCCTTTGGTACAAAACAGTCAAACGTAGGCATAAGTTGTAAGTACAGTGCAGGTCATGTATCTTCAGCTAGGCTTCATGAATTTCAGTAAGCTGCATTACTGGTATTTTACAAATTTCGCACCTTACAGATGGTAATACGTGAAATAATTCATAACAGACATGCAGCAAGATAATGGGTCTATTTTTTTCTATTTATATGCAGGGGAAGTTCAGAAGTTTACAGAGGAAGTTCCAGATGTTCAGATGTTTGCAGAGAAAATTTTAGATGTTCAGAAGTGAAGTTCCAAATGTTCAGAAGTCAACAGAGGAAATTGTAGATGTTCAGAAGTTTACAGAGGAAGTTTCAGATGCTCAGAAGTTTACAGAGGAAATTCCAGATATTCAGAAGTGAAATTCCAAATGTTCAGAAGTGTGCAGAGGAAATTACAGAAGTTCAGAAGTTTACAGAGGAAGTTCCAGATGTTCAGGAGTTTACAGAGGGAATTCCGGATATTCAGAAGTGAAATTCCAAATGTTCAGAAGTCTACAGAGAAAATTCAAGATGTTCAGAAGTTTACAGAGGAAGTTTCAGATGCTCAGAAGTTTACAAAGGAAATTCCAGATGTTCAGAAGTGAAATTCCAAGTGTTTAGAAGTCTGCAGAAGAAATTTAAGAAGTTCAGAAGTTTACAAAGGAAGTTCCAAATGTTCAGGAGTTTACAGAGGAAATTCCAGATGTTCAAAACTGTGCAGAAGAAACTACAGAAGTTGAGAAGTTTACAGAGGAAATTCCTGATATTCAGAAGTGAAATGCCAAATGTTTAGAAGTCCACAGAGAAAATTCCAGATGTTCAGAGGTTTACAGAGGAAGTTTCAGATGCTCAGAAGTTTACACAGGAAATTCCAGATATTCAGAAGTGAAATTCCAAATGTTCAGAAGTCTGCAGAAGAAATTACAGAAGTTCAGAAGTTTACAGAGGAAGTTTCAGATGTTCAGAAGTTTACAGAGAAAATTCCACATATTCAGAAGCGAAATTCCAAATGTTCAAAGTCTACAGAGAAAATTACAGATGTTCGGAAGTTTACAGAGGAAGTTTCAGATGCTCAGAAATTTACAGAGGAAATTCCAGATATTCAGAAGTGAAGTTCCAAATGTTCAGAAGTCTGCAGAGGAAGTTTCAGATGTTCAGAAGTTTACAGAGGAAATTCCAGATATTCAGAAGTGAAATTCCAAATATTCAGAAGTCTGCAGAAGAAATTACAGAAGTTCAAACGTTTACAGAGGAAATTCCAGATGTTCAGAAGTTTACAGAGGAAATTCCAGATGTTCAGAAGATGGTGCGCATGCCCTAAGGCTCCCCGCGCTACAGATTTCCCCTGCTGGCCGCCCACATACTCTCCTACAGTCTGCATAATCTTTTTACATATACGTGTAGGTATTACCGCGGTCCCTTCACCCCGGTTCCACGAACTACCATAAGCCCAGGGAAGAGTCCACGGTACATAGCACTACCACCAGTAACTAATGGCCACCTACCACGGGGTCCAAGATGGATAGCAGCTCTCAGCCGACTCTAAATCGGAGGAAGTCCAAAATATGGGAAAGAAACGGAAATGATGATGAAAGGGAGGAAATGTAATTATGATGGCGAAATGAGTTCTGCTTCGCTTGGTTGAGAGAAAACCTCGGGAGAAAACCCAACCAGCATTTCAATCCGATATAACGTGTATTACAGAATGAAATGCTTCACGACTAGGCTCAACTTCCATACAATCTAAGGAAATGGTGTGTCAGGGGAATGAAGGATTAATTAAGGGTGCAGTGAATATGGGTGAATAGTGTTTAAGTTTGAGGAGAAGGGTCATGATGAGTTTATCTAATTAGTAGGAATGAGTAGGACGTACTGTAAAGATAGGAAGAGTAGGGAAGCTAAAAGTAGGACTAGACTAGATAGGTATCAGTAGGACAAAGAAGTAATATAGATAGATGTAAAGCAAATAATAGAGGGTAGGCCTAGTTAAGACTATAGTTCAATAAAATTATTGTAGTGATTTGTAAATAAGTAGGGTCTGTGAGAATGGAGAGTAGAAAAAGTAATTGTTATGTTGTTATTAGGAATAGGAAATAGTAGAAGGTAGGATTAGAAGGAAAGAAGGAATAGTTAATAACCGCAGAAATATAGGAAGTGTAGTGAACGAACATGAAAGACATAGTGGATGAACATTAAATGATGAAGAGGTGTCGGTGATTAACATCGGGTAGTGTACAAGTTGTAAATAGTATATGAACGGAACTGCTGGCCTGAATACTGATAATGTGAAGGGCCAGCAGGACCAAAGGTTTGAGTAAGAATAAACCATACCATACCATACCATATACCTGCGATCTAATTTACAACCCGAGTAGAAGGAGCTATTTGAAACAATTCCGACGTCTACTAATAAATAAAGTAATGAAGTTTAATATTGGAATTAACATGAACAACAAGATCATATTACTTCGCTACAATTGTAACTTTAATAAAACAACAAATGCTTGCATATAGGACACACAACAACACAAGCCATTAATTTGCAAAATACATAAACATTATACAATCATGTGCAATACATTAATAAAGATATATAATCTGAATTAATGAACCTTAAATACTGGCGTAACATTAATAGAAATTAAATCTGTTTTAATGTACACATTATTGTAATTTCCTTATGTGTATTAATAGTTGTTTTAATTATTGTTAGGGCCTATAAAATTGAAAGAGATTTCGAATATTAATTTGGTTTTTATCATTAAACAAGTAAAATAATCAAAAGAAATAATTAACACAACTATTATTTATTAATTATTTTTATGTATTCTTTTAATATGTTTATTTTAATAGTTTAATTATCTATTTAATGATTATACGAATATATTAGTAAAATTTTAATGTACCACATGAGATATTTTGAATATATGCCTGAAGATACCTAAATACGCGAAAACGTTAGCGACACATTATTAACTTCAATGAATTATTTATATGTAATATCAATGGAGATCATTAATAGAGTTTTAAAACCTTTATTAGTACAAAAATCAACTCGTAATCGTCTTTATCAAATAATAGCTCGACCAGTCCTATGTTATGGGAGTGAAGCGTGGACTATAAGGACAAAAGATGAAAGCAGACTAACAGCTTGCGAGATGAGATTCATGCTCCGAACAGCTGGCTACACTAAATGGGATCGGAAGAAAAATGAAGATATTCTTCAAGAACTTAACGTGTCATCAATACTGGACTATATCTCCCGATATCAGTTAAACTGGAAGGAACACGTCTCAAGAATGGTTTCATCCTGGATCCCTACGGCAATAATGAAGTAGCGTCCAAATGGGAAACGGTCACTTGGTCGACCTATGAAAAGATGGCAAGAAAATCGCTTTTTCAGGCCGTAACAGTTCTTTTGGGACTAGTACTTGACAGGATGATGATGATGATGAAATATTTGTTGTTGTTTTTTAAATATTGATGTCATTTTGACTGCAACTCATTCAAAAAAATATTCTTATATTTGAATCAGAGCTCTCTCGTTTCACGATCATACATGCTAACCGTTTTTCCAAAGTCGGTGGACACAATATAGACGTAAGTTCTATGGAATATAACAAATGATATGAAAATGAAGAGGAAAAAACTAATTTAAGTTAGAAAGATTGACTGTTCAAGGATGAAGAGTACAATTAAAGGCAAATAAAAATTGAAGAGAATGCAAGGATGGGGAAGAAGAAAAGATGCAGAGGGGATAGAAAGGGGTGGCTTATGATTATCAAAGGGAGAGGGAAAGGTGGGGGACGACAGGGATAAGGACAAAATTGAGGTAAGTGAAAGGACTTGGAAGGAATTACAGCGGCGCGTTTTAAGGAATTATCATACCATCTGTCCGGAAAGTCCAAAGAAAACCACGAAGCTCTGTCTAGACGTCTGTAACTCAAAAACCAATGAAATTTATGCTAATATCACGAAGTTATATTTAAAAGAAACTAACTCTAACAGCTTCAAGGGTGGAAGCTTCCCATAACAGTATACAATTGCATTATCTTTTAGCATGTACTACTCGAAATTTTATTCTTGCCGCACTGTTTGTTGATGCTGCTTTATATTGCCATCACAAAACTACATTTCCGGTTTGTAAAAATGCACTGTGTAAGATCAAAGGAGTACAGCCATTTTATATTCAGGCCTCAACAAAATGGAAGGGAGTGAGGGGATTGTTCGCGCCACATAGCACGCGAAGCGGCTGATAGATACGCCGACGCTGCTTCTCTTTTTTTATCCATTCTCTACAAGTTCTTTTCTCCGCTCATCATTTTGGAAGTTGTAAAGTTCATGGGGTCTTGCAAAGCAGGATGGGGGCAATTTAAAGGAATTTCGGAGAGCTGTAAGCTAAGTGAAGAGGGGAGAGACAGAGAGATAAAGTACATTCAAAAGGGGAGGAAGGGAATTCCGGAAATAGCGTAGCGGAAGTTAAAGGTAATCGTAAGAAGGTGGATGTGCATGAGGTTTGCACAAGGAAAGAGAAAAATATGTGGAAAATTACTTCTCGTAGAGTGGGGGGAGGTAGAAGATAATAGTGCAGGGATTTGTGATGGCCGACGGCTTTCGTGCATAATGAGAATGTGCTCTTGTTTCAATATAATGGCAGAGGGTCGGAAGGAACAGTACAGTCCTTGTTCTGTTGCTTTAAATAAGCACGACTGTGTACACTGAGTTCTGGAATCCAGCAAATACGAGATTTACCGCTTCCTTATTAAACAAATACATTGTCATTTGATTTGTAAACCAAAACCTAGTTTCCTAAAGCAAGAAAAGTAAATAGTTTTTAACATGGGCTTCAGAATAGCTTTTTCAACCACGCAATGTATTTATACAGCGTGTGTCAGAAGTTCACTTTAATACTGTAAATAATTTTCTTACCATACTTTCCCATTCACGAACGATTAGGGAAAACACGGGAATTTTACTGCAAGCAAGTAAACCGATAGATTTGGAAGTAAATCCCGAAAAGACAAAGTATACGATTAAGTCTCGTGAGGAGAATATTGTACGAAATGGAAATATAAAAATTGGAAATTTATCTTTTGAAGAGGTGGAGAAGTTCAAATATCTTGGAGCAACAGTAACAAATATAAATGATACTCGGGAGGAATTTAAACACAAAATAAATATGGGAAATGCCTGTTATTATTCGGTTGAGAAGCTTTTATCATCCAGTCTGCTGTCAAAAAATCTGAAAGTCAGAATTTATAAAACAGTTATATTACCGGTTGTTCTGTATGGCTTTGAAACTTGGACTCTCACTTTGAGAGAGGAACATAGGTTAAGGATGTTTGAGAATAAGGTGCTTGGGAAAATATTTGAGGCTAAGAGGGATGAAGTTACAGGAGAATGAATAAAGTTACACAAGGCAGAACTGCACGCATTGTATTCTTCACCTGACATAATTAGGAACATTAAATCCAGACGTTTGAGATGAGCAGGGCATGTAGCACGTATGGGCTAATTCAGAAATGCATATAGAGTGTTAGTTGGGAGGCCGGAGGGAAAAAAGAACCTTTGAGGAGGCCGGGACCTAGATGGAAGAATAATATAAAAATGGATTTGAGGGAGGTGGGATATGATGATAGAGACTGGATTAATCTTGCTCAGGATAGGGACGAATGGCGGGCCTATGTGAGGGCGACAATGAACCTCCGGGTTCCTTAAAAGCTAGTAAATAGGTAAGTAAGGAAGTAAGTAATTAAGTACCATACTTTCCCAAGAATAGGGTCATTGAAATAAAGTCACTCTTCTACTATACAGTTCACTAACAATTAAAATTAAACAAACATAATGTGAGTATAAAACCTTGTATCTACTCGTATGTCATTTAATTAAAGCATTCGCAATGAATTACATAAGCGTAAATTTGAAATTAAATATAATATATTAGCATAAAAGTTTGCAGATTCCAAGTTTTCATGTTTATGTTTATAGTAGGCTTAGTAGGTTCTCGCTAATCCGGCCATTCATTGAACAAAGAGGTGTCGGATTAGCGATAGTACGTGAATACTGAGAGTGCTTGAAAGTAATTAATTTTAATGTTATAAGTTTCGTCAACCACTTCACTTGCACCTCTAAAGGCTGGTTCACAATAAATCGGGAACGGAAACGAGAACGAGAACGGAAATATTGTTAAAATAATGTATTTAAATGTGACCATTTACAATTAACTTTCACGTTCCCGTTTCAGGGCTCCGGCTAGCTTCTCGTTAACTGTGAATGCTCACATTTAAATACATTTATTTAAAAAATATTTCCGTTCTCGTTCCCGTTTCCGTTCCCGGTTTATTGTGGACCAGTCTTAAATCGAAACTAGATGTGACCGGTGCGTGTTTAAGTATAATATATAATAGGACAGCATAACAGATGGTACTGGTGTAAATTTCCTAGAAAATTGTTACAGTAGAAGTGATAGGAAGTATATGAGTATTAGGCGAAGGTCGGATAATTGAGGGGACAGATTACTGAGGGCCGGATTACCGAGAGTCTAGTGCATTTTTTATTTAAATATTTATTTTCTCTTCATTGTTCTACATACACTTTTAATACTTATACAGGGACATCATTTTATTTTATTTCAATTTTTATTGTATCTGAGTTTTTCAATATCCTTCACTCCCACCCCTTCTACTAATGAAATTCCAACTGTCGTCCAGACAGAACCAAGGCCGCATATAGTAAACAGCACTGAGTTAGTGAGTATAGTACGTTCCAGAAATATGTTCACGTTTTCCAGTGACGAAAGAGCTTTCAATATTGAACCATATTTTTGCACAGGTACTGTCCGTTTGCCTACGTCGCATCCCCATTTGCCCCACCTGCTTCTACTCGCTCCTCTGTAAAAGCTGGGCTGTCTTAGCTCTTTTCTGAAAACATTAAATTCTGTTAGGAATTGGACGTTTACGTAATATTATACAACTGTTTAAAATAACTTAAATAAAAGGGCCTCGTTAAGTAATTAACTGTCACGTGATTTCCCCCCTTTCTACGATCCTGCGGCATAACCACTTGGACGGACAGTAGATAGCATGTCTGAGTAATTTTATCTGTGCGGGTCGGGCAGAAGTGAAGATTGAATTTACAGCAGTGGCGTAGCATGAAATTTTGAGCAGGGGAAGCTAACTCAAGTTGTCTTTCATGCAATATGAGAAAATGTATTACAAAAATACAGTCTTAAAATAAATAGTAGTCAATTTCAAGTCACCAGTCGAAGATTGGTTGGAACATCGTAAGTAACACCAATAAGGCATGACCTCAAATGAGACGTAATGAAATACGATTTCACGGTTTACACATATCTCTAACAAATAGACACGTATACGTATAACATTAGCTCACTCCCTGTCATACTTAGAGAAATCACAATATTAGTATCATTACGTAAGTATGCGTCTGTCCTTTGGTTGTGTCCTTCATTGACAGCAAGGGAGTCGGTCATTTGTTTTTTTAAATCACACTTTTGTTCGTAAGTCAGTCTTGATAATACAATTGTCCTAAAAAATTCAAGTAAATTAGTGTCTGGAACTGTTATTTCGCTCATTATTTATTATATCAGCCACAATGCACACTAACACTTCAACTGAACACAACTGACGAATAGGGATAACTCGGAAACTACTTATTTTAAATGTTAAAGCTAGCTTCTTTTCGAGCCTTGCGACTAGGGTAGCTTAAAAGGGATGGAAAATCTGCGGGTGGATTACACAGAAGAAACCGGTCTGCTTGGAAGCTGGTGTGTGCAGGCTTCTTGTTTGCTGCTGCATCACAAATAATCCTGAGCTGCCGCATCACAATATTTAGCGCGTAAATATAAATTCTATTAAAATTAATAAATAATTTTCTCCATAAACTGCAGGTTTATTATGAAATTATTATTAACTGGGGAAGCTAAGCTTTTTAGCTTACATTGACGCTACGCTACTGATTTACAGTACTTAAGATACTCTTTAATAGAATAGGTACAGAATTATTTGAACATGAGTTACTAGTACGAAGGTCGAAACTGGTAATTGGAATTAGATACAATAGTCTATAGTGCGATAATGTGCACAAAAGAACTGAAGCCTGTATCGAAATGAACGGCCACCATTTAAAAAAATGTGTTTAAATATTCATATTATGATTATTTTTCAATTTAACTTCTTTCTCTATATTGTACGCTAATGTGCTGTAGACAGTATAATATACACTGCATAATGAATACGTTCGCATGGATAACTCAGTTCGTGAGTAAAAACACTTATTCTTAACACAATACTGCATTTTGATTAAACAAAAACGTAATGAAAATTATCGAACTCAAAATCACGATATTTCCTAGTTTACGTAAATGGATGAACTACTTTTCTTCCCTCTTATACCTAATAAAGTGATTTGTTTGTGTTTTACGCTAGTATCATCGAACTCCAGTAATGGAAGGGGGTAGCGAACGGTGTTGCCGGTTCTCTAAAGGTATAGCCAGGTTAATATTAAACATGTTAGTAAAAATAAAATGATGTCCCTGTATAATCACTGATTAAATTTGTAACTTCTTTACCGTGTTAAGATGAAGAATTTTACCTAGCTGATTAGTTTCGAAGAAGTATTCTACATCGTCCGAAGCACATCCTGAACACTCAACTCAGTTTAAAAACATACACCCTTTTCGACACAATCATCACAACATCACAAGATAGCGCGGAATCTTCATTAGGTTTCAGACATTGAAGAAAACCTCTTCGAAACTAGCCAGTCAGGTAAAATTCCTCTTATTAACACACAGTAAATAAGTTACAAAGTGAATATTTATCTGTTTAAACATTTTATTTATTTGTGTATTTATTTAATTATTTAATTAATTATTTAATTTTATTTATTTATTTAATTTTATTTATTTATTTAATTTTATTTAATTTATTTAATTTTATTTAATTTATTTAAATTTATTTTATTTATTTAATTTATTTAATTTATTTAATTTTATTTATTTATTTAATTTATTTATTTAATTTATTTAATTTTATTTATTTATTTAATTTTATTTTTTATTTATTTATTTATTTTTATTTATTTATTTTTTATTTATTTATTTTTTATTTTTATTTATTTATTTTTTTATTTTTTATTTATTTATTTATTTTTTTATTTTTTATTTTTTATTTATTATTTATTTATTTATTTATTTATTTTTTATTTATTTATTTTTTATTTATTTATTTATGTATTTACTTAATTACTTATTTACTTATTTATTTACTTACTTACTTATTTACTTACTTACTTACTTACTTATTTATTTATTTATTTATTTATTTGTTTACTTACTTATTTACTTATTTACTTATTTATTTTATTATTTATTTATTTATTTATTCTGGTACATGGTAAATGAAATGAACTGTTACGTAACTCGTAAAACGTTAAATGTATGCCTCTTATGTAACACTATATTTTTCGGTCAGAACGGATTTTAGTAGCAATCTGAAACAGTTGAGCGTTTTATGTTCCCTAATTGTTTGGAACGATAAAAATTAATGGAGAAGACTGATTGAAGTTTTGCGTTTTATTTCTTAATCAATCAAGGCTAATTCCGAGAAAGTACTTTGAAATAGACCACGATCACTTCGATATCGAGCCACCATTTACAACACCCCCAACTGTACATAATAAAGTTGTTAAGTAATTAGCTACAGTTTTGCGTGCACTTCAGAAACTTTGTAATCGTGGATTAAATTTATGTCAAATAATTGCTACCACGATTATTTTCTTACAAGAATTCTCAAGTTTGTATCGAATTTGATGTAAATTGGAAGAGTCACGAACACAAAAAATAATTTTTGTGCTATACCTATTTACTTCTTCGACACCATCGTCCTCATCTTTTCTTATTTATTCATCTTCGTTCTAATTTCATTATTCTTCTGCCATCGCCATCATAACCACCACCACCACCACCACCACCACCAGCCCTACTTGTTATTATGTCCTTATTTACTGATATTTCCATTAACATTAACTTCATTCGTTTTATTACTATAATATCATTATTATGTCTCGTGACGAAAATATTGTACGAAATGAAAATATAAAAATTGGAAATTTATCTTGTGAAGAGGTGGAGAAGTTCAAATATCTTGGAGCAACAGTAACAAATATAAATGATACTCGGGAGGAAATTAAACACAGAATAAATATGGGAAATGCCTGTTATTATTCGGTTGAGAAGCTTTTATCATCCATTCTGCTGTCAAAAAATCTAAAAGTTAGAATTTATAAAACAGTTATATTACCGGTTGTTCTTTACGGTTGTGAAACTTGGACCCACACTTTGAGAGAGGAACATAGGTTAAGGGTGTTTGAGAATAAGGCGCTTAGGAAAATATTTGGGCCTAAGAGGGATGAAGTTACAGGAGAATGGAGAAGGTTACACAACACAGAACTGCACGCATTGTATTCTTCACCTGAAATAATTAGGAATATTAAATCCAGACGTTTGAGATGGGCGTCCACACCTGTGGAGTAACGGTCAGTGCGTCTGGCCGCGAAACCAGGTGGCCCGGGTTCGAATCCCGGTCGGGGCAAGTTACCTGGTTGAGGTTTTTTCCGGGGTTTTCCCTCAACCCAATACGAGCAAATGCTGGGTAATTTTCGGTGCTGGACCCCGAACTCATTTCACCGGCATTATCACCTTCATATCATTCAGACGCTAAATAACCTAGATGTTGAAACAGCGTCGTAAAATAACCCAATAAATTAAATTAAAAAATTAAATTGAGATGGGCAGGGCATGTAGCACGTATTGGCGAATCCAGAAATGCATATGGAGTGTTTTTAGTAGGTTATTTTACGACGCTTTATAAACAGCTTAGGTTATTTAGCGTCTGAATGGGATGATGATAATGCCGGTGAAATGAGTCCGGGGTCCAGCACCGAAAGTTACCCAGCATTTGCTCAAATTGGGTTGAGGGAAAACCCCGGAAAAACCTCAACCAGGTAACTTGCCCCGACCGGGAATCGAACCCGGGCCACCTGGTTTCGCGGCCAGACGCGCTGACCATTACTCCACAGGTGTGGACTATCGAGTGTTAGTTGGGGGGGGGGCGGAGGGAAAAATACCTTTAGGGAGGCCGAGACGTAGGTGTGAAGATAATATTAAAATGGATTTGAGGGAGGTGGGATATGATGATAGAGACTGGATTAATCTTGCTCAGGATAGGGACCAATGGCGGGCTTATGTAAGGGCGGCAATGAACCTCTGGGTTCCTTAAAAGCCAGTAAGTAAGTAAGTAAGTAAGTAAGTAAGTAATATCATTATTATTGAAGATCAAATAATTCTGTCCCAAGAATACGAGGATTTATCTAAATGTCGGTCAAGCTAAGCTAACCTTCCGCTGGAATTCCGCAGTGCTTGAGTTCCGCAGATTAGTGTTGTGTAATGTTCGAACATGAGAGGGAATATCAAGAAACTGGAAACTTCATCCTACTCATTAGGCATCTAACAATACATAGAAGTGAAACATGTAAACTAAAATAACCGATTTCGTTGAAAACCGGTAAGAGGCGTTATAATCGATTCGTTTTTGCCGAGTCTCTATAGAACCGAAGCTCGCTTTGCATTTGTTCAATCTTTTCTCTTCCTTACATAAGTTCGGTGCATTTCTCCATAGCTCCTCCTCTCCCTGCGCCCTTTATGCTTTAGCTGCATAGGAATGACGGGCACATAGCTATCTTGTGATGTTACGCACAGTAATAAATATAAGTAATGTGTCTTGTTATTAATATGACTAAACATTGGTTTGATTGCAACATACTACCCGACCAAGGCGGGACCCGTCGTGGCAGAATGAGGAACTCCGTGCTCGCTGCGTATGCTTACTGCTGGAGTGTCGTCACATCCAATGCCTAGCGTTTCAATCTGGTCGCAATGCCGCGTATAGGAAGACGTGTGTTTCGTAGCCAAGCGCGGAGCATTATTTATAATGCCATAAAGTTTAGTGATGAAGAAAAGTAACTGGTTTATTCCTACCTCTATCGAAGACAACAGAGCGTGCTGCATCTATTGTGAAGATAAATAAGGAAAAAAATGGTAGGATTAGAAAGGAAGGTAAAGAATGTGAGGACAAGGATGTAGAAATATCGACACCAAACAAAGTTACACAACCTCCTGCAAATAAGGTTGAATTAGACGACATGGACAAATGCATCATAAGAAGAGAAGTTCATAGATATTATAGTCTCTACAAAGAGCTTCCAACATTAGGAAAGTTGCATAAATTTTGTAACAGAGAGATAGGTTTTAAAGGGTGCAAGGAAACTCTACGGGAACTCATACTATACATGGGGTTTGCATTAAAAAATGTAAAGATAAAAGGAAATATCTAGTAAAACGCTCTGATATAATAGCCCGTTATTTACCTGGACGAAACATGGTTCCATACCCATTACACTGTCCACAAATGTTGGCAAGACGTTAACGGTCAGGAGTTTATACAAACAGCAGTGCAGGTCAACTACAGTACTTATACAGGGACATCATTTTATTTTTACTTCAATTTTTATTGTACCTGAGTTTTTGAATGTACTTCACTCCCACCCCTTCTACTAATGAAGTTCCAACTACCCACACAGAATCAAGGCCGCATATAGTAAACAGCACTGAGTTAGGAGTATAGTACGTTTCAGAAATATGTTCGCGTTTTCCAGTGACGAAAGAGCTTTCAATATTGAATCGTATTTTCGCACAGGTACTGTCCGTTTGCCTACGTCGCATCCCGATTTCTCCCGCCTGCTTCTGCTCGTCCCTCTGTAAAAACTGAGCTGTCTTAGCTCTTTTCTGAAAACATTAATTTCTGTTAGGAATTGGACCTTTACGTAAAATAACTTAAATAAAAGGGCCTCGTTAAGTAATTAACTGTCACGTGATTCTCTCTCCCCTTTCTACGATCCTGCAGCATAACCACTTGGACGGACAATAGATAGCATGTCTGAGTAATTTTATCTTTTCTCATCGGGCAGAAGTGAAGACTAAATTTACAGTACGTAAGGTACTCTTTTATAGAGTAGGTACAGAATTATTTCAACATGAGTTACTAGTACGAAGGACGAAACTGGCAATTTGAATTAGATGCAATAGTCTATAGTGCGATAATATGCACAAAAGAACTGAAGCCTGTATCGAAATGAACGGCCACCATTTTCAAAAATGTGTTTAAATTATGATTATTTTTCAGTTAACTTCTTTCTCTATATTGCTGTAGACAGTATAATATACACTGCATACGTTCGCATGGATAACTCAGTTCGTGAGTAAAAACACTTATTCTTAATACAGTAGGCTACTATATTTTGATTAAACAAAAACCTAATGAAAATTTTCGAACTCAAAATCGCGATATTTCTAGTTTACGTAAATGGATGAACTACTTTTCTTTCCTCCTATACCTAGTAGAGTGATTTGTTTGTGTTTTACGCCAGTATCATCGAACTACAGTCGTGGAAGGGGATAGCAAACTATGTTTCCGGTTCTCTAAAGGTATAGCCAGGTTAATATTAAAAATGTTAGTAAAAATAAAATGATATCCCTGTAGTAGCCCATGCTGGTGGTAGTGATGGTTTTATACTGGGCGCTTTTCTCATATATGATGTCCGGAGTCCGGCCACTTTAAAATGCTAAGGTAAGAAATGTATATCAAATGCAATATTGTATAAAATACAGTAGACCTACCTACTTTAGTTTACGTTACTTTCGATTCATGTTCCCTCCTTTACGAACACCGATGTTGTGGTGTGTTTTCTAAGTAGATTCCTATGTGTGTGAGCATATTATGATGAAATAAAACTAAACAATAAAGTTAACTACTTATACGAACACATATATATATATATATATATAAAGCGTGTTAATAATAATAATAATAATAATAATAATAATAATAATAATAATAATAATAATAATAATAAAACAAGAGCGCAGGTCAGTATGTGCTTCATTTTGCATTTGATGCGGACTTTACAGCACGGACTGTGTTGTGAAACGAATAGCAGCGCCACCAAACAAAACGGTTCTCGCCTTGGTCGCGTAGTACTTGTCTTAAATCATTCTAAACCACGGTTGTACCATTTTCGTTAACATCTGTTGGTATGAAACCTCCTGATTCGCTCTTGTGTTTAAAAATTCATACATCCAATTGTTCTTCTAAGGCCCAATTGTATAAAACTCCATGACTAAAGATCAACTTTGATCGAAGATCGGAAAGTGAACCGAGTTCAGACACTTCTTCTATTGTATAAAACTTTTCTGCGATCAAATTACCTTGGTTCAAATGCAATCTAAGTTCAGGTGAAAAGGATTTGGCAACATCGCATAAACAGGCGAAGTATGTGATGCGCGGACCATGTTGTACAGGTTTGTTCAGTATCGCCAATTTAACGACTTCAACTCTTTTTCAACGACAATTTCTTTTAACTTTTATATTGCTTAAATAGAGATTTAGCGACGTTTTTAGCACCCCATAATGACAAAATTTAATCTTTCTTTGTTGATAATGAGAAATCTAGCGACTTTCCAACTACATTTTGGTGACTTTCCGTACACTCTGTTGGAGACACTGGTTTGTTTTGCGCATTGTAAATAATGGCGGACAATTAGAAGAAGTTCGACCGTTCTCCAAAATTGTTATCATGTTATGGTATTTGATACTACCGTAAGAGCCAGCTCGTGTACGTTGTGGTCTTAGTCAATAATATAACATAAAAATTACAAGGACAGTTTACTAAATACAGTAAGTAACTTAATTCAAACCGATAAATAACATACAAGAGCACTCTTGACTCAACCCGTTGCAGAAGATGCGACGAGCAAGAAACGCTTCCTCACGTCTTGGGTTTCTGCCGTCATGGAGAATTGCTCCGAATCAACAGACATAATACGGTTCGTTCTCTCATCGCAGCTTCAATCCGTCAGAATGCTTCCTATGAGGTTTATGAGGAGGTTGGTTGCGTCTCTTCTGATGGCTCTACTAGACGGGCTGATATCATCATAATTGATCGGCAGAAGGATAAGGGTGTCATTCTTGATCCCACAATCCGTTTCGAGATGCATGAGCAACAGCCACAAGAGGTGTGTCGTGAAAAACAAGTCATATATGAGCCTTGTTCTCAGAATCTTGGAGCACAATACCACATCACACATTGGACAGTTTTTGGACTCATGTTCGGTGCCCGTGGCACGATCCCACGTGAAACTTTAAATCAACTTAAACAATATAAAATTTCTGATGCAACGATTGATGCCATAGGATCTCACGTGTTAAAGACATCCTTAGCTATAATTAGTAATCATTTGTACCCAACAAAATTTTTATTGTAAATGATTTCCTACGTTTGTTATCTTAATGTTTTTTTTCTTTTTCTTTCCAAGTGTCACAAAATTGTTTTGTTTACTTATTATTCTTTATGAATTGATTAGTAGGCCGATCTATCGAACCCTTATTTAGGGCAGCTTTTGTTTCTACAAATTATCTATCTTGACAATCAGACAGAAGCCAGTGATATTCAATAAAACATGAATATAGTCGACAGAAATAAAAAGTAAAAAAAATACACACGTGTTAATATTATATATCATGAATAATGTTTATAAATTTCTTTTTTAAAAGCTTCAATTTTAAAATATTTTTGAAATTTGGAAAATGGTTTGTAATTTTACTATTAAGTCTTGGGCCGTCATGTTAAATTTTTTAGTTGGTTACCCTGTCTTTATGACTTTATATACGAAAACTAAGTGTTGCATTCTGGCTTGTATTCAACAGCTGTTTAGTTACTAAACATGAAGTTTCTGTCCGCATACACAGTAGTTTCCAAAACAGAATCGAATGCGCATTGGAATGTCATCTATTGAGAAGCATGTGTGCTATGTCATGCAGATGACTTATTTTAATAGAGTCCGAGCGATGAATGCTCCACTCCAACCAGATTGCTGCATTGGAGTTAAATCGCTCGCTTGAACTCGGTCGAATGTCGCACCCTCGAGTGAGACAAGATCGGTCGTGATACGCTCGTAATAAATAGAAGCACAGTACAAGGTCATCTCACCGACAAGTGTTATCTTGTATGGAAGGCGACAGATAAGATACACATATGTTTTTCTCACACGCTAAAAATAAGGCTTTATTTTCTGCGTTTATGACAACGTCTAATGGAACGTACCAAAACAGTAACATGAAGTTATAAATAAAATACTATGAAAAACTTCGATATACAGTTATTATTCCTGATTAATAATTATTCAATATTTGATTTGCCAGATATATAATATGATAGGTCCATGCATAGTGTTCCGCCTATATACTGGGACAATGTAGAAACGTTTTACAAAATATTATTATATAGCAGTAGATTAATAACACTATTAGTACAGAGATAACGTCACAGAAAATATAATAAAACGAATAAAAATGCTGCACAACTGTTACAGACGCAAAGATTGATACACTAATTAATTATTATTATTATTATTATTATTATTATTATTATTATTATGATTATTATTATTATTATTATTATTATTATTATTATTATTATTATTACTAGAAAACTTGATACATTTCTTGCATTATCGTGATTGTGTTCTCCGTTTATTTACATCCAATAGCATCTATCAGATATGGCAAAAACAAAATCACTTCTGTGTGGGGGGAAAAAAGAAAAACATTTACCTACAACATTTATATTACATTTTAAAGCAAGTTTTGTAGTTGTACTATGGAGAGGTTAGTTAAACACTGCAAAGTTTTGAAATGATAAACATCTATGATGTTACTACATAGTTAATCACTGTAACAAGAACAAATGTTTAACGCTCGGCTTATACCGTTCGAGGATTTATCTCTCGCGACAATTTTACCCATCATGCATGTGCTCTACCTATCGATTATGCTATGAACTACTTGGCGCTCGAGCGAAAACGTCCGATGCAGACCTCTTACTCCAACGCTATGTGAGAGTTGCTTGGAGAAGAGAGAGGTTACTGTACCGCCCTTTTGAACGACTCCTCGAAAGGAGCGAGAGTCAAAGAGATAGCTCTCATCAATGAACGATTCCGACTCATCTCTACGTCTTGTAACTGTTCCGGGAAAAGAACAACTTCGTCCATCTGGTGAACTTCTTCAGACCTCCATTCCAGGGAGACATAGTAATTGATTTCAGTTCTTTTTGTTTAGTTTTAAAAGTGAAGCAACTTTGATTTCGTGCAGGTCTACCAACAGAGCAAAGTTATCTCGCTCTGAGAATAAAGACGTCGCATCGTGATCGGGACGGAGGTCATATCGAGTGGAATGTGATCGCCTTTGTCGGCTACTGGTCCTTGCGAGATTACGCTGAGAGCAGAGTGGAATCATTTAATGGTGTGTCAGCTGAGCGAGTGTCCCAGCACTTGACACTGCGCAGGCCCCGCCTGATAATGAACCTCATTATGCCGCTCACAGGGATGCACAAGTTCTGTCCCACAAAAACTCTTTGGTAAGTCATAAATAGCAAGCTTTCAGTAGAGCAATAGCAAAGTCTGAAATGAGGACCAATATCATTATGATGGGGGCTGGAAATCTGCATCTCTACTGGGTGTTCATTTCAAAGTGTGTCATGACGTCACTGTTGTTGGGTCACCGATTTGAAGCGAGTTTCAGCTTATATGTCAGAGAAGTTGCCTATTATTTAAGGCGTTCTTCAATCTGAACTTGAGAACGTGTACGGTATAACTTGAACGTAGTAGCAACAGATGGCGGTCTGTACGGTCTGTGTGCTACCATAACCTCTTTCGAACTGTGTTTTGCGCCGGCAAGTCGTACGCAGGGTATTTGTTATCGTCGATTGCGTACGGTAACATTCCGCAACACAAATCAAATGCTCCGTGTCCATGTTGACCGTCGAAGTTAATGTCAACAAATACGTAACTAATCGTCTTAACCCTCTCCCCATATCCCGACAGTACGTATTTCGAAACAGTTCACATTCCTGCCACTACCGGCGTTACCGTACGTATTGGTACGTACTCTTCAGAATGAACGCCGTACTTGCTAGGCAACTTCTCTGCCTCATAGGTTATACATCTCTGCGGAAGTGTAGGAAGATTGAATTCTCTAGGCTCATCGGCTAGCCACATGACGACATACAGCGAGCCATGACACATTTTGAACTGAACACCCAGTACATCATGCATGGGCATAAGGAATGGGAGGTATAAATGATCGAAATCACTCCTTCCACAGTACTTCAGACGTAACTGCTGTGTTTACATCAACGGGTAACTACATGAACTTGTCTTCTCTTCCGCTTAGGGATATACAAAACTACTGTGGCATGCCATTACATTAAACATTTCAAGTCAAATCTATACTAATAATAAATCTGTAGCCAACATTTTTCTGATCATTTTCGATTTTCCAAAAATAATTGGTTTTAACATGTATAATTAACCATCCTGAAACCGAAAATCGCTTTTTTGAAATTTTTGTTTGTATATCTGCCTGTCTGTCTGGATGTTTGTTACCTTTTCACGCGATTATGGCTGAACCGATTTATATGAAAATTGGAATATATTAAGTTCGTTGTAACTTAGATTTTAGGCTATATGGCATTCAAAATACTTTATTTAAAAGGGGGGTTATAAGCGGACCTGAATTAAATAAATCGAAATATATCGCTTATTATTGATTTTTGTGAAAAATGTTGCATAAAAGTTTTTTTTTTTTTTAATAATTTCCGATAAGTTTTATTCCATACAAAATTTTGATAGGACTGATATTTAATGAGATAAATGAGTTTTAAGATTACAATAACAACGCCATCTAAGGCGCTGTACTGAAATAAAAACAAATGACTTCGTCTATAAGGGGCCTTGGACAACAGTCGAAAGCTATTAAAAATAGCCTCCAGAGAATGTTTCTGTGTTTGTATGAAGTAATATCGGAAGCTAATTAATTGTTTAATTATTATTTCACCATTGGAAAGTGTAGTTTCTCTACATGGACATAATTCTACAATGTTATTACAGTAACTTCTGAAACATATAGCAAGTAATATAAAGTATACACATTAAAACTAAATGATATGTTAGTCTTCATTAAACTACAGTTGCATGTAATAACAATTAAGAAACTGTTAAAGGAATTGTCATTGCACCAAATGAGTGCTCTCTGGACCAAAATGATCGCATTTTAATTATTTAAATACAATTTCAATTAAGTAACATATTAAACAATTTATCCTTCTATCAAACACGAATGTTCCCTGGATCAAATGTCCTATTTTAATTATGTAATTACTTTATATTTATTTCTAAGATGTGCAGCGGAGCGCACGGGTACGGCTAGTATGTAATATAGACTTTCATAAGGTCACTGTGGCTTAGCATTCGTTATAAATAATTACTTATAAGCTACAGATCGCCTATACTGTTTGGTCAGGATGATCTGTCTATATTAAGATGTATACAGCAAAAGAAATAAGTGCAAAGAAGAGAACAGCATGAAAGACGTGCAGAAAAAGAAACAATTATCAGGAAAAATAACAGAATGAAGAAAGTGCAGAAAAAGAAACAATTGCAGAGAAGAAAAAAAGAAAGAATTAAAGAGTTTAGAAAGACAACTGCACAGAAGAAACAGACTGAAGGAAGTGTAGTCTAGTAAACGAAACGCCTGCAGAGAAGACAAAAAGATGAAGAAGGAATGGAAATAAAAGGATAAAAAGTACGAAAAGGAAGGAAAGAACTGGAAGTAAAAGAAAATATCGCCCGCTGAAGTTACAACAAAGAAAGGAAGTAAAACAAGCCAAAAAGAAACAACTGTAAAGAAGTATGAAATAAATAAGTGCAGAAAAAACTGTAGATACGGAAAATGGAAAATGGAGAGAAATGCATAGAAGGAAAAGAAATTAAAGGAAGAACGAGGGCAGAGTAAGAATTTGGAAAGTAAACAGTATGAAGAATGAGAGTATGGCATCAGAACGTCGGCTGCTGTGGTTAGTCCGTCAGTCCGTGAAACGAGCGGGCCTAGGTTCAAATTATAGTTGGGACAAATTACCTGGTTTGGGTTTTTTCCGGAGTTTTCCCTCAACCAATTAAAGCAGAATTGCTGTTTAACTTTCGGGGTTGGACCTCGGACTCATTTCGCCATCATTAATTCACATTATCATCATCCATACCATAGCCCGGGTTAAGATCACGGTGCGGCGTGCTCTACTTGTACAAGAGCGCGGCCATTCGGCTACCCAGTCATTCACAGAATAGGAGTAGCAAGCACAATAAGCCTCAGGTTGCAGTGTAAGCATTCGGGTCCCTCTTCTAGAACTCATTGTAAACCACTTTTCGTTCAACTAGGAATACTTACGTTACCGTCAATGTTTATTCTCGACTGCCTTCAGTATGGTAAGCGTAATGTGCATAATCTTCCTACTTGTTCATCTATTCCTGATTATTCAACCCGTTCCATATTCATGATTATTCAACCCGTTCCAGACTTTACATATATTTAACCAAGTATGAAAATAGTACTACAAGCAATAGTTTTATTTTCATATCATATAAACTTTATAACTCTTTACTCATGAATATAAGAAATAAGTCATATTTTACTTTCAGAAGGTTGGTGAGAAAGGTTAATGATGGCAAATCCACTCTACAGTGATCAATGAGTTTAGTACAGTAATATTAAATTTTAGATACTACTGTTTTAACTTCGTGTAAATGACACCTTAATCATTTAATGGGAATACAATGAGATTTAATGTCATAGTTTTAAATCCTTTTTAATTTTTAGATTAATTTTCTTACTAAAGGAAAATAATGTCCCGCGCCGTGGCGTCGCGGTCTAAGGCATCCTGCCTAGGACTCGCGTTACGGAATGCGCACTGGTTCGAGTCCTCATGGAGGAAGAAATTTTCTCATTAAATTTCGGCCAGCGTATGGGACCGGTGCCCACCCAGCATCGTGATGCACTTGGGGAGCTACGATAGGTAGCGAAATCCGGTTGCGAATGCCAGCTACGGGGGATCATCGTGCTAACCACACGATACCTCTATTCTGGTAGGATGATCGTCTACTTCTGCTTCGACATGTGGGCGTGAGGCCAGCAGCCGGGTTGTCGATCTAGGCCCTTCAAGGGCTGTAGCGCCACGGATTATTATTATCATTATTATTATTATTATTATTATTATTATTATTATTATTACTTCCTTACTTACTGGCTTTTAAGGAACCCGAAGGTTTCATTGCCGTCCTCACATAAGCCCGCCATTGGTCCCTATCCCGAGCAAGATTAATCCATTCTCTATCATCATATCCCACTTCCCTCAAATCCATTTTATTATCTTCCCATCTACGTCTCGGCCTCCCTAAAGGTCTCTTTCCCTCCGGCCTCCCAACTAACACTCTATGTGCATTTCGGGATTCGCCCATACGTGCTACATGCCCTGCCCATCTCAAACGTCTGGATTTAATGTTCCTAATTATGTCAGGTGAAGAATACAATGCGCGCAGTTCTGTGTTGTCTAACTTTCTCCATTCTCCTGTAACTTCATCCCTCTTAGCCCCAAATATTTTCGTGAGCACCTTATTTTATTATTATTATTATTATTATTATTATTATTATATTATTATTATTATATTATTATATTATTATTATTATTATTATTATTATTATTATTATTATTATTATTAAAAGGAAAATAATAATTATAAATTTTGCTTTTATTTAAACATTTTAATCTGAACTTATATAATTTCTTTTAACACTTTTAATCTGTTTTTGTAATTGTCTGGCAATTGTATAGGCTATTTATTTTGATTTTATTTCAATATCTATTGTAGGCCATATTTGTATTCTATGTCTATGGACTGTATACCTGCTGAATGACATCTATCCATCTATCCATCCATCCACCCACCCACCCACCACCCATCTATATAAGAGAAAAAATGGCATCAGAATAGAGAGAAGAAAATAACTAGAACAGAGTAAGAGAGAATAAAAAAAAAAACAACGGGGCAGGCAAGAGAAAGAATAAAGTGGAAAGAGGGCAATGGGAACAAAGAAATTTTTATATTTTTTTTACTTGGTTATTTAACGACGCTGTATCAACTACGAGTTTATTTAGCGTCGATGGAATTGGTGATAGCGAGATGATATTTGGCTAGATGAGGCCGAGGATTTGTCATAGATTACCTGACATTTGTTTTACGGTTGGGGAAAACCTCGGAAAAAACGTAACCAGGTAATCAGCCCAAGCTGGAATCGAACCCGCGCCCGATCGCAACTCCGAATCGGCAGGCAAGCGCCTTAACCGACCGAGCTACGCCGGTGGCTAACAAAGAAAAGGGAGAACAGAAATGAAGGATTTAAGAAAAGGAAGATAGGACAAGAAGAAAAGAAAAGAAATAATGGACATTAAAGCGAAGCAGTAAATCAGTACACGAAATCTGTCTATAATCTTTTCGCTGTAAGAAAAATCTTAATGCAAACAAAAACACGTCACTGAAGTGAGGCTTCATTGGCCGCTGTTTGGCGCCATAGATTATCTGTACGTGTCCCCACCTACTGTTGTACATTATGTTTCATGTCAAAAATTTCCCGTTACTCGTCAAGTAGGCCTAACCTCACTACTATGCATTCGTTTGCTTAGGAATCATTTCCTTTATAATTACTGTAATTCAGTTATTTTAAACTTAGGTATAAGGTCAATCGCTGCCGGACAAAGGAGTTATTCCTTCCAAATCGGAATCACCAGAACTATCGTCGGCAGAATTTATGACGAGACGGCCCACAAAAGCGTCAGTTATCCCTTCCAGCTGGGACGTGCGGTCTGATTGACTTGCTCTGAATAGATAACGTTGGATTCAACTCACTTAACTTATTATATATATATTTGAGACGATTTGTTTTTCTCCGCTTTTGAGAGGGTTTCCATCCTTATGATTAATAACCTCACGCACATAGGATGCAGAAGCCATACTTCAGTACCACAACTAGGAGGTCAAGTGACGCCAGCTTGTTACAAGAACAGACTACCTCGGTATTACTGTTGGTATTCATCCGCGTTCATAGTACAGACGTGGGCAAATTATTAACAAAATCGACAATTTTTATGATAATTCTGTTTACAAAATTTGACTTTTCAATTTAGACTACAGTTGACAATTTTGGATATTTCCATCATTACAGTAGACAGAAATATGCAAAAATGTCAACTGTAGTTTAAATTGAAGAGTCAAGTTTTGTAAAAAATATATAATAAAAATCTTCAATTTTGCTAATAATTTGTAAATTAGCAAATATGTTAACTGCATTGAAGAGTCAAATTTTGTAAAAATATAAAACAAAAATCTTCAGTTTTGCTAATAATTTGGAAATATCCAAAATGTCAACTGTAGTCCAAATTGAAGAATCGAATTTTGTAAAAATATACAATGAAAACCTTCAGGTTTGCTAATAATTCGTAAATATGCAAAAATATCAAATGTAGTCCAAATTGAGGAGTTAAATTTTGAAAAGTATACAATACAAATTTTCAATTTTACTAATAATTTGGAAATACACAAAAATGTCAACTGTAGTCTAAATTGAAGAATCATATTTTGTAAAAATATATAATAAAAATATTCAATTTTGCTAATAATTTGTCCCCTTCTGTACATAACAAAATATAAATGTAGTTTTCTTTTACATAGCGTCTTACATATGAGTGAAGTTATATGTTTCATCATATTTAGCAACTAGAATTCAATTTTTTATTTTCAAATAATACAAGATTATGGTTTCCCAATACGAACTATATTTTCCTGCGTCACGTGAGTGTTTCGACTGGGAGCCAATGACGTGTATGACAGCAACGTGCTTATGTTTACATTAGGATTTTTCTTACAGCGAAAACAGTATAGAAGTGAATCTCATCCACACAATATAGACACCCCTGCACAACTCGAGGCCCCTTATCGGAGCTACTGGAACTATCCGCTCGCTGGAATGCTGCTCTGCCCCGCGTTATTAGGCAAATGCCTCCGTGTGGCTCGTGCCGAGGCAGACGAAAATAAACCAGAACAACCCCCTATCTCGGGTTCGAGCTCTGATCACAAACACAGCCGCATCCTGCACCCTCACTCCCGGTGTTGCTCCTTTCATCTGAATCTTGTTACAACAGACTACGACGCTTGTTCAGGATTCCTCTTTCCTCCTCACATCAGATTTATGAAGACACATAGCGTAATAATCGTTACAATGCAGTTTTAACACCCCTCTTCGTCTTTCCCTTGTTACCTTGATTTGAATGTTCTTCATGATTTCGTCGTCATTTTCATCTCCACGGTTATCTTTATACCGTCATATTTAATATGGCTTTCACCATTTTTTCTCGCTTTGTCTTGTTTACACCTTCGTTTACTTCTTCGTCTAAAATGCTATCTTTTCCTTCTTTATTTTCATTTCATATTTGTCTATAATTGATCTATCTTTGACTTTTTCTGCATCTCTATTTTCTATATTTATCTTTATCTTTGCTTTCACTTGTGTATGTCTTTACCTCTATCATCATCTACTACGTTTTCATCTTCATCTTCAACTCCATCTAGCCTTCACCTTTGTCTTCATCAACGTCTTTACCTTCATCCTCATATAGGCCTACTAAGACTCCATCTTGATCTTTATCTACGTCTTTATCTATTATCTTCATTTTAGTCATCATCATCATCATCATCATCATCATATAAAATTTTACTTCAGTTTTCAACTTCATTTACGTCTAAATTTTTATACTCACTTGGTCTGGATAATCTTCACCTTCATCTTCGTCTTCATCTTTATCTTTGCCTTCACCTTCCTCCTTGTCCACATCCTTAGCTTTGCCTTCATCTTCCTCTCTCTCTACATCTTTATCTTCACCTTCACCTCCTCTCTCTCTACATCTTTATCTTCACCTTCACCTTCTCTCTCTCTACATCTTTATCTTCACCTTCACCTTCTCTCTCTCTACATCTTTATCTTCACCTTCACCACCTCTCTCTCTACATCTTTATCTTCACCTTCACCTCCTCTCTCTACATCTTTATCTTCACCTTCACCTCCTCTCTCTCTCTTTCTCTACATCTTTATTTTACCTTCACCTTCCTTTTTGTCTACATTCCTTCATTTCCTCTTTACCTTCATCTTCTCCTTCCTCTTTGTCTACAACCTTAACTTTATCTTCTCCTTTGTCTGCATATTTATTTTCGCCTTCACCTTCCTCTTTATCTTCGTCTTGTTCCTTGTCTACTCATTTGTCCATCATAAACCCAAATAATTTCCTTTAAATCGGATCCCGGTGCTCCTGGTGGCGGTTCGTCCTCTAACCGAACCACATCTAACAACCAGACGCAATGGCGACCGTTGGTAGTCTTGAGTTGAAGTATAGAGTTAATGAAATTACTTACGACCCCATTTTTGAGATGACAGGGTTAGACGTTTCAAAAGTCGCGCATTTGCATATCCGCTGGTCACATTTAGGCATCCACACGCCGCGGGGAGTCGAATTTCCTTCAATTAATGCAGCAAGAAGGGGCCCGCATCGTAACTCCGTGTAGCGAAGGTTGTAATTAACACAAGAATTCCTGTATACAATGTAACTTATTAATGGGGACAAGCGGCCATCTTTTTGCCCGCAAAGACACGTAAAAAATTCAGACAGTTACTTAATAGCTTCCTGCATTTATCCCCGTAATGTGATACTATGTTTATTTGCATTTTTTGAACGATCGTGTATAAATCTTTTTGCTGCAGTTTCATTTTTCACTTTTGTTGGCCAATATATTTATTTTTTTTTGGCCTCCTTTGCCTTCAGAGCATGTCACGGCTCTGAAAAATCCTCCAGAATCGCTACTTTTTGCCTAAGAGACTCGATTAATACGGAATCATTGCTCCAGTATTGCATCACACACTTCATGTAACACGATACCTTCACGTGCAGACTTTAATGTATGAACTGTCTGTAGGAAATGGTGAAAATTTTTAATCTCAGACCTAAAAAAAGCAGCAGCAGCAGCTGTCTAGTACTATCCGAGTTATAAAGCTGCTTCGCAAGAGCTACAACACATTTACAAGTTCCGCATTGCAACTTATCATTTGGCTACTCCAGCTCGGCTGGTCAGGAAGAGCAGCTTCATGTATAAAAGCTTCGTGCGAACACTTTTATTTTCTGAAATTGTTTGTGGCTACAAGCTATGGGAATTTTCGCAGGTTACCAGGCGTTAAGAGGATTGGGTAGTCTCAGCGTATGTCTGTTGTGTACGAGTGAAGAAATTTTGCTATTACTCTTCAGCTTTTTAATCTATCAATTTACAATTTTTACAGCATACGCACAAAATTTCCAGGTATACTTTGTTTTTATATTATCTTTTTTCCTCACATACTTGATTTTATAAAAAATTTTAAATATGAAAAATATAAAAAAACTTAAATTAAAAATATGGATATTTTAGGAACATGTTTCTCAAAAACAGATGAACTATCACCTTTACTTTATAACTTTGCTCTAGAGTATGCCATTAGGAAAGTCCAGGGTAACAGAGAGGGTTTGGAATTGAACGGGTTACATCAACTGCTTGTCTATGCGGATGACGTGAATATGTTAGGAGAAAATCCACAAACGATCAGGGAAAACACGGAGATTTTACTGGAAGCAAGTAAAGAGATAGGTTTGGAAGTAAATCCCGAAAATACAGAGTATATGATTATGTCTCGTGACGAGAATATTGTACTAAATGGAAATATAAAGATTGGAAATTTATCTTTTGAAGATGTGGAGAATAATTTGAATAATTTCGAGGGAAAAATTGTTCCGGAGCCGGGTATCGAACCCGGGACCTTTGGTTTAACGTACCAACGCTCTACCACTGAGTTACTCGGGAACTCTAACCGACACCGATCCAATTTTTCCCTCTATATCCACAGACCTCAAAGTGGGCTGACAACCGTCAAGCAACCAACTTCGAGTGCACACTAACTCTGTGTGACTTAAATTGTGGTTTTCTGTTAACGAACAGTGACGTGTATTATGCAAATCAAGATTTCAGGTATAACTCCCTGTAAAGTTGATTTGAATAATTTCGAGGGAAAATTGTTCCGGAGCCGGGTATCGAACCCGGGACCTTTGGTTTAACGTACCAACGCTCTACCACTGAGCTACTCGGGAACTCTAACCGACACCGATCCAATTTTTCCCTCTATATCCACAGACCTCTAAGTGGGCTGACAACCGTCAAGCAACCAACTTCGAGTGCACACTAACTCCGTGTGACTTAAATTGTGGTTTTCTGTTAACGAACAGTGACGTGTATTATGCAAATCAAGATTTCAGATATAACTCCCTGTAAAGTTGATTTGAATAATTTCGAGGGAAAAATTGTTCCGGAGCCGGGTATCGAACCCGGGACCTTTGGTTTAACGTACCAACGCTCTACCACTGAGCTACTCGGGAACTCTAACCGACACCGATCCAATTTTTCTCTCTATATCCACAGACCTCAAAGTGGGCTGACAACCGTCAAGCAGAAGTTCAAATATCTGGGAGCAACAGTAACAAATATAAATGATACTAGGGAGGAAATTAAACACAGAATAAATACGGGAAATGCCTGTTATTATTCGGTTGAGAAGCTTTTATCATCCAGTCTGCTGTCAAAAAATCTGAAAGTTAGAATTTATAAAACAGTTATATTACCGGCCATGGAAGCATGGAAGCATGGCCATTTTAACGTAGTTATTAAAATGTTTAAATGAATGGTGAATTTGCAAAACGACTTAAGTCCACATTTTGAGGGTTTTGAGTTGAGAGCATGATTATGTTACTGTGTGCAAGGGCATCGTATAGTAGCAGAATGACTTTAATCCACGACTTTTGTGTAGTTTTTCTTAGCAGCAGAATTTTTGGTTAAGAGGTAAAACGACTTTAGTCCTGGACTTAAGTTTCTTTTGGTTGTCAAGTACTGAAGAAGCTTACATAATATGAAATTTTAATCATACAATGAGCTGACATACTGTTTTTTGTCTGTTGTCATTGGTAATTCTTTAGTTGAGAAAATTTATTACGTTGAAGAGCAGATCATGAAAATGAAAAGCAAAATACTCAGTAATCGTGCTAAACTTGTAGCTGAAGTAAAAATATTGCAAAATGGAACCAAGTTAAGCATCGAGAGATGATTTTCTTGATGTCACATTTGACTGCATGAAAAATATATGCTTGCCTAAACACCAGTTCAGGATATGTAGGCTACTACTATCATCAACTTACCATCCCAGCTTTTTCTGTGCACAACATGGAAACTAGTGAAATGTTCTTTTGTGTCTACCATGAGGGACAGGCCAAGAAAAGTCTTAATGAGTTCTGTAATTTTTTTCCTGCACACTACTTCAATAACTGTGTCCCATCCAGTATATTAAAGAACTGTGATTGTTTTGCAGACGATTTTTCAGGACAAAATAAGAACAACACACTATTCAAGTTCTTAATGGCAATAAGTGCTCAGAAACATTTCTTCAACATCATAATTTTCTCCATCAGAGGTCTGCGCTCTTGTGATTAACAAATTGTACAAAATAATGTTCTTCAACAATTGCAATAAGATTATTTTGTGATTTTGGTATAAATACATTTAGTTAAAGTTGTTTATGTGTCAGTAACCTTAATAATTGAGGGGTTTGCTGGAAAAAGGGCGTATACGTCAATATGGCGAATTGAGATACATGCAATCTAAGATTTTAAAACGCACCTGAATAAAATGCTATACACGCACGCAGCCCTGTCCTGAAGGTATGTACAGTACAATCCAAACAAAATCTCGCTACTATAATTATTCACTATATTTTAAACCGTTTTCCCGAAGAAGGGCGTATAGGTCTATCCGCCTTTCTTCCGGCAAAGCAGGATTGAAGTTAATTTGGAGAACAACTTAAGTCCTAAAGATAATTACATTTTTTACGACCTGAAGAAGAGTACAAAAGTATGAATTTTTATACTAAAACTATTTCTCTTACATATAAAAAATTATATTGTAACAATATATGGTTCAGCGTGGCCAAAAACAGTTTTCTTTAATTTTTTCAAAACTACTTCTAGGGATTTAAGTCGTTTTGCAAATTCATCATTCAAATAATTTTTTTTCTGAATGGAAAATATTTTTTTCTAGTGAACGAATATTCATAATGTGATGAAAATGGCAGAAAATATAGTCAACTGCATTGGAAATGTGCTTGAATTTTTAGGAACATGTAGTGCAAAGTGTTTCTGAGAAATACGTTCCTAAAATACCTATATTTTTAACTTAAACACAAATGCTAACCACATCTACAGAGACATCAACACGGACATGGAAATTCTAGACATCCAACCGAAAAGCCAGAAACTAAACATATTAGATACTTTTTTCTTAACACTCTGTAGATGACATTAAGATATGTATTTCATTCGCGAAGACAAAGAGGACGGTAGAAAATAGAAACGATTGGAGAACGCTGGATTTGCAGTGAAAAACCTGCCTTTGGGCAGGAAAGTATGAATGAATTTGTAGCGATTTTATTTCATGCCTTCCCAAGTAGATCAGACTATATTATGAATTTTGTCAGTATGAAGAGAAACACCAACTGCTAAGTTGCCCGCCACAAGTGCCACTATAGGGATCCTTGCGTAATATATTAATTGTTTAGACCACGCAGCTAGCTCTGAAACGAGTTACTAAATAAGAAAGGCAATCACAGTTCTTTGAATTATTACGTAGAATATTAGGGTAGAGTAGCATAAATCGCACCGCTTCCTAAATCGCACCAATGCTAGTTTAAAACAAATTACTATAGTAGTGTGGCATCTAGTGGTATTGTTACAATCTACCAGTGGCGGCTGATTGACTGAGGCAAGTGAGGCCGGGCCTCAGTCACTTGGCTTAACTGAAATCAAATTTTGTGTTTCTATATAATGTATTAGTTATTTGAATGGAGCATATATCGCTGTAGAAGCATTTGAAAACTTTGTGATGTATATAGACCTGTTTTGCGGTAAAATTTGTTCCTGAGGCCAGAATCGCTCGTGCCAGGTCTGGCTTGTGATGTATATAGACCTGTTTTGCGGTAAAATTTGTTCCTGAGGCCAGAATCGCTCGTGCCGGGTCTGGCTTGTGATGTATATAGACCTGTTTTGCGGTAAAATTTGTTCCCGAGGCCAGAAACGCTCGTGCCGGGTCTGGCTTGTGATGTATATAGACCTGTTTTGCGGTAAAATTTATTCCTGAGGCCAGAATCGCTCGTGCCGGGTCTGGCTTGTGATGTATATAAACCTGTTTTGCGGTAAAATTTGTTCCTGAGTCCAGAATCGCTCGTGCCGGGTCTGGCTTAATGCATTTCATGTTCTTTCGCGGGCTTGAGTTTACGCTTAAAACGTTGCAGCTGAGGCACAATTCGGCTGGCCTGGTCAGTTTTCACTTCTCCCATCCATGGGCCGGCCTCAAGGGTAGAGTGGGGTGGGAATAGCAGTGGTGGCTTGTCTTCCTAAATAGGCCATAAATAACAAAATTCCAGCTCTTTGGCAGGCAGAGACCCACTCTATTCTCTCCCCTTATGTCTTAGTTTATGACATACGCGAGGGTGTTGTACTATTGTACTTCGTAGTACAGTAGTGAATCTGGGCCATTGTTATATATTTCGGGAAAATATAAACAGAAACAAATGAGAGGAATAATGCTGGTGCAGTTAATTCATTGTTAAAGTATCCCTTTTCGAGAAGAAATAATACTGAAATAAAGGAAGTTTTAAATAAAGAAAGAGAGAGAGAGAGAGACTACCGAGATATCTACGACATCGCTGACAATTTTTCTGACAGATAATCTTAAAACGCGAGTTTCTATTGCATCCTGGTATGGGCAACATAAATGGTTATGTGGCAATGTGGTGCAAAATAAACTTCTCTTGACCTTGTTTGTTGCTGTCAAAGGAAAAAAAGGAAAAAGAAAAGAAAGAAAGAGGAATTTCAACACATAATATGGGTTGCTTCATCACACTGAAGCAATCACTGAAACTCAGAGCATAACAGCTTATTTCGTGAGTGAAATTATTATTTTTCATTAATAGTAATAATAATAATAATAATAATAATAATAATAATAATAACAATACAGTAATAATGATATTAATAATATAACAATAATAATTAATATCATAAACAAACATTTCCTATCGGAGGCACTTAAACTAGTTGCATCTGGCCTCACCGAGGATTTCGATCACCGGCCGCTACTGCAAACTACCATATGAACGTCCACCATGTTACTTGATTTCTGCCACTTCTTTGTGTCTACAGCGTGGTGATAGTGTATCTAATATAATCGCTCAGGTGGATGTATATTTGGCTAACATTTTGTAAATAAATAACGGATTTGTATGCAAAGGAATCCATAATCTTAAGATGCTATTCGTTTAAACAGGTATTAAAGAACATTTAACTTAGTAGGATTTTCGAACATGTCGTGATTATAGGCTAGAATGAAAGAAATAATAACTTATGGCGCAGTTTCTCAATTCGCACCACTTTGTAGGTGCCTATTTCACACCGGTGCGATATGAGCAACTGTAGCAATTCTAACCGTACAAAAGAAGGCCACAAAAATTCTAACTGAACTAGGAATGCATCAGGTGGGTACAATATGAAGTAGTGGAAAGGGTATTAATACAACAAGTGTGTGTTGTACAAGCGCACTAGGTATTTTGTGCCACTTGTGATAGTTTTTAAACGTCAAACAGTGCATCCTTCATTATCAGCTGGTGCTCCTCAAGGATCGTTATTTGTTTGCTCTGATTCAGGTTACATCAATAGTGAACTATTTGTCGAATAGCTCAAACATTTTATTTGCCACTCAAACCTGCCATAGAAAAAAGTGTTGCTTCTGTATGTCCAGCTATAGGACCCATTAAAAAATTTAGAAGCTAGATTTTCTCGGGAAAATGGTATGCTCCTGTTTCAGCTTCCTCGTCATAATAGTCATAGACCCAACCTTTAGATGTTTCTATCTTCAAACCATTTCAGACAGCTATATCATGAAGCAGCTCTTAGGTGGCTTCGAGCTAATCGTGGAGAAAAGGTAACGGAGTTTACAGTCTGAACTGCCTGGTGAAGCACATGGCAAATGTATAACAATAAAAAACGTATTCAGAAAGTTTAAATGTTACGTAATTTACGCTATATTTTTTCAATTTCATTTGAAGATGCGTTACTCTCTTTCATTAATTTCAATAAACTTGTAATTTGCATTTATTACATTAATCATTCAAATACTCTTCAATATTTTCAATATTAAAAGCTTTCCTTCATCCTGTTCCCTGCAGATAAAGAAACTGGAAACTAGTTGCCTAAATGGCACCACTGACAAGTGTTTCGAAAATGTAATTTTAATTAAAAAATATTAAATCAAATTCAAGGATTCTTTTTTACATCAAAGATAAATGTTCTGGGAATGTATCTCTGTAAAGGAATTCAGAGAATAAAAACTGTATTGTTCAATAAAAATTATAAATGCTAAAGTGGTGCGATATAGGCAACCTTACCCTATATACCAGCCGTGGCGAAAACGCCACGGTGCGCCGAGCCACTGTGTAAGCTGCAACGTGCATAGCACCTATGGAGGGAGGCGGACAACCGAAGGGGAAGTTGTTTAGGACGTGTAACGAAGAAAGAAATGAACAAGAAAACATAGGACACATTATCACAACCTAAAATTAACTGTCTTCAGAATGTCTCTGCGACAAAGTTTCAAAATCAGGAATTATGTCACTTACTGCCAATCGTAGTTGATCACGAAGGTATTTGTCTGTCAGTCGTGATCTAAATTTGATTTTTACTATTTTCATTGTTGAAAATAATTTTTCACAAACGTAAGTTACAGCGAACATGGCTTCAACAGAGCAAGCGAAAGAACGAAGCTTCAAATAATTATTTTTTTCCAAAGATTTGAAAAGTTCAATATCTGTCAGGTCCTTACATCTAGCTTTCATTTAACGTCACATTGTAAATCTGTGAGTTTAAATTGAAAATCTAACCGCATTATTCGTACATCTGCTGTAAAAGAATCGACGTACAGAGATGATAATGATAATAATAGTAATAATAGTAATAATAATAATAATAATAATAATAATAATAATAATAATAATAATAACAACACTTAACCTTTTAATGTTTCATCAGTAACAAGTAGTAACTTATAATACCGTTTTATGTTATACAGGGACATCATTTTATTTTTACTTCAATTTTTATTGTAGCTGAGTTTTTTAATGTACTTCACTCCCACCCCTTCTACTAGTAAACTTCCAACTGTTCACGACACAGAGCCGAGGGCGCGTAAGCAGTAGTGAGTTAGGAGTATAGTACGTTCCAGAAATATGTTCGCGTTCTCCAGTGACGAAAGAGCTTTCAATATTCAATCATATTTTCGCACAGGTACTGTCGTCCGTTTGCCTACGTCGCATCCCGGTTTTCCCCACCTGCTTCTGTTCCCCCAATGTAAAGTATAGTAGCTGGGCTATTTTTGCTCTTTTCTGAATACATTAATTTCTGTTAGGAATTGGACGTCTACGTAATATTATAAAAGTGTTTAAAATAACTTAAATAAAAGGGCCTCGTTAAGAAATTAACTGTCACGTTATTCACTCCCCTTTCTACGACCCTGCGACAAAACAACTTGAACGGACAGTAGATAGCATTTCTGAGTAATTTTATCTTTTCGGATCGGCCAGAAGTGAAGATTGAATTTACAGTACGTAAGGTACTCTTTTATAGAGTAGGTACAGAATTATTTCAACATGGGTTACTCGTACGAAGGACGAAACTGGTAATTGGAATTAGGTACAATAGTCTATAGTGTGATAATATGCACAAAAGAACTGAAGCCTGTATCGAAATGAACGGCCACCATTTTAAAAAATGTGTTTAAATATCCATATTATGATTACTTTTCAATTTAACTTCATTCTCTATATTGTACGCTAATATGCTGTAAAGTACAATATACATTGCATAATTAATACGTCCGAATGGATAGCTCAGTTGGTGAGTAAAAACACTAAGTGGTAATACAGTACTGTATTTTGATTAAACAAAAGCCTAATGAAAACTATCAAACTCAAAATTGTGATATTTCATAGTTTACATAATTGGATGAACTACCTTTCTTCCCTCCTATACCTAGTAAAGTGATTTGTATTTTACGCCAGTAGCATCGAACTCCAGTCGTGGAAGGGGTAGCAAACGGTGTTTCCTGTTTCAGTAGTTAATAGAAAGGTATAGCCAGATTAATATTAAAAATGTTAGTAAAAATAAAATGATGTCCCTGTACAATCGTTTTCCTAGTAATATTTGTGAACAAATCATACATTTAATATTTTCATCATATTGTAAGGAAAAGACTGCATCCTCCCATCCTACTTGAAACTTTCGTTTTTTATAGAGGTACATGGTTTCGAGAGAGATATTGCGACGATACGCCACTCGCAGGTCCGAGACAAATACAAATAGAACGGAATTTGACTCCAGTGAATAAGAGGGTGGGGGTTGTAGGTAGGAAGCGAGAGAAAAGCACTGCGAGCCACAATGTGCTCGTGAGTCGCATTTTCGCCGCGGCTGCTATATGTCATTGCTAAAATATAACGTATTGAGAACAGCAGCAAGGATACATGGGACAGCTGCTGGTGATGGAATATTACAAGGTTTAAAGGTGAGAAAAACTTGCTCTCGGGCTACTAATATGAACTTTATGGTGTTTAGACACAGATGAACACATATATCTACAGTTAAGCCTCAGTTTACTGCATCTAAACGACTTTACAATTAATGAGGCCGTAATAAGATACAGAATACAGGTTGGAGGCACTACATTATAGATTATCTGCGCCTTGCATTCTTTAATTACTTCCACAGATTAGATAATTAGACTGTTTTATAGCTGTGAGAGCGACGTAACTTTATGCAGACATCCCGAGACAAATCAGAATCGTGAGCACGCGGTTTAACCGTCATTTGTTTTTGATATTGCCTCATTCACTACGCTGCTATGGCAACATGTGTGGGCAGTTTGGCCAACATATCGTAACCGACAGTGCAATATTAAAGCGAGAATTTATCCTTCTTTTTTTACGTTGCGACCAAACTGAATGGATAAAAAGTTTCATATTTCGAAGGTTGGGGTTCGTTCCTCAAGGTCTGCTAGCCCTATTGCGATTTTAGGTTTTGCAAAGTAATAATAGGTGTTTCAATAAAATGGGCGTTTTTAAATGCAACAACAAAGTTGCCTGTTTTAATGGGACAAAAATTGCAGATAAAATAATTGTAATCCCACATATTGCCATTTGTGAAAAATCTCAAGTCACGTTTACGTTTTTAAAGTGTTATGATTTGCGGCGGAGATCAACCATGACACCTGTATAAACACTGCTTTCCTGGTGTCCCACTGGAAGTAATCACAAATACTGGGTGTTCGGTTCAAAGTGTGTCATGGCTCGCTGTATGCCGTCACGTGGCTAGCCGATGAGCCTAGAGAATTCAATCTTCCTACACTTCCGCAGAGGTGTATTACTTATCTGCCAGAGAAGTTGCCTACCAAGTAAGGCGTTCATTCAGAAGAGTACTTACCGATATGTAAGGTAACGTCGGTAGTGGCAGGAATGTGAACTGTTTCGAAACATGTATTGAGGTGAGTTTTTTCTTACTGTCGGGATATGGGGAGAGGGTTAAGACGATTACTTACGTATTTGTTGACATTAACTTCGACGGTCAACATGGACACGGAGCATTTGATTCGTATTGTGGAATGTTGCCGTACGCAACCGATGACAACAAATACCCTGCGTACGACTTCGCCGCGCAAAACACAGTTCGAAAGAGGTTATGGTAGCACACAGACCGTATAGACCGCCATCTGTTGCTACGACGTTCAAGTTATACCGTACACGTTCTCAAGTTCAGATTGAACGCCTTGATTAATAGGCAACTTCTCTGACACAAAATCTGAAACTCGCTTCAAATCGCTGACTCATCAACAGTGACGTCATGACACACTTTGAAATGAACAGCCAGTAGTTAAGTCAGGTGACGTGGAGGGTCAAGCAATGTCACCATTTTTTTTTTAGATCAGGCAGTTGCAGAAAATCTGGCTCACTGCTTGCATACAAATTCTCGCTGTATGCAAGCCTTCTCTAGGGAATTTTTCAAGTTGTGATGTGAAGAATGCGTCTCATGTTGGCGTACCCGGCAGATTTTACCGTGATTGTTCGTCAATTGCTCATCCCTGATCATCAATATCTAGTTTAAGTCTTGAAAAATCCTCCCTCATCCCAATTTACACTTGCTTTGATTTAAAGAGATTCTGCAACATCTGTTATTAAAGAAAAATGAAAAATGTGAACTGTTACTCTAATATTTCTTGTATTATGTTGAGAAAATGGAAATGGGCCTCAAGACTTAAGAGTTTTAATTACGTACTTATTTATTTAGAAAGACAATTACAACTTTCCAATAATGGGACTACTTCATTGGACAAAGCTTACCTAACACACAGAGCGAAAACAAAATTTAAAATACGGAAAAGAACAGGAAAGGTCACAGAAGAGAAACATAGGAAACGAACAGAAAAATGAAATTAAGAACAGGAAAAGTAACAGAATATAATAAACATGGTAAACAAACAGATTAAACATTCAAACAAAAGTAGAAAACGAAATACAGATGGTGTTTTAAAATGGCAAGCGATCCTCTGATAGCAGCAAGGGAAACATCACGAATGAAGTCATTGTTCAGTTGAAATTTCTTGCAGAAACTGACAAAGAGGCGAGATATTGTGTCCCTAGCTCCAATCATTACCCCTACAACTTCAGTGGAGGTGAGATGATATTTCTCCAAATACTATTGGAACTGTGTGCTCATAAATTTTGCATTTTTTTGCCTGGACTTCAGCGGGCTAAATTTCATTTGTATCTTCTTAGTAAATAGGGTATATTTTTGTTTCAATTAAAACCTTTTAATTTCAAGTAGAATATTTTTCCCATTTTCATAACTATTATTCTTATATGAAGGATTCGAGAGATGGACTGAAGAGTTTTAATCACGTACTTCATTTACTAAATTTCGTTTGTATTTTCTTAATAAATATGGGAATTTTTTTAAAACTGTTTTCCTAAATTTGTTCTTCATTGAACACATAATATTTCAAACTTTGTTTCAATTAAAACCTTTTAATTTCAAGTAGAATTTTTTCTAAATTTTCCTAATTATTATTCTTATATGAAGAATTCGAGAAATGGACTAAACAGTTTTAATTACGTACTACATTTACTAAATTTCGTTTGTATTTTCTTAATAAATACGGAATTTTTTTCAACTATTTTGCTAAATTTAGTATTCATTAATCACATACAGTAATATTTCAAATTTTGTTTCAATTAAAACGTTTTAATTCCAAGTAGAAGTTATTCCATTTTTTTCATAATTATTATTCTTATATGAAAGATTCGAGAGATGGACTAAACAGTTTTAATTACGTACTACATTTACTAAATTTCGTTTGTATTTTCTTAATAAATACGGAATTTTTTTAACTATTTTGCTAAATTTAGTATTCATTAATCACATACAGTAATATTTCAAATTTTGTTTCAATTAAAATGTTTTAATTCCAAGTAGAAGTTATTCCATTTTTTCATAATTATTATTCTTATATGAAAGATTCGAGAGATGGACTAAAGAGTATTAATTACGTACTACATTTACTAAATGTCGTTTGTATTTTCTTAATAAATACGGAATTTTTTTAAAACTATTTTGCTAAATTTAGTATTCATTAATCACATACAGTAATATTTCAAATTTTGTTTCAATTAAAACGTTTTAATTCCAAGTAGACGTTATTCCATTTTTTTCATAATTATTATTCTTATATGAAAGATTCGAGAGATGGACTAAAGAGTATTAATTACGTACTACATTTACTAAATTTCGTTTGTATTTTCTTAATAAACACGGAATTTTTTTTAACTATTTTCCTAAATTTAGTATTCATTAATCACACACAGTAATATTTCAAATTTTGTTTCAATTAAAACGTTTTAATTCCAAGTAGAAGTTATTCCATTTTTTTCATAATTATTATTCTTATATGAAAGATTCGAGAGATGGACTAAACAGTTTTAATTACGTACTACATTTACTAAATTTCGTTTGTATTTTCTTAATAAATACGGAATTTTTTTAACTATTTTGCTAAATTTAGTATTCATTAATCACATACAGTAATATTTCAAATTTTGTTTCAATTAAAACGTTTTAATTCCAAGTAGAAGTTATTCCATTTTTTTCATAATTATTATTCTTATATGAAAGATTCGAGAGATGGACTAAAGAGTATTAATTACGTAATACATTTACTAAATTTCGTTTGTATTTTCTTAATAAATACGGAATTTTTTTTAACTATTTTGCTAAATTTAGTATTCATTAATCACATACAGTAATATTTCATATTTTGTTTCAATTAAAACGTTTTAATTCCAAGTAGAATTTATTCCAATTTTTTCATAATTATTATTCTTATATGAAAGATTCGAGAGATGGACTAAACAGTTTTAATTACGTACTACATTTACTAAATTTCGTTTGTATTTTCTTAATAAATACGGAATTTTTTTTAACTATTTTGCTAAATTTAGTATTCATTAATCACATACAGTAATATTTCAAATTTTGTTTCAATTAAAACGTTTTAATTCCAAGTAGAAATTATTCCATTTTTTTTCATAATTATTATTCTTATATGAAAGATTCGAGAGATGGACTAAAGAGTATTAATTACGTACTACATTTACTAAATTTCGTTTGTATTTTCTTAATAAATACGGAATTTGTTTTAACTATTTTGCTAAATTTAGTATTCATTAATCACACACAGTGATATTTCAAATTTTGTTTCAATTAAAACGTTTTAATTCCAAGTAGAAGTTATTCCATTTTTTTCATAATTATTATTCTTATATGAAAGATTCGAGAGATGGACTAAAGAGTATTAATTACGTACTACATTTATTAAATTTCGTTTGTATTTTCTTAATAAATACGGATTTTTTTTAACTATTTTGCTAAATTTGGTATTCATTAATCACATACAGTAATATTTCAAATTTTGTTTCAATTAAAACGTTTTAATTCCAAGTAGAATTTATTCCATTTTTTTCATAATTATTATTCTTATATGAAAGATTCGAGAGATGGACTAAAGAGTATTAATTATGTACTTCATTTACTAAATTTCATTTATAATTTCTTAATAAGCATGGGAATGTTTTTAAAAACTAAATTTGTTCTTCATTAAACACATAATATTTCAAACTTTGTTTCAATTAAAATGTTTTAATTTCAAGTAGAAGTTATTCCATTTTTCCTCATTATTATTCTTAGATGAAGAATTCGAGAGATGGACTAAAGAGTTTTAATTACGTACTTCATTTACAAAATTTCGTTTGTATTTTCTTAATACACCGTGTCCCGCTTAGAGGGATCGAGAAATAAGTGCTAATTTGAAGTATAAATAATGGTTTTACAACATAACTTTTCGTACAACTTGATGTAAAAACTCTCCGAGTTTCGAAGAATGGCCAGTACAACTCGATGTGTGCGCCTCGAGCTACCCTGAAGACATCCAAAAGGTACTCGACCTTCTGCCAAGTATTCCATAACATTTGTGGAGTGATTAGCGCAGCTGCATTTATAATGCGTTGTATCAGTTTTTCCAAAGTGTCAACTGTACCACGTTGGTACACAACATTCACCATAAAGCCCCAGAAAAAGGTCAATGGGCGTCAAGTCGGGTGACCTAGGTGGCCAAGCAAGGGTTCTCCTTTTCCGATCAACCTATCGTGAAAGTTTGAATTCAAGAAGCCACGTACTGCTCCATAGTAATGGGGTGGAGCTCCATGTTGCTGAAAAACCGAACCTGGGGGAGTTGATCAAAACAAAAGTTCTGCAAATGTCTGGATACACATTCCCTTTGATTGTCGCCTCTTTGAAAGAGAATGGTCCAATGACGGAATGTTCTACTGAATGATGCCGGGCTTGTTTTCACGATAAATGTTAGTGCGCATGCGCATGAACATGCAACTGTTTTTAAACCATTAGTGCATAAACTTAGACAGTTTCTGCATCTTGTCAGATGTAAATCAAAACAATATCTTCATCTGATTTTAAATGGTGAACATTTATTTCTCGATTCCTCTAAGCGAGACATGGTATAAATATGGGATTTTTTTAAAAACTGTATTCCTGAATCTGTTTTTCATTAAACACAGATTTCAAATTTTCTTGTAATTAAAAACTTTTGATTTCAAATAGAAGTTTTTCCCCTTTTCCTTATTATATTATTATTGTATGAAGGATTCGAGATATTCGAGAACCTTTCGAGATTCGAATTCGAGAAAATTTAGGATTCATCGCACCACTAACTGATAGTAGGCCTATTATAAACGACTGAATTGTGGGAAACGTTTGAATAGGTTGATAAATTATATGCGTTATGTTCCTTACAATGATATTTTTTGATGAAGCTTCAATTTCTCGACTATCTCTAAGCATTGGAATGTAGTGAAACAAATGTTTTGCTAATACACTTCCTAGACGCGAAGAAAAAGAAGAGACGTGCAGCTATCTGGGACCCGCACTTGTAAAAATAAACAGCCAGTATTAAAACTTTTATTCAGAGAAAAAAAGGGCGCAAGTGGCTGTGAATTCCGGAACTTGAAAACACAAAACAGGCGAGAATTGTGTTACAAAGTTTATGTGTGGCTCCACACTCGCAGATATTAGAGCTTTAAACTTAGGGCCTACACGTACTGAGGCGTCCTAATGGTGAAAGTGGGAAATACTTCCAGCTTGATAGTAAATATTTTTACTGTGTTATTGAGGATCTGGAATTTTTATTCAGTGTAAAGAGAGTGCAATTTGCATTCTTCGCTCCAGATAGCGAGTTTTATAGATACGCCTCAGACGACAGGTACTGTCAATGCTGAAAATAAGCACGTCGCTCAGGAGGTTCGAATCGCATCTCGAACATTTCGAACTGTGGAGCGAAGTGCACGGGTATGGCATACATACATACATACATTACATACATACATTACATACATACATTTTTTTTTCAAATTTTTTCAAATTTATTTACAATTTACGTTTGAATTGAATACATATGAATAGATACCCGAAATGAGCATATGCTCGTGCTCGGGTACAGTCCAGTAGTCTACATAAATTTTACAGCGTTCAAATAATAATGCTGATGATATAAACAATAATAATAATAATAATAATAATAATAATAATAATAATAATAATAATAATAGAATAATCGTGACAGAAATAATACAAAGATTGTAATATAAAATAATAATAATAATAATAATAATAATAATAATAATAATAATAACAGTGATAAAACAAATTTATTTACAATAATAAAATAAATACTAAGACGGATAAAATAAAATATAAAACCACTAGCGAGATTAACACAACTTAAATAAGCATATAATAACCGGAAAAAATGACGAACTCGAAAATCAACAGAAAAGTTCGTTGTATTGCAGACGACAGCAACCGCCATATTGACATCGTGTTGTGCATTAATGGTAGTAGGGGGGGAGCCGAAAGTCTACGTAACTGCCGTTCTCTTCGAATTTTCTCGTACAATCATGGGAAGTTAATGCTACATACATACATACATACATACATACATACATACATACATACATACATACATACATACATACATACATACATACATACATACAATCTGCACAATAATTAATTATAACACAGTATTAATAAATTGTATAAAGTTTTACATTGGTACGATTTAATCTTCAGTATTCTCCAACTGAGATTAAATATTATATAACATTAATAAAACATTGGCCAAAAAAATAAAAATAAACACGTATTTATACAACCGCTCAGATTTAAAAATTTCTTGTCACTTTTGTAGTATTTATTTAATTCTTAAATCCAGTCTTATCTAACCTAAAAATTACATATCAACGATCAATACTTTCTCGTGCAATTCAAGAGATTTTATAAATTTCTTGTCACTGTTTCTTTCGAAACAAAAGAGCTATGAAATGAATGGTTTGTATTTGTGGCAATGCGTTTGGTTATCGGTTTTAAGTAGATCCAGATTCAATTTCCAACTGTGGTCCGTTGCAGGAATCTGTAGAGTGACTTGACGCATATGGGGATGGAGTCGATCTGTGCCGGAGTGTATTGTGGGCAGCGTCAGCTCGAGGCCGCTGAGGAGTAAGATAGAAATGATATCCTTCCTGCAAGCGATTGGTAGCTTCGTTCAAGCAATGCCTCCCCCCAAGAGCGGTCATTGGCCCTAGCTCTTCCAAGTGGGTAGAACCAAGGACCCGGGTTCGATCCCCTACGCCGAAGCGAATTTTTCTCCTCTAATAAATCATTGTTCCCATAAAATATATTCTGTAGGACCAAAAATTAATATTTATGTAGATTCTTCGCCCAACAGTGCATATTAATGTGAAATCCCGGCCACCAAGTCACTCAGTTGAGTGCGCTCCTTGTATAATGGCAGTTGACTTAATATATGTCAACATAAATGTCGTCCACACCTGTGGAGTAACGGTCAGTGCGTCTGGCTGCGAAACCAGGTGGCCCGGGTTCGAATCCCGGTCGGGGCAAGTTACCTGGTTGAGGTTTTTTTCCGGGGTTTTCCCTCAACCCAATACGAGCAAATGCTGGGTAACTTTCGGTGCTGGACCCCGGACTCATTTCACCGGCATTATCATCTTCATATCATTCAGACGCTAAATAACCTAGATGTTGATACAGCGTCGTAAAATAACCCAATAAAAAACATAAATGTCGAACTTGGAGTCTGGCCACAAAGGAAAAACACTAGAGGAAAGGGATTCGATCCGGTGCTGTGGATTGAACTTCGACGTAGCTCAATGGTTAGAGCACTTGGTACGTAGAACTAAGGACCCGGGTTCGATCCCCGCCGCCGGAGCGAATTTTTCTGTCTAATAATCATTGTTACCATAAGAGATATATTCTGTAGGATCAAAAAATTCATCTTTACGTAGATTCTCTTTCACTGCCACACGAAAATTTAAAAACATATACGTAACAAATAGAAATGGACAATTTTAGGCTCTAAAACCTTAAAAATTGGAATTTTTATGCGCCACAAAGCCGCTTTCAAACGTTCATATTCTATATAAAATGTGAAGATATTTAACTAGTTTTAGTTTATCCCTATAGAAAAAAAAAATGGTCATTTAACCTAAAGTCTAAGGTCTATTTATCACTAAGCCCCAGATTCTTAGGATAGAATATTTTATACTCTCACTTTATCTTTCTAGAAATACTCTTTTTTTAACGTATCAAGTTGTAGTCGACACAATTTGATGATTTAATAGTACATAAAGGACTTCATTTATGGATTTGTGTTTGAAACATTCTAACAGAACATTTTCACACTTTACGCCGTACTACTTTTTTTCCGAAACGAAAAGAGCTGTGAAAAATAATTGTTTGAATGTTAGCAAAGGGTTTTCAGTGCCACTCCAGATATATTAAATGATTGGTATTGTTATAATACCCTCAAAGTGTTTTCAGATTGTGCAAAAAGTATGATATGATGGGATTGAATGTTGTAAAATACATCAAAGTGCTTTTGTTCCGTCATAAAAATGTGAAAGTATCCGTTTGACGAGAAGTACACCAACACATTGCTCTCAACACATTGCTCTCAACCACATTGCTCCAAACTTTCATTTCTTCTTTAAAGAAACTTGCGGAATGTTAATGGTTATCAAAAATCAATAAAAGTAAAAAGAAAGACTGTATAACCTCTAAGCGTGGTAGAAATTAAACTTCTTAAACTATAAATATGCACCTAATTTCCCACAAATATGGTCCTGGAACACAACTATGGTCCACAATACAACTATTCAGAGAACATTTTAGAAGTGTTACAGATCGTTCATTACAGTACAGCAAAAATGTGGATAAACGAGATAATACCACAGTCTACTATATACAGTCACGAAGCTTGGGGTGATTTTTTGCATTTCTCGCGATAGTTGCTAGCCGCTTGGAGCGCTATGAGTACTAGGAACAATAGACTGTCACTGCCATCGTGATCTAATACAGACCGTAAGGCAGGCCATGTGAATCGCTTAACCCGATCACGAAGGGCGGCGTTTCAACCATATAAATTAATTGGAATGCATAAAGAGTAACATATATTCCTCTAAAATGTAGAGTAGTTGCATTAATAAAATTTAAAACAATGATTATGGGACACTTCAGACATAATTCCTTGCGAGTCAAGGTGTGATATTATTTTTGGTGTGAAAATTACGTTGTGCGTATGTGTAATACCTGTCTTTATTTCGATGAAATATTGCGAAATTCTTGTGCCTCATTTATCCACATTTTTGCTGTACTGAAGTATAGCTATCTATGAACGATATGTAACACTTCTACAATCTTCTTTGAATAGTTGTATTGTGGACCATAGTTGTGGGAAATTACGGTACTAGTTTTTTTTTTAAATGATTATGATGGTGGTGGTGTAACTTAGACCCATCGCTCATGACTAAGGCCCTGACATCGATATATTTGTATTAGTTTCAAGTCGATTGAAAGTGAACACAAGACGGCAGACGTGTTTCAAGTACAGGCAGCGGAAGCGAATTTGACACACTCCTAAGCAAGCACTTTCGGTGTTTTGTATACGATTATTGCGTATTATAAAATCAAGACAACACAACCATTGTATATAAGGGTAAAAGGAGTCATATAGATGTTTGACGAAAACGATGCAGCTTCCATAAATAATATCCAAACTCTTGGTGACCCAAATATTAAAAACAGTGTGAATATATTTCATCTAATTTTGAATTTATCCCCGATACAATTGAATGTCTCGAAAAGACTGGTGTGAAATTGGTGGAGCAAATTTCGATAGTAAAATAATCACATCTCAAAAGTAAATGATCTGCAAGATGATATAAGCAAAAAGGCGTGTGCGAAAAAATGAACACAGTAAAAAAAAAAAAAAAAACCGGTGGATTCAATTCGTTATGCAAGATTGCAAGATTTTGTCAGATGACATGTGCGATTGTTATCAACTTGATGTAGAAATGTATGATGTGAAATTTTTTACATATGCGCCCTTGGTTTCAGCCGATGTTGAACGCAGTTTTTCCGCATACAAGGTTATACTATCCGACACTCTGCGGTCATTTCATTTGAAACTTTGAAAATGAATGTTGTTGTTTATTTTATTTATTTTATTGGGTTATTTTACGACGCTGTATCAACATCTGAGGTTATTTAGCATCTGAATGAAATGAAGCTGATAATATTATAGATTTATTAGTCATACAGAATAATATCTGTAATATTGACAATATTTGAGGAGAAAAATTCGCTCCGGCGCCGGACTCAGTGGTCAGACTGCTTGGTACGTAGAACCAAGGACCCCGGTTCGATCCCCGGCGCCGGAGCGAATTTTTCTCCTCAAATATTAATTGTCAATATTACAGATATTATTCTGCATGACAAATTAATAAATCTATAATATTCTCATAGCTGCAGTGCATATGTCTGTATAGATTACTGTGCACTTAACTGCGGAATCCCGGCCAAACAAGTCCTCAGCTGAGTGCGCTCCTAGTATTACAATAATAATAATAATAATAATAATAATAATAATAATAATAATGATTTATTTTAGCTGGCCGTGAGGCCTTCACTTCCGCTCAACCAGCAAAAAGTATACATACATATATATCAACTTACAAAGAATTCAACAATTTTATTTAGGTAAGAGCTACATGTAGACAAGAGTTATTTACGAATTAAACAACAAAATACTATGAACTGTTAATTACACAATGAAAAACAAACTATGTAGCAGAATTAAGCTAAAATACATAGAATGTTAATATATTTCAAATAATAATGGCAGTTGACATTGGACATATACGTCAACATGTATGCCTAACTTGGAGTCAGGCCAAAAAGGGAAACATTGAAGGAGGAGAATTCGATCCGGTGCTGTGGATTGAATTCGGCGTAGCTCAGTGGTCAGAGCGCTTGGTAAGCAGAACCAAGGACCCGGGTTCGATCCCCGGCGCCGGAGCGAATTTTTCTCCTCAAATATTAATTGAAGCTGATAATGCCGGTGAAATGAGTCCAGGTTCCAGCACCGAAAGTTACCCAGCATTTGCTCGTATTGGGTTGAGGGAAAACCCCAGAAAGAACCTCTACCATGTAACTTGCCCCGACCGGGGTTCGAAACCGTGCCACGTTGTTTCCCGGCCAGACGCGCTGACCTTTACTCCACAGGAGTGCTGTTTACTACAGCAAGAACCGAAACCAGGCGAACAACATGCAAGAAAAGTAAGGTACGGAATATATGTGATAAATAAATTAATGTAACAGTTAAATATAGGGAAAGCAAAATTGTACGTTTTCGGCGAAACTCTAAATATTAAAAAAAAAAAAACATCTTTTCACAGTTTTAGGCCTATGTTTTACCACATTTGTGACAATTTAAGTATGATTTCCAACAATTATTCTCAACCTCATCAGCATTTATCATGGCTTAGGTTACATGAGATGAGAAATCTGCACTCACTTTCTCTCTTATATCGAATTATGCACACTTCATCCCCCTATTCTTTATTCGCTCGTTTTCATACTCTCTCTCGCTACCATAATATTAATACTCGATCACAACGCGATAACACGCTAGAAATTCCACTTCACACATCGTCTCTGTATTCCTCATCTTTCACTGTTGCTACCTCTCGTCACTGGAACTCTCTGCCGCCTGAAGTCAAGGGCTGCCGAACATTGAAATCTTTCAAATCCAAGTTAGAAAATTATCTTATGACGAGTTGCCAAACTAACTTACTATTATCACAAGTGTTGCATTGCATGTTTCCACGTATTCACATTTTTTTATGTTCTTACTTACTTACTTACAAATGGCTTTTAAGGAACCCGAAGGTTCATTGCCGCCCTCACATAAGCCCGCCAGCGGTCCCTAGCCTGTGCAAGATTAATCCAGTCTCTATCATCATACCCCACCTCCCTCAAATCCATTTTAATATTATCCTCCCATCTACGTCTCGGCCTCCCTAAAGGTCTTTTCCCTCCGGTCTCCCAACTAACACTCTATATGCATTTCTGGATTCGCCCATACGTGCTACATGCCCTGCCCATCTCAAACGTCTGGATTTAATGTTCCTAATTATGTCAGGTGAAGAATACAATGCGTGCAGTTCTGTGTTGTGTAACTTTCTCCATTCTCCTGTAACTTCATCCCGCTTAGCCCCAAATATTTTCCTTTCCTTTTTTTATGTTCTAGTGATATTTAACTTATTTTATATTTTTGTTTTCATATTTTCCGATATGGTATATCTACCCTATAATGTGATAAATTGAGCTATATATAATCATAATTTTCCTTACTGTGTGTACTTAAAAATATTGTATTCAATGTATGCTTTGTACTGCACTATTTTACTACTACTACTGATACTGCTACTACTGCTACTATTATTATTATTATTATTATTATTATTATTATTATTATTATTATTATTACTACTATTGAAATGCATATAGAGTGTTAGTTGGGAGGCCAGAGGGGAAAAGACCTTTGGGGAGGCCGAGACGTAGATGGGAAGAGAATATTAAAATGGATTTGAGGGAGGTGGGATATGATGGTAGAGACTGGATTATCTTGCTCAGGATAGGGACCAATGGCGGGCTTATGTGAGGGCGACAATGAACCTCCGGGTTCCTTAAAAGCCAGTAAGTAAGTATTATTATTATTGTTATTGTTATTATTATTATTATTATTATTATCATCAATAATTGTCTTATTTTTTGTACTTTGTATGTCTCATTTATTTTGACCTGCTGTTCACATTTTATTATGCTTTTTCCTTTCTTTCTGTATGTTATATATTACCGTATGTCTGATTTCTACTTACTTGTTGTTTACATTTTATTATTATTATTATTATTATTATTATTATTATTATTATTATTATTATCTTATTCAGTTTTGTGTGTAAAATTGTAGTCTACTTTGTAAATTTGTAGTGTTTTTTGTAACGCACTTTTACTCCTGGTTGAGTGTTAGAGAAGGCCGTATGGCCTTAATTCTGCCAGGTTAAATAAAACATTATTATTATTATTATTATTATTATTATTATTATTATTATTTTAGACCTTTCCTGTATTAACCCTTATATACAATGATCGTATATTCTTGATTTTATAATACGCAATAATCGTATACAAAACACGGAACGTGCTTGCTTAGGCGTGTGTCAAATTCGCTTCCGCTGCCAGTATTTAAAACACGTCGACAACATTCTGTCCGACGTCGTGTGTTCACCTTCAATCTAATACAAATATACGAATGTCACGGCCCTACTCATGACACATCAAGAGCAAACATGGAATATTATCAATTTAACTACAGTTTAAACGCATATAATCCTGAATGGGAGAAGGCTGAGCTGAAATAATAAGGAATCGAAATATTCGCTGTAGGTAGGCATTCTTGGGAAACCGAGGGTGTCCAAGTCAGCATAACCTGTCCCGAAATCAAGTCCTGGACCAGTAAATACAAAGCCAACACGCTGTCCCGCTCTACGAAGTTGGCAGGAGTTGCCTCATGTCTTAGTCGGACGCAGTGTCTCGCTCAATATAATTTGCATAACACGTCCCAGCCAAAGTTTCCCGACGCTTAAAGTTACAGTGCTGCCAATATTCGCGGGTCCACTCATTGGTCACCCCGTTGTAAATTCAGGAGCTAAAATATTAACTACGTTTCAAGTATGCATTATGCTCACAGTAAAACGGAAGGAAAAGCTGGCTGGCTAGAGTAGCTGCCCCTTGGGGTTATGTTGTAATACATGTTTCATGGCAAAAATAAGCGCTCGCTCGGGGGGCGAACGGGGACGGAGAGCGAGAGGAGAGAAGAGGAGATTTGAGGGATGTTCTTCTCCTTTCTCTCTCAAAAAGGAGGAATATGCAGATTCAATTTACCGTTTTCAAAGGATGTGCTATTGCTGCTGATGCTGCTGCCCTCAAGCGGTCGTTTTAGTTTTGATGTCGACTGGGATCCGAGAAGGGATACAACCCCCTCCGCGCGGGGTACAAGAAGGAGCTAAGTGAGAAGTCTACCCGCTTTCCCAGGGAAAGATGAATCGCTAATGTAGACCCCTAATTTACAAGAAAGGTAATTAAAAATATATTTCAATTTATTTCTTGTATCTAGAAGTAAGCCTGTTTATGAATTATACAATATTAACTATTGCGAATACGTTTTATTTATCCGTTACCTCATCAATTAACACACAGTTTCAATCCTTGTAACACAAGTACTGCTTTATTCCTCATATATACCATTTGTGTTCTCCCTTCTTCACATGAATATTGTTTTCCTTTTACATTACCCTGTTTGTTCCCCTTCCTAACACAACACTTGTTGGTTTTCTCCATTTGTAAGTATTATCTTTGTCTAAATTCGCATGTTCTTACATTTTTCTTGTTTGTTTGCTTTCTACCCTCGTTCCTGTTTACACAAACTTAATGCGGATTTCTGCATTACCAATAACCAATGAAGTGCCCATACAACAGCGGTGGCGAAAATGTGATCGTGCGCCGAGCCACTGTGTAACCTGCAACGTGCATAGCACCTATGGAGGGAGACGGACACCCGAAGGGGAAGTGAAGCAACTGTCTGACTTGTTAACTGATTTTCATTTTCCTTACGTCAAGCACTTACATATAATTTTATACAGTACAAGGCTACAAACTAATGTTTAGTACGTGTAACGAAGGAAGAAATGAACAACAAGTGAACAATATCACAACCTAATTTTTTTTTTAATTACATGGATTGAAATACATATTAAAAAAAAGGTTAAAAATTATGATGAACTACTATTCTGCCGTCCACATCTGTGGAGTAACGGTCAGCGCGTCTGGCCGTGAAACCAGGTGGCTCGGGTTCGAATCCCGGTCGGGGCAAGTTACCTGGTTGAGGTTTTTCCGGGGTTTTCCTTCAACCCAATACGAGCAAATGCTGGGTAACTTTCGGTGCTGGACCCCGGACTCATTTCACCGGCATTATCACCTTCATTTCATTCAGACGCTAAATAACCTAGATGTTGATACAGCGTCGTAAAATAACCCAATAAAATAAAACATAATAAATATAACAGCGGTGGCGAAAATGTGATCGTGCGCCGAGCCACTGTGTAACCTGCAACGTGCATAACACCTATGGAAGGAGACGGACACCCGAAGGGGAAGTGAAGAACTATCTGACTTATTAACGGATTTTCATTTTCCTTACGTCAAGCACTTACATATAATTTCATACAGTACAAGGCTACAAACTAATGTTTAGTACGTGTAACAAAGAAAGAAATGAACAATATCACAACCTAATTTTTTTTTAATTACATGGATTGCAATACATATTTAAAAAAAGGTTAAAAATTATGATGAACTACTATTCTGCCGTCCACATCTGTGGAGTAACGGTCAGCGCGTCTGGCCGCGAAACCAGATGGCCCGGGTTCGAATCCCGGTCGGGGCTAGTTACCTGAGGTATTTTCCGGGGTTTTCCCTCAACCCAATACGAGCAAATGCTGCGTAACTTTCGGTGCTGGACCCCGGACTCATTTCACCGGCATTATCACCTTCATTTCATTCAGACGCTAAAAAACCTAGATGTTGATACAGCGTCGTAAAATAACCCAATTAAAAAAAACTATTCTGCTCAAAATTTATTCGTAGATATCAGTTATTGTGTTATTATTTAAATAGATTGTTTTGTTTCCAAGGATATTGTATTCACATTGACATGTATACTATAATAAAATAAAAATAAATTGAATAATTAAAGGAAGAAAATTCAATCTAAATAAGAGGACTCGGGGAAGGATGCAAGAATGCTTGTAGCATTATCGCGCTGAATGGCGATACCAATGCGCTGACGTAGATATTGACTGCTTCCAAGGTCCCCAGAAAGCTGTCTTCAGAATGTCTCAGAGTTTCAAAATCAGGAATTATGCCACTTACTGCCAGTCTTAGTTGATCACGAAGGTATTTGTCTCTCAGTCGTGATCTAAATTTGGGTTTTACTATTGTGACAGCGACGTGAGATTCGAACTCACGACCAGCGTTCCGCAAGAAAGCAGATCGCGCGGAGCACGTAGGGACGGCGCGCGGCGGAGTAGTGGGGAAAGGGGCCTACACGCGAGGGGAGGCTGCGCGCGCAGCTGCTACTTAACGCAGTGAATGGGGAACGGAACTTCCCGACTCTTCCAGAAGTGCGTCGAAGTGGATATATCCAGATAATTCTCTACACACCTGTAGAAAATTCTCGCAACTATGATTTTGCTATAAAAGAAGAAGCGCCAGCGAACTCGGCCAGTCATTCATGATTAGTTCAGTCAGTAAGCCAGTGAACAGAGCAAGCAAGCCAGCCTTGTGTACCGGAGTTCGGCTCGAGTGTGCGTCCGCATCTGCGTCAGCATCCAAAGGCCTGAGTTCGAGTGCAGTGGACCGCAGTTGGAGGGACCTGAGTTCGAGTGCAGTGGACCGCAGTTGGAGGGACCTGAGTTCGAGTACCGTGAACTGTCTCTGGAGGTCTGTGGTTCGAGATACTGTGAACTCGAGTGACTGAGCTAGAAGAACTGTGAACTGAGAACTGATAGTTCTGATTTGTAAATAGTGCTTTGTAAATATTAGTTAAGATTAGCAGTTCATTGTTGTTCGTACTAGTCCAAGTAAATTGTCATTGTCGTCGGTGGAGTGCTATAACGAATACTGTGTTAAGTGAAAATCCAATTGTTGACGAGAGCGTTTAAGGCGAATTGTAGTAAGGAATTATTGTTGTGGCGAATAAATTACATTGTTGTTACTAATAAAATTCACACTATTTTAATTGTTGAAAATAATTTTTCACAAACGTAAGTTGTAGCGAACATGGCTTCAACAGAGCAAGCGAAAGAACGAAGCTTCGGATATTTATTTTTTGGCAAAGATTTGAAAGGTCAACATTTGTCAAGTCCTTACATCTAGCTTTCATTTGACATCACATAGTAAATCAGTGAGTTCAAATTGAAGAGCTAACCGCATTATTCGTACATCTGCTGAAGAAAAAAACGACGTACAGAGATGATGGTGGTGGTGATGATGGTGATGATGATGGTGATGATGATGATGATGATGGATGATGATGATAACAACAATAACACTTAACCTTTTAATGTTTCATCAGTAACATGTAGTATAATGCCGTTTTATGTTATACAACCGTTTTCCTCGTAATACTTGTGAACAAATCATACATTTAATATTCTCATCATATTGACAGCAAAAAAATGCGTCCTCCCATCCTACTTGGAACTTTCGTACATGGTTTCGAGAGAGGCATATGCCACTCGCAGGTCAGAGACAAATACAAATGGAACTGAGTTTGACTCCAGTGAGTGAAAGGGTGGGGGTTGACGGAGGTTAGAAGTAAGCGAAATGCACAGCTATCACTGCGAGCCACAATGTCTCGCGAGTCACGTCCTCGCCACGGCTGCTGTACGTCGACCCTTTTTCAGCAGATGTACGAATAATGCGGTTAGCTCTTCAATTTGAACTCACTGATTTACTATGTGATGTCAAATGAAAGCTAGATGTAAAGACTTGACAAATGTTGAACTTTCAAATCTTTGCCAAAAAATAAATATCCGAAGCTTCGTTCTTCCGCTTGCTCTGTTGAAGCCATGTTCGCTACAAATTACGTTTGTGAAAAATTATTTTCAACAATGAAAATAGTAAAAACCAAATTTAGATCACGACTGACAGACAAATACTTTCGACTGGCAGTAAGTAGCATAATTCCTGATTTTGAAACTTTGTCGCAGAGACATTCTGAAGACAGTTAATTTTAGGTTGTGATATTGTTCATTTATTGTTCATTTCTTTCTTCGTTACACGTACCAAACATTAGTTTGTAGCCTTGTACTGTATAAAATTATATTTAAGTGCTTGACGTAAGGAAAATGAAAATCCGTTAATAAGTCAGACAGTTGCTTCACTTTCCCTTCGGGTGTCCGCCTCCCTCCATAGGTGCTATGCACGTTGCAGGTTACACAGTGGCTCGGCGCACGATTACATTTTCGCCACCGCTGCTTTAGACTGAGAAATTACATGATTTCCATGAAGCGAGATCACACCTAAGACAATACAGATATCACAATGAAAACAGAAATACATCCACTTATAGGATTCGAACCCACGCCTACCCTTTTCTTTTAGAATGTCTCGCTGCATAGATATTGAATACTATGAGTCCTCCACGAATTTAGATATAACTTAATAACACACCCGCTTTAAAATTCTGTTCCATTGTCAGCAGGGCTTTGTCTGTTTTCTGCGGATGTTGCTTCAGATTTTCCACATAAGGCACTAGAAGCTCAACGGCAGTAAAATTAAATAATTTCTTGTTTTATACATTTCCTGACCTGGCATCTCTGGAAAGAAGACTGCACGGCAGGCTCTTATTCCAAGAGCCCGTAAGAGGATTTATTCCCGGAGAAGGCTTGTTCAGTGACGTCAGGTGAAGATATCTTCCTCTCCAGCAGAATCAGCTAACTGGAATAGTTACATCACAATTGCTGCCTCTAGAACGACAACTTCAAAGTCCGCTTTAACTTGAGAGTAATCTGACTCCAGCATGCAAGTCGGAGCGTATGTCGTGACAAAGGCCACGAACTTGTGAATGAACTCGGCAGTTGATTAAATCTCGCTAAATAACGACATTAAATTCGCCAAGTACGGTATGATATAAGAGTACAAGAGCCACATCGTGAGTTAAAAATGAGTCCGCGCTATTAATAAACAACAAAAACGCCACCGGGGTAGCATAAAGGCTAGCGAGAGGTTTCGTTCCCCAGGTGTGCTTGAGTACGGGTTCGAATCTTGTTTAAACTGAATATCCGATTCTATTTTCTACAGAAGTTTTCTTCCCAATTGTAACTCCATGGCGATTCATCTTAACCCTCTCGCCAAATAAAACCCCCCATCAGCAATTGAGTCCTATAGTTCCAAAACGTGTTTTATCCTGAAAAGTCGAAATTTCAGATAAGTACACTAGGTACTAGCCTATACTGTATGATCAATACACAATATACTGTCACAAAATGATGCTCCAAAAAAATTCTTCTCCCATTCAATTTAATAGAAGAAATATGGTTGATTTTTCCAAAATGTGTCTTACCCACCAAAAATTTGTTCCATAACTTATCTACTCCATACTGCAATAACGGCATAAATTATTATAGCTGATAAAAAGTGATAAAAAGATTAAGACGTTATAAATTGGTAAATATTATTCTTTAATTTGACAGGATGGTACTAAGTTATAAATTTATTACAAACATAATATCAATGAATGTAAATGAGTGCATGCGATTGAATTGATTAAAGTGGAATTTATGTTATCATGTAATTAGATTGACAAATAATGTGTTTAAACAATTAAGCTGACAGCTGTATTGAGGCTACGTCTAGGATTTTGCTGACAAGCGTAAGCACGAGGTTAGACACTGCCCTACATATACACATAGAATGCACTGATTCAGCTATTCTGTTTGTTCTCATATTGTCGGCATCTGCTAACCTCTATGCGATATTTATTACATGAAATAGTTAAGTATTCTGTAAACGAGGAACTGAAATTTAAATATAAATATGACTGTGGTAAAAGATAATTAGATGAATATAGCAGCAGGAACGATTTATATACACTTGTTTATTATAGAATTAAAAAAAATGATAATTTCAATCTTAGCATGTAAACAAGTTTTGAATGTGTAAAATAAATGCGATAGGGTGAAAACTTGCACTAAAACCAGAAGTAAGTGTAAGTTAAACCAACATAAATTGATTAATTATATGATAGAAAATTTGTTATTAAATTGTGTAAATATTGTGTATTATCATTATTTGTGAATGTATCAGTTTTAAGATTAAGTTTATGTACTTTTGAACTATTAATAACTAATACTAATACTAAAACTCCATACTGCATAGAAGTGAACTATTTTTGATATTGTGTGTGTGTATCCAATGTCTACCCACTTTCACTTGAGTGATTCGGGTTCCGCACATTGCGGACAGATAGCAGAACTGTGGCCCATTTTCTAGTTGTACACCACTTCGGCGGGTCACGCTGTACATGATGTCTATCTGTAGAGAGTTATGTCATGTATTAAGGTGAGTGTATGTGTAAGTGTTCGTGTAAGTGTAATGTCTGAAATGGGTGATGATGATGAAGATGAGGAAGGGAGAAGGGGAAACCCGGTGCCGGCACATAGCCTACTCCTGTCGAATAGCACCAAGAGGGCCGCCAGACTTAACGTCCCCATCCGACGGACGAATCACTATCAACAGTGATATATGCCTTCTCTTCATATGCACTGCGGAGAGATTTGGGATTTAACCCAGCCATATTGGTGCACAATCTAGTGATTCTCCTAGTCCCGAGATAGAAATTTTACATGGAAAATTTTTAACCCCCTCCCGCCGGGAATCGAACCCGGGCCGGCTAGTCTAGAGGCAGACACGCTACCACAGAGCTAACTCGGCGGATTATTTTTGATATTGAGCCTCAAGGGAACATCATTAAAGAAGCAAAATTAAATAACGTTAACAATCTTCTAACAAAAAATTTCGGCGATAGATGCAAAAATCAGGCAGGATTATCTTTCTACATGAACCTGCTGAATGCAAATCGTGCTGATGAAGCCCAGAATGTTGAATCAGATGTTGCCTGTTGCGGTGAACCAAATTCAATCAGTTCATTGTGCTTAAGAACATTTGAAAACTTTTTCATTATGAGAGTATTATGAATTTTTATTAGTAAGCTGTCAGGTCTTTTATTAATCATTGATCTTAAACTATTTGTTTAACAATGCATAACTTTTAATTTTAAGTTTTGTAATAAAACATTTAATTAACATTGACTTTCTAATTATGATTTTTTTTAGTAAGCATTCAGTTTTTTTATGCTCGACCAAGCCGAAATGTAGTAATTATACACCTGGTAGCAGTCCTTTAATGCATGTCATTAAAGTACACCTACTCATTAAAGTACAGGTGTTAAGCCAATGACAAGTCAGCTTTGTACCGTTATAAAACCTCGGTCAATGACAAGTCAGCTTTGTACCGTTATAAAACCGCAAGTATCGATTACTCTCGGATATGCAATCGAAAGAGAATTAGCGAAAAGTCACGGAGGCTGGAAATCCAATACTGTCGCAGAAGGTTATGTTCTATTACTATAATAATTAGCGTTAATTGTAAATAATATTCAAATAAATTCAATTTGCCATCTCGTTTTTCAATGTCTAATTTAATTTCAATGTTATATCAAAGTTAATATTTAGTTTACTCTGTAGGTTCTTATGGCCTAGCAAGGTCAATGTGGACATCTGTTCCTCGGAAAAAATCAATACTTTCGCGTCTGCGCACATCTCACAATTTACAAGGTATTGCTCAAGGTCAGTTAGATACAAATAAAATGAATAATTTCAAGTTAGAAATGTAGTCGAGCATAAAAAGTCGTATGAAACTCGCCTATAATGGTAATTAAGGAGCTCGTATGAAAATTATGAAACTCGCTTGCGCTCGTTTCATAAACATCCATACTCGCTTCTTAATTACTATCATTATAGGCTCGTTGCATAATGTACTATTTATTAATCATTGGCATTAAACTACTTCTTTAACAATATATAACTTTTGATTTGAAGTCTTGTAATACAAAATTTAATGAACATTAACTTTCTAATTTGTATTTTTAGTAAGCATTCAGTTTTTTTACTAATCATTGGCATTAAACAGTTTCATTAACAATATACAACTTTTTATTTGAAGTCTTGTAATACAAAATTTAATGAACATTAACTTTCTAATTATAAATTTTTTTAGTAAGCATTCAGTTTTTTACTAATCATTGGCATTAAACAATTTCATTAACAATATATAACTTTTCATTTGTAGTCTTGTAATACAAAATTTAATTTAGACGAAGATTTTTGTGTTTTTCCAAATCATGTCTCATCCAACTATATTGTTTCCAAAACTTTCCTTCTTCAATATTAATATTTAAATAAAAACTTTACTGAACAAAGTTTCTATTCCTGATCTATACACTATAAAATATTGAATATCATTTTAAAGGGGGAAAAAATTATTATTTTAACATAAAAATGGCAAAAATGTTTTTCTTGATTTGTGAAAAAAAAAAAACATAAAAAGTGGATAAGACACGTTTCGGAATTATAGCACTCAATTATATCGAAACTATTTGATTCAGTATCGTGAAAAATCTGTCAAAAACAGCAATAATACTTCAAGGCCTGTACAAATTCGGTTTCACTCAGTCCACACACTGGTTTCTAGGAAACCTGGAATCCCTCTTGTCATTAGGTTTGCATTTATATGTCAATATTGGAAATATATTACAGTAGAACGTTGATCAACCAAACTAATTGGAACCAAGTTTGGTTCGATTAATCAAATAGTTCGGATAATCAAACACAGATGAGAACACTCAATTCACACAAAAGGGAAGTTCCATATTATTATTAGATGGTCTATGGAACATTACTACTAAACTAACTCTATGACACTACAACCCATAAAGGGCCTTGGATTTTCCAACCTGACACCACATAGACAAGGCAGGACTCGTGGGACATGAATTCAGTACGACGCAGAACCTCCACATCAGGTAACACAGGAACAACATCAACAACTACTATACATAGGCGCGATTCGAACCCAGACCTTGGTTTCTACACTATGATACAGCTGCATGTCTTCATCGTCGTGTACACCGACGTCAGCAGATTATTGTTATAATCATCAGAAACCACATCTACTTCTACGTTACATTGCATATTTTCGAGGAGTAGTAATTGTAACAGTAGTAATACTAGTGTTATTCCTAGTAATAGCAGTTGCAGTAGACTAATGGTAGTGCAGTTGTTGATAGTACAGGGTGATACGTTTGGGTGTGAATAAAATAAAAACACCGTAAAACATTTACTACTGAACTTTATTTGTTGAAACTTTGTGCATACAACACTAAAAGATGGGAGATTCCTCAGAGCTCAACATGACCCCCATTGCGCACCCTGCACAACTCATAACGGTGGTGCAATTCAGCCCTTGTCCGTTGTAACATAGAGGGGCGATTTGTTGAAAAGTTTTGAGTAATTTTTATTCTCAGATCATCAATGTTCCTGGGTTTCTGTGAATAGACAATGTCTTTAATAAAACCCTTCACGAAGAAGGCAGGAGAGTTTAAATCTGGGGAGTTTGAGGACCAAGCCAAGAGATAGCTGCTTCTCGTACTGGGTTTCGCCTGCGACATCCTGCATGTATTATTTTTTTTTTTTTACACAGAACCTGTTTCTACAAATGTTCGATACCACAACATTATGGAATCGTATTTAACCACATTACGCACACCACACTCACGTCGGAATTCCCTTTGAGCTCTTTTAACACTCTCAAATTTAGCATACCAAAGAATACATTGTGCCCCCTGTTGATTTGTAGTAGCCATTTTAATCATCTACGATTTTCATTTGTCCTTTCAGATTATGCATCGTTGATTGTCATATATGGAAACTCCCATCTTTTTATCATTATTACCAGCAATAAATTTTTCCTACTATCATAATGGCTTTATAATAATAAATTAATATTATCCATACCCAAACGGATCAGACTGTACTTTTAAGTATGATATAAGCCTAAATCTGTACTGTAAATATTTTGTAATAAAATAGATAGTAATATATATTTAAGCATGATATAAGCCTAAATCTGTACTGTGAATATTTTGTAATAAAATAGATAGTAATATATATTTAAGCATGATATAAGCCTAAATCTGTACTGTGAATATTTTGTAATAAAATAGATATTAATATATATTTAAGTATGATATAAGCCTAAATCTGTACTGTGAATATTTTGTAATAAAATAGATAGTAATATATATTTAAGCATGATATAAGCCTAAATCTGTACTGTAAATATTTTGTAATAAAATAGATAGTAATATATATTTAAGCATGATATAAGCCTATATCTGTACTGTAAATATTTTGTAATAAAATAGATAGTAATATATATTTAAGCATGATATAAGCCTAAATCTGTACTGTAAATATTTTGTAATAAAATAGATAGTAATATATATTTAAGTATGATATAAGCCTAAATCTGTACTGTGAATATTTTGTAATAAAATAGATAGTAATATATATTTAAGCATGATATAAGCCTAAATCTGTACTGTGAATATTTTGTAATAAAATAGATAGTGATATATATTTAAGCATGATATAAGCCTAAATCTGTACTGTGAATATTTTGTAATAAAATAGATAGTGATATATATTTAAGCATGATATAAGCCTAAATCTGTACTGTAAATATTTTGTAATAAAATAGATAGTAATATATATTTAAGCATGATATAAGCCTAAATCTGTACTGTAAATATTTTGTAATAAAATAGATAGTAATATATATTTAAGTATGATATAAGCCTAAATCTGTACTGTAAATATTTGGTAATAAAATAGATAGTAATATATATTTAAGTATGATATAAGCCTAAATCTGTACTGTAAATATTTTGTAATTAAATAGATAGTAATATATATTTAAGCATGATATAAGCCTAAATCTG